>BSBN01000606.1:24292500-24890000 GCA_027924645.1 Cunninghamia lanceolata | reverse complement strand
GATCTTATGAAAGAAAATCCAGAAGAAAATGAGTCAATGCGACACATTGTGGAGCAACTTTGATTTACTGTATCTATCAGAGAAAAAGTCAAGCAGCTTTGGATAATGAGTATTTATGACGATTAGGTCAAGTGTGGAGGATAAAAAGAAACTTGTTTCCCTTTTAACTCACTTTGTATTCAATCTATTTGATATCCAAGAGAGATTGAAGCAAGATTTCAAGCATCAATAGAGATTCAAAGAACTTAGAGCGATCTAGGTGAAGAAAACCCTAATTTGGCATAACAAGGTATTTATTGTTGGAACTTTATTGAATCTTTGTAATGGAAACCCCACAAGTTTATATTACTAAGCGACCACAACCTAAATTTTAAAAAACATCCCTTCAAAGTAACTGAAGTTGATCCAATGGGTGCATTTTTGGATATACCATACAAAATTTTGTATGTGGAAGATGTTAGGGCATATATCCATGTTGTCCTAGATGAGCTCTTTGACAACAAATTCTCAAATCTATACCTGAAGCATTTAAGTGATGATCAATTTGACTTAGAGGAAGAATACAAAGTCTTGAAAGAGAAGAAATTCATCTAGTATGTAGAGTTTCCTACATTTGCAAAGGATGAATGGGTCTGATATGTCCTGAGTTGAATTCATGATGAATTCATGTGGTTAGGGAAGCCCTTCAAAATAACCAAGGAGGTGATTAGGGTAGTAATAGGGTTAAATTCCACCAGAGGTATGCCCTTGCTGAAAGCCATGAAGAATCAAAATTTTATAGAGGCTACCAAAGCCCAATTTGACAAGAGGGCACTAACCATAAATGACATCACAGACCATGCGATAAGATTTGCTTCTATGGTCATAGGTTACAAGATCTATTTCTCAAACCGGGAGAACTCTATCTCCAGTACTACGATATCCACTATATATGAAATGGTCAAAGAGAATGTTGATTATGATTTGTGTGAGTTGCTAAGAATTCAACTACTGGAGAATCTAAAGAAGATCAAGGAAAGCAAAAACTACTTCGGTACATTGATTATCTGTCTATTCTTCTATTTTATGAATGAGTTGCCAAACATGAAGAATTTATTCTGGTTAAGTAGAAAACCAGTAGACATCCAAATTAGAGATCATTTAAATATAATTGGAAGCTATGATGAGCAAAAAGTAACCCTATGGGGGTACTTCAAGAATTTCCAAAGCATGATGCATTTAAGAGAAAGAATCCCTAAGAAAATCATTGAGAAGTATAAGGATTCTATATGATTTACGGTTACAAAAGATCAATGCTTGATGGTGACTATTGAGCATAGGACAGTCTGCATAATGCCAATGGGTTATGAAGTGGATGGACAAATATTAGATAACTATGCTCAACACATGTTGAGAAAGCCCATGGACAACATAGAAGAAAGGTTTGGAACCTATGAGGAACTATCTGTGAAACTTCATGTTGAACATAGATAACCAAAAATCTCCAAGAAGGTACAAGGAAGGAGGTAGAAGAATTTACATTAAAGCATGGTTTCACAAAAGAAAAGGTTAAAGAATCAAGAGAAAAAGTACAAGCAGAAAGGGAAACAAAAGAAAAGAAAGAGAGTGAACTGGTCAAGGCTCCAAAAGAGTCCAAAAGCAAACAAGAAAGGCTTGAAGTGACTCAAAGGTCTAAAAGGAGTTTTGCCACCTCCTCTGGTCCCACACTATTTGCAAGTGTGGAACAACCATCCAAGAAATCCACTGACAAAAGCACAAAGAGAAAGAAAATGAAAGGTAGAAGGATGTATGTCAGTGTAGGAAAAACTGATGAAGAAGAGACAGAGTCTGATGAAGAAGTGAAAAAGAAGAAAGTTGAGGTTATGAAAGCCTCTGAAAGCAGAAAGGAGAAGCCCTCTGGAAGGGATAAACCCAAGAAAAGGCTAAGGAAAGATGAGCCACAAACTAAAAAAGCCATAATAAAGCTAGAAGATGTTGTAAAGGTCGTTACAATAGATGGCGATCTGAAACCAATGGCCCAATTCTATGATGATTACAATGATGCAGACAAGAGGATCTTAGAAGAAGCTATTGTAGATTATCTAAACATATACAATAAAGCCCTCATTGAGATCACTGCTGATCAACCAAATACCTTGGGTAGTATACTGTCTACTAGAAAGGAAGTTGCTATGACTAAGGAAATCAAACTTAGAGAACATACATTGATAAAGTTATGTCTAGAGATCACTCCTAAAGAAAAGGCTAAGATCTCCAAAGTACTTAATAATGAGGTTAGATCAAAGAAAAGAATGAACACATTGATGTAAGGAGATATTGACAAAATGGTCAAGGAGACTGAGGAGATCATTTTGGAGATACTAAAGAAATATAATATCCCTACCATCTATGACAATCAAGAAATAGATGCTGGAAATGATACATTTTCTTTGGAAGAAAATTTTGAGCAGAAAATAGATGAAGATGTCAAAGTGACTGAGGAGAAAGAAGTATCTGTTGTTGACACTAAAACAAGATCCTCTCCAAGACATCAAATAGATGACAAAAGTGACAATGAGAGAACTAAGGAGGAATAGGCTAAAGATAATTCTTCATCAGAACAGAAGGAGGACTCTAATGAGGACATGGATCTAGATAATCCAGAGTAGAACTTGAAAGAAGAAGTCTCTACTACACCAAGAGACACTGTAGAGTTAGTTAAAGAACTTTTGGAGAAAGAGAAACAAGTTTTGGATGAGCTTGAGTTTCTACATGGTCCAATAAACTTGGATACAATGTCCCCTATACAAAAACTCAAATTGGCTTCAATTGTACAAGCAAAACCAAGAGAGGAAATGTTAAAGTCTCACATAAAGGACATTGAGCTCATTGGTGAGGGATCTAACATTTTGGAGAAGCTGATGCAAACATACCAAAAGGAAACATCTATGTCATCAACAAATCATCTGAAGGAACTCATAAACTCTGTAAGTAAACATTTTGAATCTCTTGAGAAATCTGTAGAAATAAAAGTAAGGCAAGAGTTTAATAAGAAAAGATTGAATGAATTAAAGGAAATGATAGTTAATGACAAAGTCTAGCTAGATAATAGGATAAATAGAATTCAGAGTGCCATTAAAGAAGCTAGTGACATATACAAATTTTACTTATCCTAGCCAGAAGTCACAAAGAAAATAGAAGAGAAGATTAAGGATTTGAAGCAGAAATTGATGAACACCTCCAAGGCACTTGATCTGGTAGTAGAATCAGTTAATAGCAAGGAAAGTCAAGTCATTAACCTTCAAAATGACTTGAGCAATATAATAAGTGAGAGGGATCAAATTAGAACTAGAATGTGTCAGCTAAGAGGACTAATTAGTCCTAAATTAGACTCTATGTTTAATCTTGCAGCTGAAGCACAAATAGCTTCACTTATTGACACACCCTCTAATCTTCACAAGGTAGATACCATAGTTTTTCTACTTAGTGGTCATATTAAAATTTTGGACAATGCTAAGAAAGGATAGGATGGTGAGATAGCCCAAATTAAGAACATTTTCAATGACATCCTCTAGCATATGTAAAATAAAGTTAAAATTTATACTTGTACATATGCGGCAGAATACAACAAATTTTGTAGTTTTGACAAGTTTTGACTCTAAAACCTACACCTTTGTCATTGATGTCAAAGGGGGAGAAGAAAATTAGTGAAAAATAGGCAAACATCTCAGGGGGAGAAGAAATATAGAGTGTATATAGAAAGGGGGAGTAGTCTAGCATTTTTGACTAAGTGTTGCCATCAATGCCAAAGGGGGGGATTGTTGGCAAGAGACACTATTATAAAGAAAACTTGAATGTTGTCATTGATGGAAAAAATGCAAAGAGGATACATTAGCACAACAAGAAGACATCATTTTGGAAGACCAACTTGGATTGGCAACAAGGCACAAAAGTATTCAAGTTTGGAAGGCCAAAATGACTAAGTATGGACAGTGTTTAGAGTAAGGGACAAAAAGTGAATCAGTATGCCTCCGCAGATGAAGACATGTAAATGCAGTTTAGTTATGATGATTCATAGCTATTTTATGATGATATATTCTAGTGTTAGAGTCATGACTTCCTCCAGAAGTCATTTGGAGAAAATGTCTAAGTCTGGATGAACAGAGGTAAGATAGGGAATGTGTACAGTGCAAAGTAAAATGGTCCACATTCCTCTGCAAGTGCATATTTTATTCTATGGTTCTAAGAAAACTAAGAGACATGTCATGACTACCTAAATCTAGGATTATAGCCCTTGAAGTTCAAAAGATCACATTCTACAAGATTCCCAATATCAACTTCTAGTTTGACAGTACTTCTCTGTGATAGTGCAACAGTTCCAAGATCTGTATTTTGACATACAGGTTTATATGGTTATGTGGATCTAAAGGCTTGTTAAGAGGTCAGTAATGACTATTGGATATGATTTATTAAGTCTCCTGTGGTTCGTAATATGAGCTATGATATGACAGATGAATTGATCAAGTATGTTCTTAAGAAACAAGTCGACATGCATGGTAGATCCTTATGCGGAGAAGTTATAGCATCTAGATAATTAATCTAAGTGATTATATGATTGGGGCTGACCTATGTGAAGAATTCCACATGTTGTTTGAGTCTGCAATACAGATTGTATCAAGATCAAGCTAACAGAGTACAACTCTTTGTTTACACATTTCAAGTTTAGCTTGCCGACCTGATTAAGAGATAAATCTTGTTGCGGGTATATATATCTGAAGGATTTCAGTTTTGGAGGTGTGTGTGATGTGTGATGAAGTATTGTGTGTGTGTAAAGAATGCAAAGATAAGGCAATAACTAGCAGAAGAAGATAGATCTTATTCCAATGTAAAGGCGGAGAAGTGAAATAGAGCAGTCAGAGATGAAGAGTTTTGAGATAGTATTTTTGTGCTTCATTGGAGTTGTAACCATGCATATGTAGGTGCAATCTAAATAGTTTAACTTGGTAGTGAGTCATTCTTCTTTCTTCTTTCTTTCTCTAGGTAGTGAGCCTTTCTTGTAGTAAGTATTGTTAGCTGACGTTGTACCAAAAGATTGACCTATTAATGCCCAATACAACCTCTTGACTTAACAAGCATGGGAGGCGGTTAAGCCCTTGTCACAAACCACCACAGCGCAGCGCTGAACAAGGAGACCAAGGGCCACACCTTGCAACAATCCCCCCAGCACAAGTGCGGGGTTTGAACTCATGACCTCGGCTCTGATACCAACTGTTAGTTGTCATTGCACCAAAAGATTGACCTATTAATGCCTGATACAACCACTTGACTTAACAAGCACGGGAGGTGGTTAAGCCCTTGTCGCAAACCACCGCAGCGCAGCATTGAACAAGGAGACCAAGGGCCACACCTTGCAACAAGCATTTCTCAAGGCAATGAGCCCTAAGGTAGTGAGCCTTCTTGTAATCAGGTATTGTGCTATATTAATATATCATGAGCTAATACTCATCATGGTTTTTCTCTTTTAGGTTTTCCACATAAAAATCCTGGTGTTCATGTGTTATGTCTTTGTGGTTGTTGTTGTTATGCTTTCTCTGCTTTAATATTGTTAATTTTGGTAATTAGATTAATAAAATTGTTAAGAAGTGGTTTTGTGCAATACTGATCCACCCCTCCCATCTCAGTATTCCTTACTACCAACAGTTATTACTACTTTGTCCTTTCTATTCTTTTGTGCCTTGGTTGACAGCCAGGGCATGTGACTTAGAGGATTTAAGAGAGTCCATCTAGATTAGCTTATCCTACTCCTATGTGAGAGAGATATCAAAGTAATCCAAAGATGGCATAATGAACTATGTCCCAAGCACACCCTTAGTAGCATAGAAGGTAGAAACAAACATTGAATTTTTAGTACTTATCTTAGAGAGAATACTAATAATTAGTTGGTCATCTTTCTTTTCAATTCCACACTATTTTAATTGTAGCCTTAGTGATTTCAATTTTGTGAAAAAATCCTAGATTGTGTTGAAGTTGCCTGGACTTAAACTAATTAGCTCATTTTTCAACATATGACCCCTCATATAATCTTGTGTGCCAAATAGAGTTTCTAGTTTGTCCATATTTCATTTGGTGAATTCAAAGATTATATATGAAAGAGAAAATTGGGAGAAACAAAAAAATACAATGTTCCATAAGCTTCATCACATTTCTTAAACTATTTAGGCTTGTCTGCATCTTGTTTAGGCTTAGTTTCTAGTCTAATTGCTATCCTTTGCAAACCATCTTTCCTTAAGTAGCTTGACATATGTGATTTCAAATCAAAATAGTTGTAAGGAATTAAAATAGGAACCACTGTTTGATCAATGATGTAGAGAATGTAGAAAATGAAGTGCTAAAAAGAAGTGAACACAAGAATTCCAAATCATCCCCCTTTTCACTAGTGTGAGAAATTCTCCCAGAGATTACAATGTTCGCACTTTATAATCAGTGTGTTTGCAAGGCTTTTCTGAAGTTACAACATTCTCAGGGCCCACAAATGGTTGAAAATACACTTTTTGATACAAAATGATCTTAAAAAAAATCTAAAAAAAAATTCTTAGATGAGTAGTTCTATCCAACACCTTTCCAATGTCTATTCATTTGTAAAAAATAGAGTTCCAGGGCGCAAAATATGGCCTTTTAAAGAAAAACAACTACTAGATTCAACCTGCAATTTATGGTAACAAATAGAAAAAATATTGATCAAAACCTCCTTCATTGGAAAGTACATGTCACCAACTTTCCGTATACTATTTGTTTGTCAAAAATGCATTCATGGGAAAAAGTTATGCAAAAAGTAAAAAAGCCCTATTTAGGCTTGTCGAAGAGGCCCCATTGGCCCATGGGCAGACCTGTCGGTGGAGGTGGCCACAGGTATGGTGGACTAGTCACAGAGAGGAGGTGCATCGATAGGGTGGTGAAGCACAAGGGTGGTAGTTTCAAAGGTGGGTAGCTATTTGGAGTGCCACTAGGGGAGCTTCTTTGATAGTTACTACCAGCACACAACATAGGTTGCTGGAAATCTTTATAGACTACATGAGGGAAGTAATGAAGCCTACAAGATTTCAAGTGGGTGGACCCCTTAGCAAGGATCAAAGCCTTCTACAAATATAATGTGCTTTAAGTGCTTGCAAAGGCGTTAAGTGCTAAGTGCTTATAGCGCAAATAATATTTTATTTTTTTATTTTTCTTGAAAATTTTGCAACTTTAAGCCTCAAACTGTGTGTTGGGGTTTATACAAACCTTTTGGAAAAATCTTTTTGCCTCAAAAATACCCAACACCAAAAATAGGTAAATTTTATATGGAAATAGGGGTTTTGGGCCTTCAGGACTCAATGGTGAGGTCTTTTTGGCCTAAAAACACCTCATATGAAAGTTGACCTCAAAATCTATGCTTCAAACCCCCATTTGCAAACTAATTTTTTGAGCTTTGATTTTGTTGAAACAAAAATCTAGATTTGACTCTCTTTCCTTTTGGACACTATGGAAATGCTAAAAAGGCTCCTAGAATTACTTCAATGCTACAAACACCAAGAGGTTAAAATATCTCCATCAAACTTTTCTGATTATCTAGATTATTGGAAGATACAAAAGAAGACTATATTGGGCTTTGAAGAAACCTGCAAGCAAATCTTATTAGTCGCACCCCCTAAAAAAGTTCTCAAATAAGGAAACTAAAATCTATTCTTGCACCAAATAAGCTTTGATACCATGTTAGAATCTGAAAAAATGAATAACCTAGAAAACTTAGTGCAAATGAATAAATAATAAACTATGAATGCAAATGATACAAGATCAAAATAACAACATAGAGTTAGTCTCCATGAGAGAAATGCAAATGCTCATAAAGAAAAATATTATGAGGAGAATGCAAAAGCAAAAAGATGCATAATACAATGTACCCAAGACTAGTTAGGAGGTGAGTATATATAGAATATGACAGAGGGAAAAGGTGGCAAATATGACAAATGGGAAGAGTCCACCATAATAGCTTGAAATAGGCAAGTGTAACTCCCATGGAAGATGCTAACACCTTGCACCCACTCACACTAATACTCATTTTTAATCCTAAACAAGATTAATTAAATGTTTAGGAAAAACCTATGAATAGGAAAATAAATAACCAACGAGGAAAATAAAAACATACACTAATAGTAGAAGAGGTAAGGGCAAAATTTGGAGAAAAAAAAAGAAACAACAATATTGTAAAAAAAGTATCGAAAAAGGATTGAATGAATGGATAAATATGAGGGAACATCTAAGAGGGTGTGTTTTAAGGTAAGAAGAAGAGAAGAACCAAAATATAAAAAAGAGAATCAAAAAAATTTAGAAGTATAGATCAAAGAGGGGGAGAGAGAGTTAGTAGAATAGAACAAGAAAAAATCTAAATACTTTTACCAACCTTGAGCAAGATTAGAGAGAAAAATATAGCACATGAAGGGATACCTAAGATATACAAGTTTGTGTAGTAGGGAGAAGAAGAAATAATGAAATTGGTTGATGTATTAGAAGACTACAAAGAGCCTCTCCCAAAACATTTTTTGACCTAAAGGGAATAAAGGGAGTAATGAAGATACAATTAAGAGAAGGGAGTAAAACTGCAGAAGAAAGTCTTACCATTGAAATAAAAAAGTGAAAGTTAAGATTAAATAAGAACTAGATAAAATGGCAGTAAACAACATTATCAAGCTAGTTGAAGATGTAGAGGAAATCAACTAGATGGTCATCCAACACAAAAGGGCAATTGAAATTAGGATTTGTGTACATTTCAGAGAATTGAATTTAAGGTGCATGTATATATGATAGCTTTCTAATCCATTTATAGAAGTGTTGGAATATATTGTGGATAGAGAAGTATACTCATTTGTTGACAATTTCTTGGGTACCATCAAGTCAAAATTCGAGAAGAGGACTAGCCAAAAACAACCTTTGCTGCTACATCAGAAGCATTTATGTATATTGTAATGTCATTTGGTTAAAAAATACACCTACAATTTTTAATAGGATCATGGTCAATACATTCAAAGATTTCATATATGATTTCTTAAAATTTTATTTGGATGATTGGACTATATATGGGTTGCTAAGAGACCATGTTCAAGTATTGAGGCTAATGTTTGAAAGATACAAGAGTCTGAGGATAGCTTTAAATCTCAAGGAGTGCAAAACTAAAGCACCATTTGGTACACATCTTTCACATGGAGGGCATAATGGTTGACCCATCGAAACTTACTATAATTTTGAGCTTACCTCCTCCTAGGAGTGTGAGTAAAATGAAACTTTTTTAGGATATACACACTATCACTACAATTTCATATAAAATTATTTGATAACAGTAGGACCAATTTAGGAGCTAGTAAAGAAAAAGAACAATAAAAATTTTAAGTGGACAAGTTTGTATTTCTCTAAGTTGCCCTATAGTAAGAAACAAATGGGTGAGTGTCAACCAAGTTTTGAATTTTAAAGGGTCAAGCTTGCATAGAAATGATGTGGGACATAATAAAATTGAAATTGTGGTAAATAACAGATGTATAGAGATAAGTGTATGGATATGTACAATTAATGCATGATCTAGGCAAATATATCTTGATGTGTGCATGCCTTGATAAGTTGGGAGATGAATATGTGAAAATGTTTTTTAATATACAAACAAAGAATATAGAGGAAGAGACCCCACTTTACACAATATCATACCATTTGTCAATCTATAAATATTTTAAAATATCCTCTGAAAATAAACTCAAAATTAAATATAAAATAAAAAATGATATGGATATGCAATATTCAGTTTTCAATTAAAAAATGTTAGACGTGTTAGAATCTGAAAAGATTAATAACCCAGAAAACTAGTGCAAAGAATAGATATTAAAAACTATGAATGCAAATGATACGAAATCAAAATAGCAACACAGAGTTAGTCTCCAAGAGAGTAATGCAAATGCTAGAAGCAAAATAGCATTAAGAGGATGCAAAAGTAAAAGATGCCAAATACAAGCTAGGTAGCATGCCTATATAGACTAGGAAGAGAGAGGAGGTGGCAACACCGACCAATGAGGAGCAACCATCTATCGGACTAAAGATAGCAAAGTATCTTCCCAAGATAGCTAATGGATGTTCACATGTAGGAAGGTGACACCTCGCAACCACTCACCTAATAAGACATGTTTTATTAACCTAAGCGAGATTAATAGAAGTGTAGGAAAAACCTAGGAATATAGGAAAAATAAATAACCCATCTAGGAAATAAAAACCTACACTAACACCCCCCCATAAGCGAAGCTTAGGTGGATGTAGAAATGGGTTCCAGCAAATCAAGCCTGATGAGTTACCCATGTACATAAAATTCCTCCCCAAAGAGAGAGAGAGAAGAGACCCCCCCAAAAGTAGAGAGAGTCAAGACTCCAAGTGAGAGGAAGAAGCACCCCCAGAAGATGAAGCATCCCGCACCCCCAGCAAAGCTCGCAAATGAAGGAACTTGCTCTTAGTGAAGGGTTTGGTAAAGATATCAGCAACCTGCTCGGAAGTTGGACAGTAGAGAAGGGCAATGACGTGGCCATGGATGAGCTCCTGGATGTAGTGCATGTGGACCTCTATGTGTTTGGTCCGCTGATGATGGACTAGATTCTGTGAGATCTGAATGGCACTCTGGTTGTCACAAAATATGACTAATGGCCATCTGATCTGGATACCAAACTCAGTGAGAAGATTCTGAAGCCAAATGGCCTCAGTGGCGGCATTCACAGCCCCTCGATACTCGGCCTCAGTAGAAGATAGAGCAATAGCAGACTGCTTCTTGCTCGACCAACAAACATGACCTGAACCAAGTGAGAAGCTGTAACCTGAAGTAGACTTACGATCCTGAGAATCGCCCGCCAGATCTGAATCTGTGTAGCCCACCAAGTCAAGCTCAATACTCGCTGCGTAGTGAATCCCAAAACTGTGAGAACCTTGAATGTAGTGAAGGATCCGCTTGGCTGCTTTCCAGTGCAACTCATGAGGCTCTTGCATGAATCGTGAAACCATGCCTACAGCATATGAAATGTCGGGTCTCATATGAGTCAGATAAATGAGACTCCCAACAAGCTGTCGATACAAAGTGCCATCAACAAGTGGAGAAGAACACTGAGCCTCAAGTTTGACTCCAGAAAGAAAGGGAGTCGGAGCAGGCTTGCAATCAGCCATATGAAACCTCGAGAGCAAATCTAGAGCATACTTGGACTAGTTGATGGTGATCTTGGAAGCAGACTGGTAGATCTCAATCCTGAGAAAGTAATGCAACAAGCCCAAGTTAGTCATCAAAAACTTGTCATGAAGGGCAGTTTTGACAGCCCCAATGGTGGGTGAAGAACTCCTTGTGATCAGCAAGTCATCAACATATAGAACCAGAAATAGGAGTGAATCATCCTGCTGCAGAATGTAGACATTGGGATCAGAATGGCCCCGAGTGAACCCAACTGATAGAAGGTAGGAGTCCATCTTGGCATACCAGGCTTGAGGAGCCTGTTTGAGGCCATAGAGAGACTTCCGAAGATGGCACACAAGTGAAGAATCCTGAAGGAACCCCTGTGGCTGCTCCATGTAGATCTCCTCCTAAAGGTCACCATGAAGAAAAGCACTCTTCACATCCATCTAGTGTACTTCCCAACGATTAGCTGCAGCAATGGCAAGAACAAGTCGGATGGAATTCATTCAGGCAACGGGCGCAAAAGTCTCAGAGTAGTCAATCCCAGGAACCTAGGAGAATCCTTTGGCAACCAAGCGAGCCTTATACTTGTCAACCGACCCATCTGCTGCAAATTTTGTCTGATAGATCCATTTACATCTAACAAGTTTTCTTCCCTTAGGAAGAGGGACAAGATCCCAAGTGTGGTTCCTCATCAAGGAACTATACTCCTCCTGCATAGCTGTATCACACTCAAGAATACCAGAAGCCTCATGAAAAGACTGTGGATCTGAGGCAGTAGCAATGAAGACATGTGGAGCATCCTGGAACTGTGAACAAGTTCGCCTGGTGTCTGATGGATCCCCAACCCAATCACCTGCAAACTGCAAGGTCTATCTAGCCCAAACTGGACCAGAAGATGGAGAATCTGGAGGAGAATCATCAACCTCTGAATGATGACTAGGAGAGGAAGGAGGTGAGTCCTCTGAATCGCTCTCTACATCAGAAGTGGAGGTAGAAGACTGCTCAGGTGAATCTGACTCATCAGAAGATTTGTCATGTATCCCAAGTGACTCCAATGTCAAAGTAGGAGTTGGAGAAGTGATAGAAAGTGAGCTCGAAGAGCCCTACTCAAACTGAACACTCCTCTCAATGAACAACTCATGTGTAGTAGGGTGGAGCAATCGATAACCCTTCACACCATCAGGATAACCTACAAATATGCAAGGTCTACTCTGCGGATCCAAGGC
Source organism: Cunninghamia lanceolata (assembly GCA_027924645.1). Classification (NCBI taxonomy): domain Eukaryota; kingdom Viridiplantae; phylum Streptophyta; class Pinopsida; order Cupressales; family Cupressaceae; genus Cunninghamia; species Cunninghamia lanceolata. The sequence continues at coordinate 24,877,574 of BSBN01000606.1, read as the reverse complement.
CTTGCGTTTCTCTGTAGGAATGTGGGCCCATGCAGGAGAACCAAAAACTTGAAAGTGCTTAACTGATGGTTTCCGACCGCTCCAAGCTTCAAAAGGAGTGACTCCCTTCAAGGCTCGGTGAGGAACACAGTTCTGGATATAACAAGCATAGTTAATGGCCTCTGCCCAATACTGTGGTGCAAGAGATCTAGAGTGAATCATGCAGTTCACCATTTCCTTCAAGGACCTATTCTTCCGTTCTGCAACACCGTTCTGCTGAGGATTGTATGGAACTGAATGCTGCAAATCAATCCCCTCTGAAGTACAAAACCTCTCAAACCGATGGTTGACATACTCACCACCATTGTCAGTGCACAAAACTTTGATGGCTTTCCCAGATTGCTTCTCTACAAAAGTCTTGAAGTCTTGAAAATGATCAAATACCTCTGACTTCTATTTGAGAAAGTACACCCAAGTATTTCGAGAAAAGTCATCAATGAATGTGAGGACATATCTAGCCCTGCTAAAAGAAGGATGCTGAAATGGACCAGCTAAATCACTGTGAACTAACTCCAGTATCTGTGAAGCTCTCCATGCCTTACCTTTGTCAAACTTTTCCTTAGGATGCTTACCAAGAATGCAACCTTGGCAAACACCACCTGAAAACTGAACTGAAGGCAACCCTGTGATCATGCTCTACTGGTTGAGCTGCTGCAAGTAGCGGAAGTTAAGATGGCCAAACTGCTCATGCCATAATCTACTCACATCATTAGAATGAGTGAGCAAAACAGTCGAAGGAGGATCAGGAACAAAGTGAGAAAATAGATAGAGCCATGACTGATGATCTACTCTCCCAACTGCAACTGTAGAATCACTGTGCAACTCACAAATCTCCACTGAATCAGGAGTGAACTCAACCTGCTTGCCTGAACCTGTGTGAGTGATCTAGTATACTGATAGGAGATTAGTTGATAATGAGGGAACACAAAGAACATCATGGAATGTGCCATCCCCCACATCAACAGACCCTCTCCCACACACCTCAACAGGAGTGTTATCACCCATCAAAATAGAAGGCATAGTACACGGCTCCAAGGATGCAAGTTCTTCCTTAGATGAAGCCATGTGGTGCAAAGCACCCGAATGAAGAACCTAAGTGGATGGTGAAGAAGCAACTACAACAAGGGCCTTGCCCTTTCCTTTTCCCTTACTGTTTTCTTTTGCCTTATTAGACCCCTCATTAGAACTCTGTTTGACAGACTCAGGAACACTGATATTATTCTTGTCAAGAATGTGTGTCAAGTGATCAATTTGTTTCTTCAGACATTTATGTTCATCATGACTGGGTCTTTTACAATAGGCACATTGGACCCTCTCTTTCTTAGGCTTGTCACCCTTGGAATATTGGGTCTCATTAGTTGCTTTTGAAGCAACCGTTATCTGATCCTTCTTCTCCTTGCTATTCTTTTGTTTCTTATCCTTACTATTATTGTTACTACTTTGTCCTTTCTGTTCTTTTGTGCCTTGGTTGGCAGCCAAGGCATGTGACTTAGAGGACTTAAGAGTGCCCATCTGGATTAGCTTGTCCTGTTCCCGAGTGAGATTGACAGCAAAATCATCTAAAGATGGCATGGTGAATTGAGTACCAAGTGCACCCTTAGTAGCATAGAAAGTAGAAACAAACACAGAATATTCTGAATTTAGCTTAGAGAGAATACTAAGAATCAGTTGTTCATCTTTCTTTTCAATTCCACATTGTTTTAACTGCAGCCTTAGTGATTTCAATTTGGTGAAGAAATCCTAGATTGTGTTGAAATTGCCTGGACTTAAACTAATTAGTTCATTTTCCAACATATGACCCCTCATTGAATCTTGTGTGCCAAATAGTGTTTCTAACTTTGTCCAGATTTCATTTGGTGTATTCAAAGACTCAATGTGAAAGAGAAAATCAGGAGAAACAGACAAACACAATGTTCCATATGCGTCATCACATTTGTTAAACCACTTAGGCTTATCTTCATCTTTAGCAGGTTCAGTTTCAAGTCCCATAGTTATCCTATTTAATCCAGCTTTTCTTAAGTGAATTTTCATGCGTGATTTCCACTCAAAGTAATTGTATGGAGTTAGGATAGGCAGATTTGTTTGATCCATGATGAAGAAATGCAGAGAAGAAGTGTCAAAAAGAAGAGAACCCAACCAAGACAACCCCCCCCTTTTCACTCAATCAAAGAAACCCCCCCAAAAAAATGATTTGGCACTTTATATGAGTGCGTTTACAACTACCACTAGCAATAAATACTAAGTGGTCTTGATTTCAATGCATTACAAAACCCTCATGAAGAGCATATGCTGAAAATACAACTTTGGCATAATATCTAGAGAAATAAACAGCACCACTACAATCTACTCAAAAAATCATGCACTTTCAAAAAATGAATCGCCTCGATACGAGGTCGTATGTGAAAGTTATGATTCTCTGAAGTTCCCAAAACGAGGACCGTGCAATGTCACGACTGAGAATCTGTAATTTCTAAAACTCTTGGAATCAAAATCAAAAAATGACTATACTAGTGCATAGAGCATGAAAAAATAGCCAAAATCAAAAAAAAATTCGTGGGAAAAGGAGTCCGTATGAGCAAGAACGGAGCATTTGAAAACTGTCTTCAAAACTGCAGCTACCAACGGAGAGGGGTCCTGCTGTAGCTTTCTAAGCGCATTTCTGTAAAATATATAGACTACATGCAAAAACAGAAAGATACCCAGATAGTTTTTCTGTGTTGCAAACAAAACCCAGAAGGCATTTTTCTTGCAAATATACAAACGATGTTGCTCTAGTGTAAAATGAACGCCTTTAGCTACAAAAAATGACCCCATCAACCAAAAAAATGACATGCAAAGGATGAATCAGATGCTGGAACCTGCAATATTGATTCAAAAGACCAAATATGCAAGTTGGTTGTCAGATTTGAGCTCGAAACCCCGGTTCCGCAACTGTGTATGACGATTTTTGATTTCGGTGAAACGAAAGCCAAATATGACTTTCTCAAGCCTCCTGGACACGTTGGAACAGCCAAAAATGCTACCAGTATAACCAGAAATGCTGTAATCACTCAGATTTCATAAACACATGTGCAAACCCTAGAGATTAAAAAAGTTTCCGTCAAACTTTTCTGATTCTCAAAATCATCCGAAGATGCAAGAGAAGAGCATACTGGGTTTTTCAAAAACCTGCAATAAGATTTATTAGCCCCCCTGAATCTCTCAAATATGGAAACTAAAATCTACTCTTGCACATAGAATAGCTCTGATACCATGTTAGAATCTGAAAAGATTAATAACCCAGAAAACTAGTGCAAAGAATAGATATTAAAAACTATGAATGCAAATGATACGAAATCAAAATAGCAACATAGAGTTAGTCTCCAAGAGAGTAATGCAAATGCTAGAATAAAAATAGCATTAAGAGGATACAAAAGTAAAAGATGCCAAATACAAGCCAGGTAGCATGCTTATATAGACTGGGAAGAGAGAGGAGGTGGCAACACCGACCAATGAGGAGCAACCATCTATCGGACTAAAGATAGCAAAGTATCTTCCCAAAATAGCTAATGGATGCTCACATGTAGGAAGGTGACACCTCACAACCACTCACCTAATAAGACATGCTTTATTAACCTAAACGAGATTAATAGAAGTGTAGGAAAAACCTAGGAATATAGGAAAAATAAATAACCCATCTAGGAAATAAAAACCTACACTAACAAGATGCGATTGTCAAGCAATTTGTAACCACCTAACTTTTCTCACGCATCACATTTCATCGAATTCTCCACCCATGTACTCTCTCTATGATTATATGGATGAAAGATTTTAACCCATGTCCCCATGCCCTTGCTTAAGATATTTTTCTACTTAAAATTAAGTAGTTGGAGTGGACCATGGAAATTTACAATTATGGGAAAAGATAATATAGAATCTTTCCCTATTTTTTTGGAGTAGCTACTCTTTAGGAATTGTAAATAAGGATGTGGTCCCATGGGAAGGGCCTTCTTAAATATCTCAGCGACACTGCTGAGATTTTTAAGAAGCATTTTATAGCCAGTGGCCCATGAATTTTGTATTTGCTAGTATGCTTAAAATTTTAAGCTCCTAATTTTATGGAAGCTAGTGGTCTCATAGAGTTTTATTAACAATAGTTTAGGTTAAATAATTCATGCTAAAAATTCCCTCCAAATTTCCCCTAAATTAAGTGGCGGGAATGAAAAAACTAGTAGTTGACTCCCTAAGCTAGTGGGGAAAGTTTCAGCCCCACCCCATCTACACTTGCTCAAAAATAACCTCCTAAACATTAGTTGCTCCTTAAGCTAGTGGGGAAAGTTTTATCCCCACCCCATCTGCACCTGCTAAAAAATAACCTCCTAGACATTAGCTTGTCCTATTTTGTAGGAAAAGATTTTGATTTAAGCATTAGCAAATTTTTTGAGTTCCATGGAACCCTTTTCTCCACAAAAATAGATCCTTTAGCAACTCCATGGGACCGCTTCCTAAGCTTTGGCAAAAAAAGGGGGCTGGAAATAAGCAGTCACTGCACAATGAAAAATATGCCATGTGGCTCCATATATTTTCTTTCCCTCTTTTTCTTTTATTTTTCTTCTAAATTAAAATAACTAAAATAATTTATTTTTATTTTTTTATATAGTAAAAGCTACAAATTAACATAACTGCTTAAGATAAGTAGAAAGTAAAATATTCATGGGTTAGTAGCTCCACAAATATCTCCTAAAAAACTTGAGCAGTGGCTACTAGCCAAAATAAGCTAAGCAGTAGCATGGGGACATGCCCTAGAAGGTCTGAAAATCTATGTAACGAGTCTTCTGCTTATATAACTAAATTTGATAGTCCACCTTGCCTATCAAGAATTGTTTTTACTACAGTTTAGTCTTCATTATTGCCTTTAGCATGACAATTAATTTTATTTTAATGCAAGTCAAATTTTATATAAGAAATATAAAAAAATTTACAAATGGTTTTAATAAATTCAAGGTATTTCAAATAATGTATGCATCCCAGTTTTTACTCTTTAATTGTTTAGCTTGGTCCGGGCCCAAGAGACCCCAATGGGCATTATCACCCTTTGGTCAAACCCGCAAGCTCATTGGCCTAGCGAAGGTCCACAGCCTGTGCCTAAGACCACAACTGGGGGGTCTCCATCCCCAATGGGCGTTATCACGCTTTGGTCAAATCTGTGAGCTCGTTGGCCCAGGGAAGGTCCATAGCCTACGAGCACATTAGCCCAACAAAGGCACGCATGACCTGTGAGCTCTTTGGTCCTGTGAGGGTTTGAACCTATATATATAGACTACAGTTTCTAAACTAAATTACATGTATGTTAATACAGCTAAATATTTATGTTTTATTATATATTACAATTAAAAGCTTTAAATACAATTATACAATTTATGTGACATGGATCTATTCAAATAATGTATTTATAATGAATATAATAGAGACTTAACTATATGTTAAATAAATATGTGTTTTTTTTTTGGGTTAATATGTAATATTACTACATATATTCTAATCTTTTTCTTTATGTATCATGCTGGGATAATTACTGTCTTATAATTAAACTTGAGATCACTAGTCTACATTTTCTTGTCAATAGTTCATACCATTAGCATAAAGAGGAACAAGAAGAGCATTGTCCAAGCTAGTTTAAATTGACGTGAGTGTAATTCCTAGCCACCACACAAATTGAAGACCTCCACTTAAGTTATTAACCAAAGGTGATGGTAAGTCAATAATAAAGTATCAATAAAGTGTAGGGTTCTAGCCAAGGCATAAAACAAGACTTACATGGGCTTTTAGAGGCTACCATGGTTATAATGAATGAAGCTTAGCAAGAGTACACAACATGAAAAGTAGCATAGGGCCAAAGAAAAACACACAAGACCATGTTTAAAACATAAGTGCACCATTTAAAGCTTGATAAAGGGATTTAACAACACCTATTAAAAACTTCTCAAATCAATTATAACTAGAGATCCACATAATGAACCAACAAGCTAAGAAAATGAACTAATTGCAAGATTACGTGTCAATTGCAAGATTATGTGTCAACAACCTACACTCTTAGATAAAATTGTCAAGGCATCATGTTTATAAGATAATCTGAGAGATCATATTTCTTAAAAAATAATTTGTTGAATAAGCATTAATATAGAATATTTAATCTAAGATAATTGGTTAAGATATGAAATTTATTGGTCTAATGTGTTATTCTAAAATCACTAGACAATCAAATATTTCTTTTAAACATCACTTGCTTGATACATTTTGACTTAATATTCTTTGACCATTAATTAGATGTCTATTATCAAAAGAAATATAATCAACAACCAATTATAACATTTAGATTAATAAATTATAACTCCTAATTGTCAAACTCATTGAGTGCTTTCCCTAATACTAGACATTTAGCCAAAATAGTAATCTACATGGTATTACAATTATAGATTTGTATGAATGATGACTTAGAAGAAGGTGGTGATTTAGTAAACGTATCAAATTCAAGATTGATTTGACACATACCTCATTTTCCTTATACACCATGAGTGTTTTACTATAGATGGATGGATCCATTTATAAAGACAAGATACCAAAATCTTAAGGATCTACATGATATTCACTACACCACAAGGTGACAAATCTGATGAACCCAATCATCAATGTGTAAATTGTTAAATTGAAATACTAAGGGTTCTTTTTGTCTAATGCAATTGTTAGATACATATCCGTTGGTTTTCACATGTTGTTGTTTGGATTAAGGTTCCATCATCCTTGAAAATCCTATGTCATTTAATTATTTCCAATATTGTTTGTGAACTCATTCATAAGGGATGAAGAATTCACTGATAATGCTAATTAATTTTTACTAGTATAGTAATTAATTATTTATTGGCAATGTTTACTATTTACTGTTTGGTCATCTTTTACTGTGGGAATGTAAATGGGTAATAAAGTAAAACTAGGCACCCAAGTTGGTGTGGCTATTCTTGGGGTATTATGACATGTGTAAGATAGAATCTTAGCATAACTATTGATAGTCTATGACGTCTTGTTAGAGATCTCCTATTTTCAAGGGATTGTATGACAAACTAGGCACCCAAAATTGTGAGATAATTTAGTTTGTTATAATATGCTATAAGAGGCTATATTTAGCATGTTGACTAGATTCCCAAAATGAGGCATTGAAATTTGCCCAATTTTGGATGCCACATCTTCTATATTATCATGTATTTAATAGGTACTTCAGGAGGTAGACCGCATTATGAGTTTCACAGGTACACAGGTAATCAAATTGAAGACACAAAAGGAGTGAAGAAAGATTGTTTCATTGTACTATTGTTTTGAAGATTTACCTTGGTGGATTTTTTTCTTGAACCTTGGTTTTTTTCACATTATATACTATGTTATATAATGTTTGTATGGTATTGTCGATTTCTTATGTTGTGGTTTGATTTTCATAATATCCAATTGGTATTATTAGAGTAGGCTTAAGTTTACTTAGGCTACCTGATAGTTACATTATTAGATTAATAATGTTTAGGTGCATTTATTTCTTTTTCTGTTGAGGTAGTTGGAGGTTGTTATTCTTGTACCTTATTTTACCTGGCTATTTATTTCTAGGTTTGTACATTATACTATATCTCGTCTCAATATATTTTATTCACTACTGGTGAAATAACTTCTATTGTTGCTTCTCTCAGTCTTTGTGAAGGATATTTGGTGTGTTGATTGGATCCCTCGGTTCTCTAACATGGTATCAGAGCTGATCAATTGAACCACCCCTTTCTTCTTAGAGTTTTTGTCAATTAGAGATCTTTTCAAGCCCGTGGGTGAGGGGAGATCCAAAGACACTTGTGGTGGTTGGAAGAACATTTGCTTTTGACCCGAATTCAACCCCCAAAATAGAGGAATTCAACCATTAGAGAGGGCAAACTCCTTGCCAGAGAGGTTGTATTTTTTTGCAGAGAAGGTAGCAATATGCCAAAACTAGGCACAATTTGGCATGGACTCTTGTAAATTCCTCAAGCCGAATCTTGGCATGAGCTAAAGTGAAGAAATCAAAATTAGCCTGGTCTTTCTACACCCATGAATGCCCATTGATCAGGCCATGGTTCAAATTGAGAGAGGTATTTTGTGTCAATCTGTAGAATATGGTGGGACTCTCTAGGAGTGTTGATATGGTGGACTTGGGTGGAGATAAGGTCACTTGTGTTATCAGAATTACTGTTTTCATCAAAGATCTGTAATGATAGCTCACAGGGGAGAAAATGTGAGCAGTAATATATATATGTTATGTCATAAAATATCTCCCTAAGACTTTTAGCTCCTAGTTTAGCTCCTAAGTCCCCTCACTTTACTTATGCATGACTTAAAATCATCCCAGAGCAAATTCCTCTTAAACCCATGTCAAATAGGGCTTAGGGGCCAAATCCAAATACTAATATTTGCTAAAAATAGGCCCTTGAACTTGGGCATCGATGCCCTAGTCTAGCCCTATTTTATCAGGACCCAAATTTCATATGTCATCTTATGACCGTTAAAAAGGTTTCTTTGTCAGTCTTATGAATTTGAATTACAAATGTTTAGCAAGAATGCATATATAAACATGTTTAGGACTTCATTTGTAAACTAGAAGATGATTTAAAGATTAAAGCGAACTTATGATCATTGAGCAAAAAGCATTCAAGGAATTCATTGTGTTGCAGAGCAGAATTGTGTTGTTGTTGTGTTTGTTGTTACAGATTTGGCTTCATCTTCTCATGGTGTGAAGGATCTTCATTTCCTTGAGAGCTACACCTCTGAGGTGATATCTATTTGTGCTTTCATAAATCTAATTTATCATTGTTTTTTCCTTTGTCCATTAAGGACACACACTCTCTATCTAAAAATGGTGTTGAAAGGCTTGAATGCCATTCTGAGGCTTGACTAAGGCAAGCTCCTAAACACCACAACCCCAAACCCCTCTCTTATGATTGTAGGTTACAGGTGTCAGATCTTATGAAGAAGAGTTGTAGGAGAATAGAGCACAGCATAAAGATTTTAGATCTGAAGAAAATGATATAAAAGAGCTCTATTTAGACACAGACACCTGCTCTTTTGTCCTCAAGTTTTGTAGTACCAAAAATCTCTGAGAAGGTTACAGTCTAAAGCCTATTTTGATCCAAAGCCCTAAAAAAAAGTACTAGACTGGACAGAGGCACCCACTCTTTTGTCCCCAATGTTTATGCCTTCTAAAATCCAAAATCTGGTATGTATCTAATTTGCATTTAGTGCCTTCCTATGTGAGCATTTGTCAGGTTGCATCTGTTTGTTTATGATTTTGCATAATTAGGGTTTTAGGCCTAATCAGACTAGGGTTTAATAAATTAATCAATAAATTCCAAATTTCCTTCTCATTCCAAGTGACAACAAATTTTTAGCTAAGCCCTCTTTCAAAATTTGTGATTCAACTCGATTTAATGTCCTTGAATGTATGTAGTGAAAGGAGGATCTAATTAAACTATCAACCTCATCAACAAACCAAACTGCCCTCTTTTTCTACATTACATTGTGGTGAACCTGTGTTTTTGCATTCATCTATATTATTTTCATCTTCATACATTTGAAAATCTTGCATAAATTTGAAATATTTTTAAAAATAGACATTTTTAGCTTGTATTAAGACATAGTTTGCACTATTTTACTTACATATCATTGAAAATTTTTAATTTTCTGATATTTACATCAGATCTGAGATAATTTATGGTAATTCATCATTCCAAGATCTTTTCCCTTGAATTTGCATATCTCATTTGCTAGGGTTTTGCTTAAAATTTTCCAATTTTCATATAACCCAGTCTTTGCAAAAGCTAGGATTTGTAGTTAAAATCTTGTTTCAGATTTTACTAATTCTTTGAACACTCTTTCAAATCTTATTTTGGACTGTAGTGTTGCTGCATTTTAATTTTTTGCATTTACATTTGCATCTTTAGTACATTGGCATTGAGAAAAGCGAAAAAATCAAGCATTTTAGGGCATAAGCAAACATAGTTTTTCTTTGTTTCATTGCATTTGTCATAAATATCATTCATTTTAGATCATGCATTCATTCTACAACATACACTTACTTCTCATCTGAAAATTTGGCATCATTTCACACTCTTGCTTGAAAATTTGCATGTTTCTAATTACACATTGTGTATTTCAACACTAAGGGTTGTGTACACTTTCTTCAAACAAACTTACAAATCACTCATATTTCCTTCTTGTGTTGTATTATTTCATTCTACCCACTTTGTTTTCTATGTACCCTATGTGTCTTTTAGTACATGTTTCCCTCAAACAAGTGATTAAGTGTGAAATAGTCTCACATGGCTTCTCATCGTAACAACAATGCTAAGTTCCCTCCTAGAACTTACATAAAGAGGAAGACCCCTGAACCTGAGTTAATATTCATACCACATAATAGATCAATAGGAGAGATTGAAGGACCTACTACATCACAGTAAAAATAATGGAGAATCATGTGAAAGGAACCCTTATTTATCTTAATTGTATGACTAATGTGGCTACATAAGAGTTCCTTTATTCACATGATTTAATGCAAGAATCCTATGAACCTATAGACATGATGATTAAACACATACTAGAGTTTTCATTCCTACCTTTGGGAAGATATCCTTGTTGGTTACAATATTTGATAAAGCTTTGGAACAATCATTTGATATCATTCCTACATCTAACCTCTTCCGTATAAAATTAGGCTATCCATGGCTCAAGGCTATGAAAGTTATCCCCTCAACAATTCACAAATGTATAAAATTTCCTTTACATGGACAAATGCATACCATTCATCATAGTTGATGGCAACCCATGGTTACTTAGAAGAACTTTACTCTCGATTAATTTTGTCCTGAGCCTACTAAGGAACCCGAACCATGAAGAGACCAACTTTTCCTGGGATTTAGACAATACAAAGAAAAATTACTATCAAAAGTAGCTAGACCTTCTAATCAACAAACAACAAGTGAGGAAAAACCCGCATTAGAAGAAGCTCCTAGACCAAAAGGAAGGGGACTCTATGTCGAGGTTCCTCCCCTGTCATCCCTATAAGGAGCGGGAGGTACCTATAGAGAACAAAGCACTTCATCAAAACAAATCAAATTTGTACCAGCTTCCTCCTCTGAAATGTCGAAGACTATGGAAAATCATGACAATCCTTTTAACATCACTTATAAAACAAAAAGAAATAGACAAGAAAGAGAAAGGAGGAAGAGAAGACAAGCCTTTTTTCAACAAAATACACCTCAACAAGAAAACATTCCACCACCTAACATTGAGCCAAACAAAGAAGAATTTAAAGAAGAAGAGTTTAAGGACAATGACAAAAGTTGGGCAATTATACCTTATGTACCTCTCTCCTCTGGTATTCAAGACTAAGAAGAGGATGATTTGCTTGATGACAACTGCTATCTCGAGTGTGCAACAAGTAATTATTTCTAACCCTAGTGGCCACCTTTGTCATAGCATAGTTTTGTCATTTATGTGGCCTCCTCTTTTGTGTTTTGTTCCCCTGTGATGTGTTATGTATTGTTTAGGCATCTTGGGATGACCCTTTATACTCCTATAAGGTCAAGGATACTGGGAGACCGCCTCTCTTGTAACCATTCTTCTATATGTTTAATCATTCTTCTATCTTGTCTCTCCTCTATTTTATTGTTGCATGTTGTGCCTTAAGGGCATAGCATTGCAGTTGATGTCTTGGGGGCATCTTCCTATGTGGTGTTCCTAAGGCACTTTGTTCTCCTTTCTCTCTATTTTATTGTTTACCTTCTTAAAGTAATTCTACCTAGTCGATGGATGACAAAAAATAAACAACTAATTTATATGGACCATATGTCCCTTCATCAAGAAAATAAAAATGGACCTAGTCCATGCATGATGACAAGGTTGTTATATATATTCAACACTTGACTAGTAGAATCACTCCATGTGATGCATCATGTTGTCTTATCTTTTCTAATAAACCATTGCAATACATCTTCTCTGTGTACTTTTTCATGTCTTGTATCTCATCTTATTGTTACACTTGGTTTTGAGGTGCTTAGAGTATAAGCCTAATGGCTATACTCAAATTCAAACTCATAATTGTAGCCTTGGTTTCTTGGATGTGATTTATTACATGATCTCTTGTATTTATCTTAGCATGTCTTATCAATGTGCTAGTGGGAACATTAAGCGATTGCACACATGGTGCATGCAACCTATGGGGGCATGGGCTTTATGAGAGCTCTTGTTCCCAGGTTGTGTGTTTTCACTCTACCTTAATGTGCTTGATATCAGTAAGCAACATCAACCACCTTAAGGTGGGGGCATATATAATGTTATCTGTTTGCTTATTTTGGTACTAACGAAGCATGTTTGTAAGCCCTCTCCATGAGGTGGGATGTTGTATCTCTAGCGCGAGTGCACATCCTTATATCAATTGCAATAAAAAAGCCCTCTCCATGAGGTGGGATAACATATCTCTTGAGCTAGTGTGTATCCTTTTATACAAAATCCCTCATCGCGAGGCAGGATGGTGTATGTCTTGAGTTAGTGCACATCCTTTTATATAAAGTCCTCATCGGGAGGCGAGGTTGGATCTTGAGATACCCTCCTTTAAGTGTGTTTTTGGTGGTTGTTGTGGCATAAACCCAACCTTTAGGTGTGTCTGCAACATGTTTGAGATGGTAGGACTTAGCAATAAGCTACTTCCATCACTCGTGTTTTCCATGTTTAAGACATATAGTATGTCTATGGCATTCTATATGGCGCTTGTGTAATTAGTGTGTCTTCAATGTATTTTCTCCCTGGTGTAGTGTAAAGGGTGTGGTGATGAGTCCCCCTACACTTGTGCTTTGTATGGTGTGTTTTCCCCCTAGTGTAGTGTAAAGAGTGTGGCGATGAGTCCCCCCTATACTTGGGTTTTGTATGACATGTTTTCCCCCTGGTGTAGTGTAAAGGGTGTGGCAATACAATATTGAGCAGCAGGATATTGAGGAGCTGCAGGTGACGTCATCGTCATCAGGATATACGTCATCAGGATATCGGGTGACGTAAGCATCGAGGGGGACGGTGCGAGGAGTTAAGGTTTGTCATCATCAGGATAAATGGGAGAACCGGATGTTCTTTATCCTGCTGATTAACATGATGTTGAATATCATGATGCTGAAGATAGTGAAGACGGAAGTTGTCGGTGAGATGAACAGTGGACGTCAGGAGGATGTTCGCGCTTGCCGAACATGATGATGCTGTCAAATGTGATGATGCTGTTGACATGCGAAAGAGTGAAGGCTTGTCTGCAGGAGGATATCGGTCGGCGACAGTAAATATGATGATGCTGACAGTGTAAAGAGTAAATATGATGATGATATGATGATGATGATGATGGGCTGCAGACATCCATGCTGTATGTTAAGGTTATAGTGTGGATGCCTCTGCATCATGTGTCTTCAATGTATTTTCTCCCTGGTGTAGTGTAAAGGGTGTGGTGATGAGTCCCCCTACACTTGTGTTTTGTATGGTGTGTTTTCCCCCTAGTGTAGTGTAAAGAGTGTGGCGATGAGTCCCCCCTATACTTGGGTTTTGTATGACATGTTTTCCCCCTGGTGTAGTGTAAAGGGTGTGGCAATGAGCCCCCCCTACATTTTGGGTTTTGTATTACGTGTTTTGTAGGATTTCATTTTATATATGAAGATGTTATGAAAATGTTATATCATTGTATTGATTGTGTTTTGCATGACTACTCTAACATATTCATCATGTTTTATGTATCTTCAATACTATCTTCTCTATGTTTTGTGTGCTTCTTAGCATCTTCATTGTGTCTTGCATCTTTGCAATGTGTTTTCTAGTGCTTACCTGAGACTAGGGGCTAGAAATAGTCCCTCAATCTTTGTGTATGCCTAGCTTCATGTGCTTGGCATGCTTGCTAGTTTGCGTAAACAGAGTTGAGCATTCTTAGATGTCGAATCAAGAATGGTTATGTCACGTAAATAGTTGAATATGTAGGAAAACCATTCATCAGTGTATGTATTACCACAAAGTTCTGAGTTCACAACTATAGGGTCTTCGATTATCGGTGTCTTAAGATTATAAACAACAAAAGTAAATTCCTCAAGAGAACCATCAGGGGATAAAAGGGAAGCTGCACTTGCCATTGCATCCGCATGCTGGTTATCTTTCCTAGAAATGGTGTTGATTGAATATGATGTGAATTGTTTTAAGAAAGATAAGGCCAACTCACAGTACTGAGATAGCTTATCATGCTTAGTTTGATATGATCCTGTTATTTGTTTGACAATTAACTAAGGATCACCGTATATTGTAATGTTTTTGATATTAAGAGCCAGGGCTGCACAAAGTCTAGTGATAAGAGCTTTATATTCAACTATATTGTTTGTGCATAAGAAATCTAAGCAGTAAGATAAGGGAATTGACTTACCAATGGGGGTATCAATATAACACTAGCCCCAGAGCCAGTTTGACATTTTGATCCGTCAAAGTATAATTCCTATTTTTCATCCGCACAGATTGTTAAGATCTTTTCATTAGGAAAAGTATCAACATTTTGTATAGAAAAGGGCGAGGGAGCTTCAGCTAACTAATCATCTATCGCTTGCCCTTTAATCACCTTTTGTGAAATAAATTTAAGATCAAATTCTGTTAATAACATAACCCATTTAGCAAGATGACCTGATAAATCTATTTTTGCAAAGAGATGTTTCAGAGGGTCAAATTTTACCATTACATGCACTTCAACATTTAAGAGATAATGTCTAAGCTTTTGAGTGGCAAACACTAAAGCTAAACAATGCTTCTCTATAACTGTGTATTGCACCTCATAATCGAGCAAAGTATGACTAATGTAATAGACATTGCATTCTTTGCCTTCAGCATTATGTTGTGCTAACAAAGTTGCTAGGGCATTGTTAGATACTAAGATGGATAATAGAAATGGTTTATCAGAAATAGCGGATTAGCTAAGTAATCCTTTAAGTCATCGAAAGCTTTTTGACATTCATAATTCCATTGAAAATGAGAATATTTCTTCAGTAGTTGCGTAAAGGGGCGAGTCCTATCCGCGAGTTGTGAAACAAATTGGCAGATGGCATGTATTTTTCCCTGCAAACTATGAAGTTGAGATATGTTATTAGGTATTGGCATATTAACAATTGCATCTATCTTTTTGTATTGACTTCTATACCTCGATTTAAAACAATAAACCCAAGTAACTTTCCACTGTCCACACCAAAAAACACCTACGGGGATTTAATCGCATATTATACTTTCGTATGCACACAAATATTTGTCGAAGATTTGTAACATGATCCTTACAATGGATAGACTTCACTAGGATGTCATCAACATAATCTTCTAAAATATTGTGCATATAGTCATGAAATATAAGTCATTGCACACTGGTAAGTAGCTCCTACATTCTTAAGTCTGAACAACATGACTACCCAACAAAATGTACCCCAAGGTGTTATAAAGGCTATTTTATACTGATCAAGAGGATTTATAAGGATTTGATTATATCTTGAAAATCCATCCATAAATGATAGAAACTCATGTCCAGCTATGGAATAACAATCATATCGATATTAGGGAGCGGAAAGTCATCTTTCAAAGATGCCAAATTTAAATCTCAGAAATCTAGGCACATTCTTATATGACCATCAGGTTTAGCGATGACAAAAATATTTGAGATTCATGGAGGGTAATCAATAGGTCGGATAAAGCCAGCTTGTAAGAGTTTTTCTATTTCTGTTTTAACAAGAAAAGTAATCTTAGGATTCATCTTACGAATCTTTTGTTTGAAAGGCTTAACATCTAGTTCAACACAATATTATGCGTTACAATCTAAGGATCTATACCAGGCATGTCTGAATAATTCCAAGCAAATAATTCTGAGAACTCATTCAATAGTTTAGTCATTTCTTCTTTTTCTTCCATATTTAAATAATCACCAATAGGAATAACTTTTTTAGGGTTATCCTTATCCATAACAACATCAACAGTCTTTCTGTTAAGGAGAGTACTGTGGTCTGGGGGATTGTAGGATTATAATTGTTCTTCAAGTTCTTCATTATGCTTTACTATAGTAGTTATTGTTCTAGTAGTCTTTCCAAAGTATGCATCATTGTTTAAACAATAAGGTAGGCCATGTTTATGATGATAACGAGGAATACCATCATAAGCACCCAAGAACTCCATTATCACTTCATCCACCATAAATATATCTAATGGAAGTAATCTTGGAGGACAATTGATGTCAATCATCTTAGGAAATATCAAACTAAGTGTTGATATTGTATTCACATTTAGAGTAGGGCATTTGTGGGCTTTGGACTCCCTAAAAGGATTATATCCAATGCCATTTGAGTAATGTCGCGAAGTGGATTCTATAGGGACTTTGGTTCCTTGTTGGTTTATGCTGCAGTCATTATCTACATAGTCACAATTTTTGTAAAGGATTTGAAATCCTCTATCATAGAGAGAGACCATTTCTTTGGAGGAAGGTGGAGCTTCATAAGTTTCACAGTCAGTAGTATAGCTAAGATTATTATCCTTATTTGTCACCAAAGAAATATTATGTTTATCATTTGAAGCATGCGATGTGATCAATGCAATATTTGATGTTTCAGGGATGAGTTTTTAAAGTTTTTATTCCCCTGTGGAGGAAGATGCAAAATCTAACAAACCCCAGTCATCACCAACAAATGCATTCAATTATTTGGACTCTTGTGTAACATTTTTAGAGGCAAGAGGAGCTGACAACTCAATTTTTAGATTGTTTAAACTCTTAGGACCAACAACATGCTTATGCACTTCCATTTGCAAACAATTATCAGGTTCAGGATCTGAGTGGATAGTATGCAGTTTACCTTTAAATATAAACTTAATCAGACGGTGTAAGGTAGAAGGAACTGCTCCTAATGCATGTATCTAAGGTCTACCAAGAATCATGTTATAAGATAGAGAGTAAGGCATTACATGAATCAGGGTAGGCACAATCACAGGTCCTTCTTGTATAGGTACAGTTATAGTGCCCATGAATTGTCGTCCAACATTATCAAATCCATGAATGCTTAATGATTCCAGTTTGATGGCAAATACATCAATTCTAACTTTATGCAATAAATCAATGCCACAAACATTAAGGGCTGATCCATTATCAATCATAACTCTCTTAACCAATGTTTTATTTATTGTAATAAAGATAACTAAAGGATCATGCTGATTCTAAACCTCAAGAGATGGTAATTCATGTTACTGAAATAGAATATCTATTTTTGTTGCATGCATACAATCTACTAAAACGGAAACATCATTTGGTTTAACAGTGGGAGGAACAATCACCTTTTGTAAATCTCCTTGAAGAATTCCATGGTAAGTAGGTGAAGTTTGTATAAGCTCCCAAAGAGATATCTTGCAGGAGTAGCACGAAGCTGATCTACAAGATCATAGTCTTTACCACCTTTATATGTTAAATGAGGTACTTGAGGAAGCATAGGTTGAGAAGATGGTAAAGATATCGAAATACTAATTTTTTGTGTACTTTGTTTATTATTTCAAGTGTTATATGCATGAGCAACCACATTATGATTAGTTTGTAGTGTGTCTTGTTTCGCTATTTGTTTAGCATAATCATAAATGTGATCAAGCGATCGAGAAGAAGATGAAAGACCTTTAACAATAAGCATAGGCTTAGAGGATGGTTGAACCACATTTGCACATAGAATGACCACAATTTTTGGTTTTTCAATCTCTTCTTTAGGTTTAGGCACATAAATTGCATTTACGAATCTTTGAAATAATGACGGCTTAGAGGTCGTAGTGGAATGTTCAATCAAGATTAAGTCCTCAAGGGCTTCATCTAATATATCAAAGTCATCACGACTAAACGGCTCATCATAAGCATGAAAATCTTGCAAGAAATAATCTGGCATTTTAACATGCTCTATTTAAACCAAGATTTAAATGCACAATGATGGCCTTTGAAAATAAAATGCAATATCCAATAATGAATGATAATTTCGAACTCTTTTAGTGAAAAGATAAAGAATGTAATCCATAATTTAACATATGCAATTTCACTAAAGAGGTTTTTCCAATCCAATTATGCTCTAGAACAACAAATTATTTTAGATCTGAAGTTTAAAAGGATGCAAATTCTTTAAAGCTCGGGTTCACCAAAATGTTTAGTGGGAAATTTTGGTAGTTTGTTTAAACTAGGTTAAATACCACAATCTCCCCACTAAGCATTGGGAGGACAAGGACTGAGCTCATGAACAAGCTTCTAATCACTTTGTTTGTCCCTTATGCTCACATGGTTATGAAACCTAAGACCCTAAATAAGGTTTTATCAAGTGCCTTCCTTTCAACCAAGTAAAAACCTAATTATGTCTTAAATTAGAAATACTCATAAACTGATGAAACAACTAGTAAAGTTGATCACAGAAGTGCAGAGAGAGGGTTTTAGAGACTATATACCTAGATTTTAAGGGCCACTTGGACTAGGGCGCCTGCTCCAGTGTCCTGCAAGTTCCCAAACTGGAAAATCTTTTGCATAGGGTGTCTAAGACTGCTAAATGACTTCTAGATCCCAGAAATAACCCCTAGTTGGACTAGGGTGCCCACTCCAGTGTCCTGTAAGTGTCAGAATCTAAAAAATTGAAAGTCTGTCATGACTGTACCCATAATATCCTTCTTTCTGTAGCTTCTTTCTGCTGGAACCTACAAAACATGATCTGCACCTAAAAAAGAAGGAAAATGTTGTGGCTATATAGGAGTTTGCCTCAGTCAAGCCCCGTCTTTGGTATTTCTACCTCAATGATAGCCAGAGAATAAGATTTACAGAAGTGTGTACAAACCTAACAATGTGTATGTAGAAATATCAAACCCTAGATGTCTTAATCAAGGGAAGATCAACAACTTTCTTTACATCAATAAACATATACAACTTCACCTCAAGGAGATGAAAATAAATGAAGACTTGCATGAACAAGAAGGTGAATCAACAATGTCCGCGGAGGATCTCCAAGCTCATTGTTGGAGGATTCAACCCTTCTCCCGATCATGCAAAGGGTGTACAAACCCTAGGAAGAGAAAGATAGTCTCAAGATCTTGATTCCTAATCTCCATCCATTGTCTCCATGATAGCAAATAAAGAATACTTCCAAGAGCTTCAACAAGTCACTGATCTTCAATAGCAATTGCAACAGAGTTTTGGCATCAAGTTTGCATAAGAATTGTGTGTGTTAAAATAATTTTCAAATGTATTTTTATATCTAGCTTTAGGGAAATTCAAATTTTGAAATAACGTCTCGGTATAGCGCGAAAATTGAGAATTTGAAAATGGAATCCTGAGGCACTCGGCGGGAGCCATCATCCCGCCAAAATTCAAAATCTTAGGAAACAGGGGAGGACTAGGGTGTGGGTGCCCAAGTCCAAGCCCCTATTTCCACTAAGATCTGCCTTTTTGGGGGTCCTAGGGACCCAAATCTCAAATCCCCTTTCTAGGTTCTATCAATAAGTTACCTTAAAAAGTGAATAGTTTGCTCCTAGACTTAGTCAATCAAGGTTTTGAGAAGGCTAGAAAAGAAAGGGTTGAGAGGTCACCCAAGTGAGGAGCTAAACTAAGGGAAATTGTACCATTCCATACAGGAGGACAATTTTTGACGTTACACTTATAAAATTTGCTTCAACTTCATCAAAGTCATCTAGATCTGATTTAACATTCTTTTTTGTCTTGCTAGCTTTAAAAGCAGTTTCTATTCTTGAATCATCTTAAGTAAATTCTCTTATCTCAAAGGTAGTTAAAGTACCAAACATTTTATCCTTTGCATAATGATCCAAATCTTGGGTTTCTTCAATAGTAGAAACTTTAGTACTATAAGACTTTGGAAGAGTTCTTAGTACCTTTTTTACCACTTCACTTTCCTCCAACTTTCCACCAAGACCATTGATGGAATTGACAACTTTATCTACTCTCTGCATGTAGCCTATAATATTCTCATCTTTTGACATTCTTAGGGCTTCAAACTTGGCCTTCAAAATCTATATCTTTGCTTGCTTGACCTTGTCATCTCCCTCATAGGTACTTTCCAACTTCTTCCAGATCTCATGAACAATCTTGTAGCTCATTGCCTTCACTAATTCAAAAATAGAAAGACTGTTCAAAAGAGCACTCCTTGCCTTGACATTGTTCTCATAGTCTTTAATCTCATCTTCATCCTTTAGACTATTAGTAGGTATATTATACTTCTTCTCAACTAACTTCCATATGCCATATCCTAATCAAATAAGAAAGCTTTCCATCATGGTCTTCTAAAAAGCATAATTTGTTCCATCAAACACTAGAACCTCAATACCTTTCCTATATGCCATCTAGATCTACCCCAAATGGTTAAGATTATTCAAGGGAACTTGGCTCTGATACCAATTGTTTGTATACACAGGACAACTGAGAGGGGGATGAATCAGTTGTGCATTAGTACTTTAAACCCTCAATGCAATTCCATACATCAGCCTCTTAGCATGCATTAATAGAATGTAAACATATGAAGCATCAATGCAAACACATCAAACACATAAGAACACAAGATTTATGTGGAAAAACCAAGAAGGGAAAAACCATTGTGAGGATTAACTCACATATATATAAATAACATCAAATACCAATAGGCTCACTTCCAAGGGCTCACTACCTAGAAGAAGGCTCACTGCCCAGAAGAAATAAGAAAGAAGAAGACTTTTACAGAGAGATTCACTATCTCAATGTAATAGGAGAAATCCACCACTACCACTCCTTGCTTTCCAAAACCTTTGGCTCACTACCTCCAGCAACTTCTGGCACACTAAAATGTAGACACCTTCTCACTACATCTGGGAGTCATAAGCTTGTAAGCTCACACACAACTCATTGTCCTTGATTCGCATTCACAATCTCTTCTCTACTTTGCTCCATGCAACTTCATCTCGTATTTATACCATCTACAACCAAGACCTATCTCAATTAGATCGGTCCCAAAGAAGCGTGTGCACCTCAACTATGCAACACCAATTAGGTCAGCACTAAACACTTCTATAGTGGAAAGAAGTGAAAGTGGACCACACCAAGGGTTAACTAGGACTCAAATTTGTATCACCAAGCTACTCATCACATTTACAATCCACAAGGCACCTCCGTAAATGGTGCCAACAAGCAGGTCAGCCAAACATGAGCTAACAGCCACATCCATGCTTATCCAAGTCCAAACACATCATGCAAACCGTAGAGAGACACTCCACAACATCCACACACCTTTCCACAACATTTGACATCATCATAAACCTCTACAACACTACCACAACCAACTAACACAAAGAATGTCTTCATTATGCACATCAGGATCCACTTCCACTGAACACCAACACACTAACTGAACTTGCAGAGCAACCCAGGACTGGAGACTCCAAAGGAAGCTAGATATAGACAATATAAGCATGTTTGCAGAAATGCAAGACAAGAAACCTCAATGTGGAGAAATGTAGAGCAATCTCATTCCTCCTAGACAGTCTTCCACACAGGCAAGCACTCTATCAAACATATCTTTCACTTCCAGATAATCCAAAACCTTAAACTCTGGATATAACACCTCTAAACATCTTTGATCAGTACTTCCAAACCACACAAGCATAGATTCAACTAGGAAGAAATACAGAGCACAATATTGAGCACATCTTTGTCACATTGCACATCTTTTTATTCAAATTTTCTCAAAAGAAGTTGGAAACCAAGTGAACTACTTATTAGAGGTTGACATCAATGGCAACACTAGCAAGTTTCCAACATGAATTAGTAGTGAACTCAACCTGCTTGTCTGAATCAATGTGAGTGTTCTAATAGACTGATAGAAGATTAGTTGATAATGAGGGGACACAAAGAACATCATGGAATGTGTCTTCACCCACATCAAAAAACCCTCCCCCACACACCTCAACAATCAACAACAGTGTCATCACCCATCAAAATAGAAGGCATAACACATGGCTCCAAAGATGCAAGTCCATTCTTAGATGAATCCATGTAGTGTGAAGCAACCAAATCAAGAACCCAAGTGGATGGTTGTGAAGTAGATGCTACAAGGGATTTGCCCTTTCCTTTCCCCTTACTGTTATCTTTGCCTTGTTAGACCCCTCATTTGAACTTTGTTTTACAAATTCAAGAAAATTGATTTCAATAATGTGAGTTAAGTGATCAATTTGTTTCTTCAAACATTTGTGCTCATCATGATTGGGTCTTTTACGATAGGCACACTTGACCTTATCTTTCTTTGGCTTGTCACCATTAGAAGATTGGGTGTCATTAGCTTTTTTTGGGGTAACTAGTTTCTAATCCATCTTCTCATTTTTATTCTTTTGTTTCTTATCCTTATTATTACTACTTTGTCCTTTCTATTCTTTTGTGCCTTGGTTGATAGCCAGGGCATGTGACTTAGAGGATTTAAGAGTGTCCATCTAGATTAGATTATCATGCTCCTGTGAGAGATATAGCAAAGTAATCTAAAGATGGCATAGTGAATTATGTCCCAAGCACACCCTTAGTAGCATAGAAGGTAGAAACAAACACTGAATATTTAGTACTTATCTTAGAGAGAATACTAAGAATTAGTTGTTCATCATTCTTTTCAATTCCACACTATTTTAATTGTAGCCTTAGCAATTTCAATTTTGTGAAAAAATCCTAGATTGTGTTGAAGTTGCCTGGACTTAAACTAATTAGCTCATTTTCTAACATATGACCCCTCGTAGAATCTTGTGTGCCGAATAGAGTTTCTAGGTTTGTCCATAGTTCATTTGGTGAATTCAAAGATTCAATATGAAAGAGAAAATTAGGAGAAACAAAAAAACATAATGTTCCATAGGCTTCATCACATTTCTTAAACCATTTAGGCTTGTTTGCATCTTGTTCAAGCTCATTTTCTAGTCTGATTGCTATCCTTTGCAAACCAACTTTCCTTAAGTAGCTTGACATATGTGATTTCAAATCAAAATAGTTGCAAGCAGTTAAAATAGGAATTGTTGTTTGATTTTTGATGCAGAGAATGTAGAAAATGAAGTGCTAAAAATAAGTGAACACAAGAATTCCAAAGCACCCCCCCTTTTCACTACTGTGAGAAATTCTCCTAGAGATTACAATGTTGGCACTTTATAATTCAACTGGTGTGTTTACAAGGTTTTTCTCAAGTTACAATAGTCTCAGGGCCCACAAATGGCTGAGAATACACTTTTGATACAAAATGATCCTAAAAAAAAATCTAAAAAAAACTTTCTTAGATGAGTTGTTTTATCCAACACCTTTCCAATGCCTATTCATTTCTGAAAAATAGAGTTCTAGGGTGCAAAATATGGCCTTTCAAAGAAAAACAACTACTAGATTCAACCTGCAATTTCTAGTAAAAAATAGAAAAAATATTGATCAAAACCTCCTTCATTGGAAAGTACATCTCACCAACTTTTTGTATACTATTTGTTTGTCAAAATATGCATTCGTGGGAAAAGATATGCAAAAATTTTAAAATACCCTATTTAGGCTTGTAGAAGAGGCCCCATTGGCCCATGGGTGGACCTGCCAGTGGAGGTGGCCACAGGGGTGGTGGGCCGGTCATAGAGAGGAGTTGTATTGGTAGGGTGGAAAAGCACAAGGGTGGTAGTTTCAAAGGTGGGCAGCTATTTAGAGCACCACTAGGGGAGCTTCTTTGATAGTTGCTACCGGCACACAACAACGGTTGCTAGCAATCTTTATAGACTACACGAGGGAAGTAATGAAGCTCGTAGACTTTCAAGTGGGTGGACTCCTTAGCAAGATCTGAAGCCTTCTACGAATATAATGTGCTTTAAGCACTTACAAAGGCGCTAAGTGCTAAGTGCTTATAACACAAATAATTTTTTATTTTTTTTATTTTTGTTGAAAATTTTGCAAATTTACACCTCAAACTGTGTGTTGGGGGTTATATAACCCTTTGGAAAAATGTTTTTGCCTCAGAAACACCCAACACCAAAAATAGGTAAATTTTATATGGAAATATGGGTTTTGGGCCTTTTGGACTCAATGGTCAGGTCCTTTTGGCCTGAAAACACCTCTTATATAAGTTGAGCTCAAAATCTATGCTTCAAACCCCCATTTGCAAACTAATTTTTTGAGCTTTGATTTTGGTGAAACAAGAATCTAGATTTGACTTTCTCTTGCCTTATGGACACTATGTAAATGCTAAAAAGGCTCCCAGAATTACTATAATGCTACAAACACCAAGAGGTTAAAATATCTCCATCAAACTTTTCTGATTCTCTAGATTATTCGAAGATTCAAGAGAAGAGCATATTGGACTTTGAAGAAACTTGCAAGCAAATCTTATTAGCCCCACCCCAAAAAAAGATTTCTCAAATAAGGAAACTAAAATCTATTATTGCACTAATTAAACTTTGATACCATGTTAGAATCTAAAAAAATGAATAACCCAGAAAACTTAGTGCAAATGATACAAGATCAAAGTAACAACATTGAGTTAGTCTCCATGAGAGAAATGTAAATGCTCATAAAGAAAAATAGCATTGGGAGAATCCAAAAGTAAAAAGATGCATAATACAATGTACCCAAGACTAGCTAGGAGGTCAGTATATATAGAACATGAGAGAGGGAAAAGGTGGCAAATATGACAAATGGGAAGAGTCCACTATAATAGCCTAAAATAGGCAAGTGTAACTCCCATGGAAGAAGCTAACACCTTGCACCCACTCACACTAATACTCACTTATTAAATCCTAAGCAAGCTTAATTACATGTTTAGGAAAAACCTATGAATAAGAAAATAAATAACCAACTAGGAAAATAAAAACCTACACTAATAGTAGAAGAGGTAAGGGCAAAATTTGGAGAAAAAATGAAACACCAATATTGTAAAAAAAAAGTATCGAAAAAGGATTGAATGAATGGATAAATATGAGGGAACATCTGAGAGGGTGTGTTTTAAGGTAAAGAGAAGAGAAGAACCAAATTATGAAGAAGAGAATCAGAAAAATTTAGAAGTATAGATCAAAGAGAGGGAGAGAGAATTAGTAGAATAGAAAAAGAAAAAATCTGAATACTTCTACCAACCTTGAGCAAGATTAGAGAAAAAAATATAGCACATGAAGGGATACCTAAGATATACAAGTTTGTGTAGTAGGAAGAAGAAGAAATAATGAAATTGGTTGATGTATTAGAAGACTATGAAGAGCCTCTCCCAAAACATTTTTTGACCTAAAGGGAATAAAAGGAGTAATGAAGATACAATTAAGAGAAGGGAGTAAAACCACAGAAGAAAATGTCCTCCCATCAAAATCAAAATGTGAAAGTTAAGATGAAACAAGAACTAGATAAAATGGCAGTAAACAACATTATCAAGCTAGTTGAAGATGTAGAGGGAATCAACTAGATAGTCATTCAACACAAAATGACAATTGAAATTAGGATTTGTGTAGATTTCAGAGAATTGAATTTAAGGTGCATGTATATATGATCACTTCCTAATCCATTTATAGAAGAAGTGTTGGAATCTATTGTAGGTAGAGAAGTATACTCATTTGTTGACAATTTCTTGGGGTACCATCAAGTTAAAATTCTAGAAGAGGACTAACCAAAAACAACCTTTGTTGCTAAATCAGGAGCATTTTTGTATATTGTAATGTCATTTGGTTAAAAAACACACCTGCAATTTTTAATAGGATCATTGTCAATACATTCAAAGATTTCATATATGATTTCTTAAAATTTTATTTGGATGATTGGACTATATATGGGTTGCTAAGAGACCATGTTCAAGTACTGAGGCTAATGATTGAAAGATACAAGAGTTTGAGGATAGCTTTAAATCTCAAGGAGTGCAAAACTATAGCACCATTTGGTACACATCTTTCACATGGAGGGCATAAGGGTTGACCCATTGAAAGTTACTATAATTTTGAACTTACCTCCTCCTAGGAGTGTGAGTAAAATGAAACTTTTTTAGGATATACATGTTATCACTACGAGTTCATATAAAATTATGTGATAATAGTAGGACCAATTTAGGATCTAGTAAAGTTTTGCCGATAAGGGCATGGTTCGGTGGTTAAGTTGCTCAGTTGTAGTGGTGGCCACCAGAGTTCAAACCCCCACTGGGCCAACGAGCTCGCAGGCTTTACGCCTTCGCTGGGCCAACGAGTTCATAGGTTTGAAGTGTTCTCTCTTGGGGATGAGGTCCCCTATGTTGTGGCCTCACTGGTTCATAGCTCCGGGCAAAAGCATTGTGGAGCAAGAGGGCGTGTCGCACCAGCGTCACCGGTCATGTTAAAAAGTTTACCAAGGGCATTTTAAAAAAAACAAAAAAAGTAGGAGCTAATAAAGAAAAAGAACAATAAAAATTTTAAGTGGACAAGTTTGTATACCACGAAATCACCCTATAGCAAGAAACAAATGGGCGAGTGTCAACCAAGTTTTGAATTTTGAATTTTCAAGGGTCAAGCTTGCATAGAAATGATGCGGGACATAATAAAATTGACATTGTGGTAAATAACATATGTATAGAGATAAGTGTATGGATATGTACAATTAATGCATGATCTAGGCAAATATATCGAGCCGTGTGCATGCCTTGATAAGTTGGAAGATGAATATGTAGAAATGTTTTTGAATACACAAACAAAGAATATAGAGGAAGAAACCCCACTTTACACAAAATTATACCATTTGTCAATCTATAAATATTTTAAAACATCCTCTGAAAATAAACTCAAAATTAAATATAAAATAAAAAATGATATGGATATGCAATATTCAGTTTTTAATTAAAAAATGTCAGACGCGATTGTCAAGCAATCCGTAACCACTTAACTTTTCTCACGCGTCGCATCTGGTCGAATTCTCCGCCCATGTACTCTCTCTGTTGCCCCAAATATATGAAGTTACGCCGGATGTCAATTCTTTTTTGGCAATGCACTCCAAAACCAGAGATCAGATATATTTAATTAAAAACTTTTCATTTAATTTCTTACGGAATATATCGTAAGCATATCTGACGTATATGTAATAGTAAGCATATCTGACGTCGCGGTCTTAGACTAGAGTTTAGGTCAGAAAAATAAGTAGGTCAAGCCGCACCTGCATATATTACATATCTGACTAACTAGAAAGTTTACCTCCCCGTTTCTCACACGTTTCCAAAGTACTTTGATCGTTTCTGCCTTTTCTCACACGTTTCCAGAAAAATCGCTGGCACTCAGGCCTGGAATTTGATGGTCTATTTGGCCGTTTTTGGCATTTTAGACCGTATTTTACAACTTTAAAATATATTAACCATATAACTTGACTTGCTAAATTTTTACATAACCGTATATATGACATTTTAAATTGTTCTTAAACGGTAAAATTTTATTATAGGGTAATATAATATAATATTCTTATTGATAATATATATTATTTTATAATAATTTATTATAGAAATATAAATGATGTTTTCTTTTACAATGTTTATTTTGAACATTTTTTAAATTGATATAGAAAATATATTAAATTAGAATATTTTCAAAGAATGTTTATTTTCAATAAATTTTAAAAACTCAATTTAAAAACAAATATTTGCTTTGTTTTATTATTATTTTTATTTTTAAAAATCAATTTAGAAACAAATCTTTGCTTTGTTTTTTTTTTTTTTTTTTTTTTTATAATTTTTAAAAATCAATTTAGAAACAAAACTTTGCTTTGTCTATACTTGTTATTTATTATTTTTTATTTTTTAAAATCAATTTAGACACAAATATTTGCTTTGTCTATACTTGTTAATATGTTATTTGATAAAAAAATTTGTTGCTACTTCTTCCATTGTCATTCAATTGGAGAAGGTCACCTTTCTATCAACGCACCAAGATGCTTATGTTAGAGCCAAATTGGAAATGTTCTCAGTAGTGATACAATTGAACAAGTCAAGTCCTATGCATAGTGTGGTGATTCAAAGTTCTCTTAGAGTTCAAAAGGAGGGCAAGTTGGTTTATGGAGTGGATGGACTGCTCTTAAGGTACAACCAATATTTTGTGAAACTTATTGCTTTCTATCTTTTTGAAATTTCATTTGAATGATTGCAATTTGTAAGTGGGAATTGTATTGGAGTGTTTGGTTCAAGAAAAAAGAAATCCTTCGTGTTTTTTTCAATTTATAATTAATATTTTTTTTAGGACTTTAATTTACACAATAGAAATGAATTTATGTGCCTTTATGTCCCTTTTGATAGCATTCAATGTCCACAAAAAAACAGACTTTCTACCTTGAAATGACACCAGGTGGTTGTAATTTTTTATGGCACTTTCATCTTTTCAATTACTAAAATGGTTGGGATTTGTTGGTCTTATTGTTTGTAGTTTTTTTTTTACTGTATTGTTATTGTTGCTCAATATTTAGACTATTTTTTTGTAACCTATTCTTTCAATATAAAAAATCCCACTCATTTTTTGACACCTTATAGTTTTCTTAAAACATCAATTGAAAGGTAGTTAAATGACCAAACCGTCATAAAAAAATTATATGACAGGGAGGGGTGACCGTCAAATTCCAGGCCTGCTGGCACTTTGTAGTAAATTACCCAGAAGACAGGCGTTAAAATGCCATCTTTGATCTTAATATAATAATTGAAAGTGTTTTTCCACATAATTAGCATTCGTGATTATATGGAAGAAAGATTTTAACGAATGGCCCCATGGAAATTTACAATTATGGGAAAGGATAATATAGAATCTTATCCTATTTTTTTGAGCATCTGCGCTTTAGGAATTGTAAATAAGGAAGCCGTCCCATGGGAGGGGCCGGTGGTCCATGAATTTTGTAGTTGCTAGTATGCTTAAAATTTTAAGCTCCTAATATTGTGGAAGCTAGTGGTCTCATGGAGTTTTATTAACAATAGTTTATGTTAAATAACTCATGCTAAAAATTCTGTCCAAATTTCCCCTAAATTAAGTGGCGGGAATGAAAAAACTAGTAGTTAACTCCCTAAGCTAGTGGGGAAAGTTTCAGCCCGACCCCATCTGCACTTGCTCAAAAATAACCTCCTAAACATTAGTTGCTCCTTAAGCTGGTGGGGAAAGTTTAAGCCCCACCCCATCTACACCTGCTAAAAAATAACCTCCTAAACATTAGCTTCTCCTATTTTGGAGGAAAAGATTCTGATTTAAGCATTAGAATTTTTTTTTTGAGTTCCATGGGACCCTTTGCTCCATAAAAATAGATCTAGCAGCTCCATGGGACTGCTTCCTAAACTTTAAAAAAAAAGAGGGGTAGGAAATAAACATAATGAAAACTATGCCATGTGGCTCCATATATTTTCTTTCCCTCTTTTTCTTTTATTTTTCTTCTAAAATAAAATAATTAAAATAATTTTATATATATATATAGTAAAAGCTACAAATTAACATAATTGCTTAAGATAAGCAAAAAATAAAATATTCATGGGTCAGTAGCTCCACAAATATCTCCTAAAAAACTTGAACAGTGGCTGCTAGCCAAAATAAGATAAGCAGCAACATGGGGACTAGAAGGGCTGAAAATCTATGTAACGAGTCTTTGCTTATATAACTAAATTTGACAATCCACCTTGCCTATCAAGAATTTTTTTTACTATAGTTTAGTCTTCATTATTGCCTTTGACATCACATTATTTTTATTTTAATGCAAGTCAAATTTTATATAAGAAATATAAAAAAATTTACAAATGGTTTTAATAAATTCATGGTATTTCAAATAATGTATGCATTCCAGTTTTTACTATTTAATTATTTAGCCTGGTCTGGCCCAGAGAGACCCCAATGGGCATTATCACCCTTTGGTCAAACCTGCGAGCTTGTTGGCCTTGAGAAGGTCCACAGCCTATGCCTAAGACAACAACTAGGGGGTCTCCATTCCTAATGGGCATTATCACCCTTTGGTCAAATCCACAAGCTCGTTGGCCCAGCGAAGTTCCACAACTTGCAAGCATGCTAACCTAACAAAGGCACACATGACTTGTGAGCTCGTTGGCCCTATGAGGGTTTGAATACACACACACACACACACACACATATACACTACAGTTTCTAAAATAAATTACATGTATGTTAATACAGCTAAATATTTATGTTTTATTGTATTTTACAATTAAAATCTTTAAATACAATTATACAATTTATGTGACATGGATATATTCAAATAATGTATTTATGATGAATATAATAGAGGCTTGACTATATGTTAAATAAATATGTGTATTTTTTTTGGGTTAATATGTAATATTACTACATATATTCTAATCTTTTTCTTTATGTATCATGTTGGGATAATTATTGTCTTATAATTAAACTTGAGATCACTAGTCTACATTTTCTTGTCAATAGTTCATACCATTAGCATAAAGAGGAACAAGAAGAGCATTGTCCAAGCTAGTTTAAATTGATGTGCAGTGTAATTCCTAGTCACCACACAAATTGAAGACCTCCACTTAAGTTATTAACCAAAGGTGATGGCAAGTCAATAATAAAGTATCAATAAAGTGTAGGGTTCTAGCCAAGGCATAAAACAAGACTTACATGGGCTTTTAGAGGCTACCATGGTTATAATGAATG
Organism: Cunninghamia lanceolata; assembly: GCA_027924645.1. Lineage (NCBI taxonomy): Eukaryota > Viridiplantae > Streptophyta > Pinopsida > Cupressales > Cupressaceae > Cunninghamia > Cunninghamia lanceolata. Next base: position 24,846,857 of record BSBN01000606.1, on the reverse strand, counting down.
AAGCTTAGCAAGAGTACACAACATGAAAAGTAGCATAGGGCCAAAGAAAAACACACAAGACCATGTTTAAAACATAAGGGCACCATTTAAAGCTTGATAAAGGGATTTAATGGAGCCTATTAAAAACCTCTCAAATCAATTATAACTAGAGATCCACATAGTGAACCAAAAAGCCAAGAAAATGAACTAATTGCAAGATTATGTGTCAACAACCTACACTCTTAGATAAAATTGTCAAGGCATCATGTTTATAAGATAATCTGAGAGATCATATTTCTTGAAAAATAATTTGCTGAATAAGCATTAATATAGAATATTTAATCTAAGATAATTGGTTAAGATATGAAATTTATTGGTCTAATGTGTTATTCTAAAATCACTAGACAATCAAATATTTCTTTTAAACATCACTTGCTTGATACATTCTGACCTAAATTACATGTATGTTAATATAGTTAAATATTTATTTTTATTATATTTTACAATTAAAATCTTTAAATATAGTTATACAACTATCAAATTTAAGCCCTGGGTGTAGGGTTCTAGCCCATAAGTAGCAAGACTTATGTGACATGGATCTATTCAAATAATGTACTTATGATGAATATAATAGAGACTTGACTATATGTTAAATCACTGTGTTTTTTGTTTTGGGTTAATATGTAATATTACTACATATATTCTAATATTTTTCTTTATGTATCATGTTGGGATAATTACTATGTCACATAATTAAACTTGAGATCACTAGTCTGTATTTTCTTGTCACTAGTTCATACCATTAGCATAAAGAGGAACAAGAAGAGCATGGTCCAAGCTAGTTAAAATTGATGTGTAGTGTAATTTCTAGTCACCACACAAATTGAAGACCTCCACTTAAGTTATTAACCAAAGGTGATGGCAAGTCAATAATAAATTATCAATAAAGTGTAGGGGTTCTAGCCAAGACACAAAACAAGACTTACATGGGCTTTTAGAGGCTACCATGGTTATAATGAATGAAGCTTAGCTAGTGTACACAACATGAAAAGTAGCATAGGGCCAAAGAAAAATGCACAAGACCATGTTTAAAACATAAGGACACCATTTAGAGCTCAATAAAGGGATTTAATGGGGCCTATTAAAAATCTCTCATATCAATTATAACTAGAGATCCACATAATGAACCAAAAAGCCAAGAAAATGTTAATTGCAAGATTATGTGTCAATTTCAAGATTATGTGTCAATTGTAAGATTATGTGTCAACAACATACACTCTTAGATAAAATTGTCAAGGCATCATGTTTATAAGATAATCTGAGAGATCATATTTGTTAAAAAATAATTTGTTGAATAAGCATTAATATAGAATATTTAATCTAAGATAATTGGTTAAGATATGAAATTTATTGGTCTAATGCATTATTCTAAAATCACTAGAAAATAAAATATTTCTTTTAAACATCACTTGCTCGATACTTTCTAACCTAATATTCATTGATCATTAATTATATGTCTATTATCAAAAGAAATATAATCAACAACCAATCATATTATTTGGATTAATAAATTATAAGTCCTAATCAAACCCACTGAGTGCTTTCCCTACTAGTAGACATTTAGCCCAAATAGTAATCTGCATGGTATTACAACCATAGATTTGTATGAATGATGACTTAGAAGAAGGTGGTGATTTAGTAAATGTATGAAATTAAATATTGATTTGACACATACCTCCTTTTCCGTATACACCATGAGTGTTTTACTATAGATGGATGGATCCATTTATAAAGACAAGATACCACAAGCTTAAGGATCCACATGATACAAGATACCGCAAGCTTAAGGATCCACATGATATTCACTACACCACAAGGTGAAAAATTCAATGAACCAATCATCAATGTGTAAATTGCTAAATTGAAATACTAAGGGTTATTTTTGTCTAATGCAATGGTTAGATACATATCCTTTGGTTTTCACATGTTGTTCGAATTATGGTTCCATCATCCTTGAAAATCCTGTCACTTAATTATTTCCAATATTATTTGTAAATTCATTCATAAGGTTGAAGAATTCACTAAGAGTGCTAATTAATTTTTACTAGTACAATAATTAATTATTTATTGGCAGTGTTTACTATTTACTGTTTGATCATCTTTTACTTTGGGAAGGTAAATGGGTAATAAAGTCAACACCCAAGTTGGTGTGGCTATTCTTGGGGTATTATGACATGTGTAAGAGAGTCTCTTAGCATAACTATTGATAGTCTATGACATCTTGTAAGAGAATCTCCTATTTTCAAGGGATTGTATAACAAACTAGGCATCCAAAATTAAGAGATAATTTAGTTTGTTATAATATGCTATAAGAGGCTATATTTAGCATGTTGACTAGATTCCCAAAATGAGGCATTGAAATTTGCCCAATTTTGGATGCCACATCTTCTATATTATCATGTATTTAATAGGTACTGCAGGAGGTTGACTACATTGTGAGTTTCATAGGTACACAGGTAGTCAATTTGAAGACACAAAAAGAGTGAAGCAAGATTGTTTCATTGTACTCTTGTTTTGAAGATAATACAATCTCGGCCTCTTTTCCTTGGTGGATTTTTTTCTTGAACCTTGGGTTTTTCCACATTATATACTATGCTATATGATGTTTGTATGGTATTGTCGATTTCTTATGTTGTAGTTTGAATTCCATAGTATCCTATTGGTATTGTTAGAGTAGGCTTAAGTTTACTTAGGCTACCCAATAGTTACATTATTAGATTAATAATGTTTAGGTGCATTTATGTCTTTTGTCGTTGAGGTAGTCGAAGGTTGTTATTCCTGTACGTCACTTTAACTGGCTATTTATTTCTAGGTTTTTACATTGTACTAGATCTCATCTCAATGAATTTTATTCACTACTGGTGAAATAGCTTCTCTTGTTTCTTCTCTCGATCTTTGTGAAGGTTATTTGGTGTGTTGATTGGATCCCTGGGTGCTCTAACATGCTATCAGAGTTGATCAATCGAGCCACTCCTTTCCTCTAAAAGTTTTTTTATTTTCACTAATTTGAGATCTTTTGAAGCCCGTGGGTGAGGGGAGATCTAGAGACAAGTGGTGGTTGGAAGAACATTTGCTTCAAACCCAAATTCAACCCCCAAAATAGAGGAATTTGACGATCAGAGAGGGCAAACTCCTTGCCAGAGAGGCTACATTTTTTTGTAGAGAAGACAACAAGATGCTAAAGCCAGACATGATTTGGCATGGACTCCTGTAAATTCCTCAAGCTGAATCTTGGCCTAAGGCAAAGTGAAGAAATCAAAATCGGCCTGGTTCTTTGCATGCTCGTGAATTCCCGCTGATTGGGCCTTAGTTAGAATTGCGGGAGGTATTTTGTGTCAATCTATAGAACATAGCGATCTCTGTAAGTGTTGATATGGTGGACTTGGGCGGAGATGAGGTTGCTTGTGTTGTCAGAATTGCTTTTTTCATTAGAGATCTGCAATGATAGCTCATAGGGGAGAAAACGTGAGCAACAATATATATATTGATCAGACTAGAGGCTTTGAACCTATTAGGTGGAGGTCTAATGCCTTTTACATTTACTGACTAGGTGAGATATATTTGTGAGCATACTATATACATTATAAAGTCTTGTAGAGAAATATTTGTTTAGGGTTCTCATTGTGCTGCAAAACAATTGAAGGTGGGCCAACGTTTATTTTTTTTGCAGTTCCACAGGGACTTTAGTCCCACATTGGAGGCAAAGTATAGGCTTTGGCTATTGAAATAGTCATTCTCTCTCTCTCTCTCTCTTTTTAACTGTGAGCAAGTCTCTCATGGTTTTGAGCAACTTCTCACATGCGAGGCGCTACACCTTGAGCAGGGACATGGAGACTTGTGTTCTCTATATCTGACCGAGTGAAGTCAGACTTGTGGCGACATGGCATCTATAAGGTGCGGGTCACCCGTCATCCCCTTTATCAAGATTCTTAGCCCTAGGGGCCCCATTATTTTTTAAGTCTTCATATTTTGTAGACATATTGTGTGAAAAGTTACTTCAACAAACTTCATTGTGGATGAGGTATTTTCCAAAAAAATTTCCATTTTTTGACAAGTAGCTTGAAATTACAAGTTGTTTCAGTTACTTCTATTTGAATTACTTGGCAAATTTGGTGTTGGAAGTTGTAAATTTAGTTTTCATTCATTCTGGGGGCTGTATACTATATTTTGGTCCCTTTGTGTTCCCTTGTTTATCATGTCGGATCCAAGGATTGAATTGCTCGCTCCACACAACTATCACACATAGAAGCCCAAGATGTCATAGTTGTTGCAATCTAGGGGTCTTTGGAAAATATTAGATGACGATCAACCTGAGTTCACTAAACCATTTGACCAATTTGTTCATAGAAATAAAATGGATGAGGCTAGAGGGCTCATAAGTCTCCATGTGTCTGATAATTTTTTGTTTCACATTGCGGAGTGTAAGACACTTAAAAAGTTGTGGGATAAGCTTGCCAAGTTGTATGGTAAGGTCAATCAGTTCAATATCTTGCAGCTTGAATTCAATCTCACCTCTCTCTCTCTCTCTCAAGATACCTTCCCCATTATTCATGATTTACTTGCCTAGTTTAAGTTGATTTTGTTGCAATTGAAAGGATGTGGTCATGCCAAAGATGATAAGGAGTGTATTTTTTTGATCTTGTCTAAGCTAAGAAGTCATTTTCAAGTGTTTACCTCTACCTTCTATTCTACTATGGATGCTATGGGAGAAGACCATAAGATGCCTTCATTTGAGGAATTTTGTGATCAATTGACTAGGGAGCATGCCAAGTTGATTCAGATGGATGCTCTTCCTAAGAGTCATGCATTGATGGCTCAATCTTCCAAGGGCAAGGGTAAGAACAAGAAGAAGCCCAAGACATATTCCTCTATATATGTGGTGAGACTTCCTCCAAACCTAAGGTGAAAAATGATCAGAAGACTAATCCTCCACCTCCTCCTCCTTCTAACTCTAGGGAGTCATCCTCTAAGTCTAAGAAGAAGAAGGAAAATTGTTCCTTTTGTGGAAAGTCAGGGCATAATGATGCGCATTGTTTTGAGAGATTAGCAGCATTGGAGGAAGCTATGAGGAAGCACAATATTTCCATGCCTAAGTGTTCTTCATTTAAGAAAATGGCAAGCTCTCACAGCAAGGGCTTTGTCCTCTACTAGTGATAGTTGGATTCTTGATTCTGGCGCTTCACATCACATGACTCATGTTGAGAATCTTCTTGATTCTATTTCCTCTTGTAGTACTTCTCATATTGCAGTTGCAAACTCTTCATAGATTCTGTTTGTAGGAACAAGCTCAGTTCAGATGCAAGATGGTTGCATTGATGATGTTCTTCTTGTTCCTGATATTTCACAAAATCTACTTTCCATCTATCAGATTTGTCATCATGGTGATGGGAAGGTAGTTGAGTTTTCTCCCATGGATGTGACTATTTGAGAGTTGCAGGATCCTGAGAGGGTTGTTGCTACAGGGATAGTTGATGATGTGGCATGTTTGTATAGGTTTGATGGATTTGATTATTCATCAGGAGCATCCCTTATTGCTCATGCAGGTTCTATGACTAATCTTTGGCATGAATGGTTTGGGCACCTGAATTACAGATATCTTCAACAGATGAGCACACAGAGTGGTGATTGGTCAACCTAAGATCTCTTCTTTAAATGGAGTTTGTCAAGCTTATGCTCTTGGCAAACATCATAGGGATCCTTTCTTGAAGGGTATGGCCACATGTGCTTTGACACTCCTTGAGATGGTGCATAGTGACCTAATGTCATTCCCAACTCCTTCATTTTCAGGGGTTAAGTATGTGCTCATCTTTATTGACAACTTCTCTCGGTGCACATGGGTGTACTATTTGAAGTACAAGGATGGGGTTCTTCAAATTTTTATGGCCTTCCTTACACTTGTGGAGAAGAAGTCAGGGAACTCCCTTAAGAAGATTCATACATATATGGGAGAGAATATGTCAATCAAGCATTTTAGGATTTTGGTCGTGATCGAGGTATTCTTCATCAACACATAGTGCCATGCACTCCTCATCAAAATGGTGTGGCTGAGTGGAAGAATAGAACCTTTTGGGAGATGGCTAATTGTATGCTCCAGTCTTGGTCATGGCTCTAGCATTTTGGGCAGAGGCTGTCAATTGTGCTAACTGCATTTAGAACCGTATGCCTCACAAGGTAGTGTGGAATATGACTCCTGAGGAGGCTTGGTCTCATGTCAAGCTCAAGGTGTCCTTCTTTAGAGTATTTGGTAGTGATGCATGGACATTCATTCCAGATGGGAGGCACAAAGCAATGGAGAAGAAAAGTTAGTGGTTCATATTTGTTGGCTATTGTGAGGATGTGAAGGGTTGTCATTTATTTGATCCTATCACTCGAGAGGTACATTTTCATAGTGATGTTCATTTTGATGAGTCTTTCATTCCAAAAGATTCTCCATCACAGGCTTCTTCCTCTCCTCTTCCCAGTTCTTCTTCAAATGATGTTTTTCTTCATGTAGATGATGATGATGATGTTCTTGATGATAGTACTGATCTTGTTGGTGATATTTCTCCATCTCCTCCTCCGCCTCCACCTCGAAGACCATTATGGGCTAGTACACTTTTTGAGGATGCTGGTTCTCTTTTAAGTGATCCCACAGCTACAGTTTGCACTCATTCCTAAACTTCATGTATCAATCTTTTAAGTCATGTAGTTTCTACTAATCCTCAGAAATTTTTAGATGCTTCAGGTGTTCTAGAATGTGAAAGTTCTATGATCGAGGATTATTCTTCTTTAATGAAGAATCATACTTGGGATTTAGTTCCTCTTCCTAAAGGAAGAAAGTTGGTTCAATACCAAGTTTGCAACTGATGGTTCTATTGATAAGTATAAGGCTCATCTAGTAGCTAAGGGATTTTCTCAGGTTGAAGGTATTGACTATGTTGGATCTCAAAAATGCAGGTTCTAAACCACAAGAGAGTGCCAATCTCTTGATACATTTTTGGTCAACAAGACAAGGTTTGTGCAACTAGAAACCCCCTACTCTTTAGGCTTTGCTAGGCCTAGGCAGGTGTACCTAAATGATAAAGAAGATTTGAAAGCCTAAATGGATTCTAATTTGGGTAACCTACTCACTATGGCACACAGGTGTGAAGTAGATATAAAGTGTGGTGATTATTTCCCGATGCTAATCTTTGAGATTTGAAAATGTAAATAAGGTTTTGAAATGTTGTTAAAATAACCAGTGTCTTATCTATTTTGGGCAACAGAGTCAGGATTTGTATGATAAATATGTCCTCCCTCTTGGCTTAACTCAAATTATTTGGCACTTTTCATATGTTTATATCTTGTATAAACGTGCAAGGATGTAGGTTACTTGTGCTCTTCTTACTAATCCCAATGGTATTTCCCAGGTTACTGTGAATAATTGAAAGGAATTTTAATTCTGGTGAGAAGGAAACCTAACCAAGATTGTTTGTTTAAAGGATTTTAACTCCTGGTAGAGACTAATGAACATGAACCACTTGGAAGGACTTAAATCAACTTCTTGTAGAAACCAGTTGAATTGATCACACGAAAGAAGCAAATGTGCCTCGATAAATTAAAATATCCTTAATACATTAATTTAAATAACAAAAAAAAATCATTTTGGAGACAACACAAGTAACACATAGATGAATATTTATAGATAATTGAACACCATATAGATTGGACATCAGATAAGACATTCCTTCTCCAATTGCTCCAAAATATTTTTAAAATGTGTATAAAGTTTCCATTGTGATATGTTATTTTAACCCTAATGCTTGCTGCTCTGTTGCTTGTTGTTCCACTGATGCCCTTTTGATTTTGCGCGTTATATATATGCTGTGTATTTTTTAGGGTTGTGACCCTTTGCTTTCCATCCTGTGCATCTCTTCATGATTTTGCAAAATATTTTACAAAATATTAGTTTCTTGTTTGTCTTTCTTTTTAATTATTTTACATCATCTAGGTAAATAATTTTTCTAATTATTGATCTTTTGTTCACAAGTTTACTTTTGTATTTTCACCCAATCCGGAAAATATAATCTTCGGGTAGGAAATAATTTACCCCCTCCATGAATTTCTTGGTGAAAATGTCCTCCGGCCATTGTATGCACTTCCACGAAAAGTATTTTTTAGGTAAAATAATTTCCCAATTAATTAATTCTTTTGGGGTAAATATTTTATTTTCAAAAATATTCAACTATGATTGCTTTTGATTATATAAGTCAGCAAAAACTAGGGGCCGAACCCTTTGAACTATGATTGTTAATCCCCACTTGGTTGATTTATTTTGTCCCGCAAGTTCAAATGCAAGATAGTTGCATTGATGATGTTCTTCTTATTCCTAATATTTCACAAAATCCACTTTCCATATATCAGATTTGTCATCATGGTGATGGGAAGCTAGTTGAGTTTTCTCCCATGGATGTGACTATTTAAGAGTTGTAGGATCTTGAGAAGGTTGTTGCTACGGGGATAGTTGATGATGTGGCTTGTTTGTATAGGTTTGATAGATTTGATTCTTCACTAGGAGCATCCCTTATTGCTCATGCAGATTCTATGAGCAATCTTTGGCATGAATGGTTTGGGCACCTGAATTATAGATATCTTCAACAGATGAGCACACAGAATTTGGTGATTGGTCTATGTAAGATCTCTTCTTCAAATGGAGTTTGTCAAGCTTGTACTCTTGGAAAACATCATAGGGATCCTTTTCTGAAGGGTATGGTCACATGTGCTTCGACACTCCTTGATATGGTGCATAGTGACCTTATGTCATTCCCGACTCCTTCATTTTCAGGGGCTAAGTATGTGCTCATCTTTATTGATGACTTCTCTCGGTGCACATGGGTGTACTATTTGAAGTACAAGGATGGGGTTCTTCAAATTTTCATGGCCTTCCTTGCACTTGTGGAGAAGAAGTTAGGGAATTCCCTTTAGAAGATTCATACATGTATGGGAGAGAATATTTCAATCAAGCATTTCAGGATTTTGGTCGTGATCAAGGTATTCTTCATCAACACATAGTGCCATACACTCCTCATCAAAATAGTGTGGCCGAGTGGAAGAATTGAACCTTACGGGAGATGGCTAATTGTATGCTTTAGTCTTGGTCCATGGATCTAGCATTTTGGGCAGAGGCTGTCAATTGTAACAACTACATTCAGAACCGTATTCCTCACAAGGTAGTGCAAATTATGACTCCTGAGGAGGCTTGGTCTCATGTCAAGCTCAAGGTGTCCTTCTTTAGAGTATTTGGTAGTGATGCCTAGACATTCATTCCAGATGGGAGGCACAAAGCAATGGAGAAGAAAAGTTAGTGGTTCATATTTGTTGGCTATTGTGAGGATGTGAAGGGTTGTCATTTGTTTGATCCTATCACTCGAGAGGTACATTTTCGTTGTGATGTTCATTTTGATGAGTCTTTCATTCCAAAAGATTCTCCATCACAGGCTTCTTCCTCTTCTCTTCCTAGTTCTTCTTCAAATGATGTTTTTCTTCATGTAGATGATGATGATGATGATGTTCCTGATGATAGTACTAATCTTGTTGTTGACATTTCTCCATCTCCTCCTCCACCTCAACCTCAAAGACCATTATGGGCTAGTACACTTTTTGAGGATGCTATTTCTCTTGCAAGTGATCCCACAGCTACACTTTGCACTCATTTTTGAACTTCATGTATTAATCTTTTAAGTCATGGAGTTTCTACTAATCCTCAGAAGTTTTTAGATGCTTCAGGTGTTTTGGAATGTGAAAGTTCTATGATCGAGGATTATTCTTCTTTAATGAAGAATCATACTTGGGATTTAGTTCCTCTTCCTAAAGGAAGAAAGTTGGTTCGATGCAAGTGGGTGTATCATACCAAGTTTGCAACTGATGGTTCTATTGATAAGTATAAGGCTCGTCTAGTAGCTAAGGGATTTTCTTAGGTTGAAGGTATTGACTATGTTGGATCTCAAAAACGTAGGTTCTAAGCCACAAGAGAGTGCCAATCTCTTGATACATTTTTAGTCAACAACATAGGGTTTGTGCAACTAGAAACCCCCTACTCTTTAGGCTCTGCCAGGCCTAGGTGAGTGTACCTAAATGCTAAAGAAGATTTGAAAGCTTACATGGATTCTAATTTGGGTAACCTACTCACTATGGCACACAGGTGTGAAGTAGATATAAAGTGTGATGATTATTTCCTGATGCTAATCTTTGAGATTTGAAAATGTAAATAAGGTTTTGAAATGTTGTTTTTGATTACAACAGGTGGCAAAAACAAGGGGCCGAACCCTTAATAGAGATTACAAAAGACAAAACACAGGCTCAGGAAACAAAAAGAGCCTGGAACCAAAACCCAGGAAACACCAGCTAACAAACGGCAGAAAGTAAGTACCAGCAAAAAACCAGCATCCAGGTAGCAGAAGGCACACTAGGACAAAGAGTCCTCCCAGTCATTAGCAAGAAGTTCAAAAATATTGTCTAGCTCCTGAGTTCTATCATTGTCAGTTCCTTGAGAGAAAAGTTGAATATCCTGCAAAAGGGTTAAGTTGATCATGGAAGACCTGCACAACATGCGAGTAATGAACTTATAGAGAGTAGACATCTTGAGCTGTAGAGCCGCCATCTTGTCCTTTAACTAAGTCACTTCAGCAAGAAGAGAGTTACTATCTCTGCCCTCATTCCCATTGCTATCCTCAGCAGTAGCCCTGACATCATCACTGTCGGCCTCCTTACCGTGAGAAGAAGCCTTAGAAATTTCAGAGTAGTCTATGAGTTTAACTTGTGGGGTTGGCTTCCAAGCAATTCTGGTAGAGCGTCTAACACCAGTGGAAATGCTTTTCCCTTTGCCCTTCCTAGCCTTTTTAGCAGGGTTCTCAGTAGACATGTTAACACCTTTGGGAGTCTCCTGGTTATCTTTGAGGGAGCTAAGAATAGCCGCTTCCTCAGCTAGCTCAGATAGGCAATGAAGCCGCTTCCTAGACTTGACAGAGCCCTTCTTCTTAGGGGTAGAGGTAGACCCAGGAGTAGGGGTATAAGTTTCCACAGATGCTGAAGTCGGGCCATCATGGCTATTATTCACAGGGGTGTGGAGAGAATCACATTTGATGGAGGCTGACAGAGTATTGGGGGAGGGTTCCATAGCGGGAGATGGAGAGTGGCAGGGGGCATCAGGGCCAAGTGAAATTAGTAAAGCCTGTGGATAAGGCCTTGGTGAAGGGGCACATGCTTCTCCAATGGCCTAGAGGTTAAGTTCTTATGAACCGTTTTAACAGAGTGCTCTAAGGAAGACAACAAGTAGTAAGGGAAACAAATAGCCAAATTTCTACGAAAATGATTAAGCAGGGGAAGATGGTAGTAATAAAACCTAGCATAGCGGCCTTCCAACATGAAGTACTTCATAAGTAAAAAACACATGTCCGCCCATGGCTAAGGAAGCTTCGCCCTCTCGAACCCTCCCTGGTAGGGTACCAGCTCTTCGCTGTCACCCAAGAAAAGCTTTTGGTTTTGCACTTCAGAAACCCTCTTCTTCCTTGGCAACTTAATGCCTTTAAGGGATAAGCTCGTCGCCTCAGCAATACTTTTCTCTGAGAACTCAAACCTAACACTGCCAATGGTGACTCATCTGTCAGCCCATGAAGAAGCACACTGGATGGATAGCGACTCATCATGCCCGTTAAGGCATTCCAGGAATGGAATTATGCCCCCCTCCTTACAATAATGCCAGACAATGGCATTATCTTTGAAGTCGCTGCAGTTGTTAGGTTCAGTGCATATTTTTTCACCACCCATAATGAAAACCCACGCCTCAATACCCAGTAGAAGAAGATAATTGAGTTGTAGAATACCCTTCAGAGTAATCCAGTAAGCGGTGTTCATATGAACAAAACCCAGCCGATGCCAATCATGAAACATTAAGTTCCAAAAATCAAGCAAAATAATGAGGATTAAGTTCGCATGTAGGGAGTATAGACGCCATTGCCAATTCGCATGGGACTCGTGCATAAGCCTAGACAGGGTGGGAAAACACACCACCTCATCACTCGACACTTGATTAGACATCATTATTAATAGCATTCTTCTCCTTATGAATAAGCCTTCCAATGTGACTAGGAATGCTGCTAATTTGGCGCCAGACCCGCCAGATTTGGAATTCCTGCCCAAAGTTGGTAAGACCATCAGTAACTGAGTTGCCTTCCCTATAAGTATGGGAGAAAGAGACATTCAGGATGCCATGGAGGATAGTTTGAATATCAGATATAATGTCACTCAGCTTCCATCCATAAGTAGAGAGACCAGTAACCGCATCCAGAATGATTTTAGAGTCACCTTGTATGTGAAGATGGCTAATCCCCATAGAGATCACCACTTTGAGACCCCATAGGAGGGCCATTGCCTTAGTAAAGTTGTTAGAATGATTTCCAAGTCCTCCGGCATAAGCCGCAACAAGATCACCATGTTCATCCCTTAATATCCCTCCCCCGCTGGCGCATCCATTAGCTTTAGCAGCACCATCAAAATTGAGTTTCAACCACCCTGGCTCTGGTGGGGCCGAAATAGTATTAAGTCTTTTTCAAAGTTTCATATCATCAAAATCTAGGATGTGGTTCAGCAAACCCCAATTAGAAGCCACCCAAGAATCCTGTTTGGTCAAAGGTTGATCTGCAGGTTTAATGTTAATATTAGAAACATTTTCAATAATAGCTTTTAATAAAGAGATCCAAACTTGCTTCAGAGACCTATGAGTGTCCCTAAAGATCCTATTGTTTCTTTCTTTCAACAGGGCCCACCCGAGAGAAGGAAGGGTCTGCTTCCACATCTCCCGTAACCAAGGGTGATTAAGGGGAACATTCCCACTGGCGATACAATCATGAATCTCTCTGTTAAAAACCCATTGTATACCAAAATTTTCCATAATTCTACTCCAGACATCACGGGCAAAGTCACAATGAATGAGGAGATGTGCCATAGTTTCTTCTTGATTGCCATAAAGAACACATCTGTTAACATGCTGCAACCCTCTACGTTGGAGGTTATCCTGAGTCAAGATTTTATTATGGGTGGCAGTCCACCAAAAGAAGTTAATTTTATGAAGACTTTTACCATTCCAGACTTTCTCCCATATCTCATCTTTGTTAACATCTCCCACTAGCAAAAGGTAAGTAGATTTTACCGAGAACCTCCCTTTTTTGTCAGCATGCCACAGGAATTCATCCTTCCGAGGGAATAAAGGGAGTCTGATATCCATCAGTAATTGTTGAACCATATTTAGTTTCTGATGAAACTCAGGGTTATTCATGGTGCATTGTAATAGGTTTTTCCATCTTTTAAGCCCATGGTCTTGGGTAAGGTAATTACTAACCTTAGAGCCAAAAAAATGCTTGGCCAAGTCAACAATATCTTTATTATCAACTTGGGCTAAGAGAGCCTGATTAGTTAACCAGGGGTCATCCCAGAAGTTGATGAGAGAACCTTCCCCTAATTTCCATCTCATTCCTTTTCTAATAATGCTCCTAGTTTTTAGCATTTTATTCCAGATGGCAGAGCCTGGCGGAATACCTTCATGAAGAAGTACCGAGTAGCTATCAGAATCTTTGAGATATTTGGCCTTCATTATGTCCCCCCAATCTTTATTTTTGTTGATGAAATTCCACATAACCTTGGACAGCAGGGCTTTATTCATGCTTTGGACAGTCCTGATGTTAAGACCCCCATGAGATTTAGAACAGCAGACCTGCTCCCACTTGACCAAAGAAATCCTCTTCTTTTCCTCCATACCAGTCCATAAGAAAGTCCTTTGTATCTGTTCCAATTTTTCAGCTAGGTATTTAGGCATCTTAAAAAGAGAGAGGAAGTACATGGGAATGCCTTGGAGGGAAGCACGTAAAAGTTGAAGTTCCCCAGCATTGCTAAGAAGTTTGCCTTTCCAGCCCATGAGCTTCCTCTGAGTTCTTTCAATAATGCTATGCCAAAAGGCAGGAGTGACATCTTTAACAGTGAGGGGTAGTCCCAAATAAATAGAAGGGAGATTAGCAGCAGCACAACCAAGAACCTTAACAATTTTTCTTTGAAGATCATCAGGAGTATTGAAGAAAAAAACATTGCTCTTCAGAAAATTAATATATTGCCCAGAAGCCTTAGCATACTCATTCAGTACCCTTTTCCAAGTAGAAGCCTCCACCATGGAAGAACTGCTAAAAATAATAGTATCATCCACAAACTGTTGGATCGTCAAGGGAGTAAGGGAGGTGGCAGGTTTAATCCCAGTAATAACTTTAGAAGAGACTTTGTTCTGAAAAGATCTACCCAACGCCTCAGCAATCATAATAAAGAGGTAGGGGGAGAGAGGTTCTCTCTGTCGAATCCCCCTAGAAGGGGAGAAAAACCCTCTTGGGGTACCATTCACAAGAACTAAATATTTAGCAGTAGTAATAGCTTCCTTGACAAGAATGAGGAGTTTATCATTAAAACCAAATTTGTGAAGAAGTTTGAACAGAAACTGCCAGGAAACCCGGTCGTAAGCTTTAGAGATGTCGAGTTTGAGAGTCATGCTAGGTATCTGACTTTTTTCCATGGAATGGATAGTCTCATGAGTAGTAAGAACAGCATCCAAAATCTGCCTGCCAGGAACAAAACCTTTTTGCATGGGAGAAATGATCTTATCCAGATAAGGTTGCAATTTGAAAACCAACAACTTAGTGCATATTTTAGAAAAAGTGTTGTAGAGGCTTATAAGGCCGGAAATCATTGAACATATCAGGGTTAGGTTTTTTAGGAATCAAAGCAATATAGGTGTTATTAAATTGTCTAAGGAGCTTACCAGTCCTAAAAAAGTCTTTAACAGCTGTAGTGACATCAAACCCAATGATATTCCAGAATTCTTGGAAAAACACCGGAGGAAAACCATCGAGACTAGGAGCTTTATAAGGGCCCATAGAAAAGACAACAGCCCTGACTTCCTCCTTAGTAATAGTTTTCAAAATGTCAGCATTGTCATCCACAGTCAAAATAGAAGGTATCTCTTCTAACAGTTGAGAAACAGACAGTGAATTGTCAGCAATTGGCCCAGACTCCGACAGCAGGTTGTGAAAGAAACTAACAACATTATCTCCAATCTCCTCATCTTTAGTAATAAAACTACCATCCTCCAATTTAATAGAAGATATAGTATTGGATTTTCTATGTTTAAGGGCAGATTTATGAAAGAAGGCCATGTTCCGATCCCCTTCTTTGAGCCATTGGATGCGGGACTTTTGTTTCCAAAAAATTTCTTCCTTGTACATAATGTCCTTCCAATCCTTAATGAGGTTGTCTTCAGAAGTAGCCAAGGACCCGGACCTATCACCTTGGGCAATCCTAAGTTGAATGTTTGCAAGGTTATCAGATATGAATTTCTTCTTAGAAAAAATATTACCAAAGCTGTACCTATTCCAGCCATAAACCTAATGATGGATGTGGAGTAGTTTCTTGTGAAGACGGAACA
Organism: Cunninghamia lanceolata; assembly: GCA_027924645.1. Taxonomy (NCBI): domain Eukaryota; kingdom Viridiplantae; phylum Streptophyta; class Pinopsida; order Cupressales; family Cupressaceae; genus Cunninghamia; species Cunninghamia lanceolata. The sequence goes on along the minus strand of BSBN01000606.1, from coordinate 24,831,343 downwards.
TAGGAGTACCGGTCACCTTAATTTGCCACCAAGCAGAAAGGAGATTTTTGAAGTCAAGGTGCTTGATCCACATAGCTTCAAATCTAAAAGGAAAAGGTCCTTTTCTTCTATCATCAGCCCACTCCAAAACAATGGGGTTATGGTCTGAAACCATTCTGGGGAGCGCTCTAAGAGAAAGAGCGAAGTTGAGGGGCCAATTATTGGAGGTTAAAACCCTGTCCAGTTTGACTTGAATTAAGTGTTCCCCATTCCTTCTATTGGACCAAGTGAATTACTGATTAGTCAAATCAATATCCGTAAGACCACAGGTGTTGATGAAGTCTGCCAAATCCATCATACTGTTCGAGTGGTCCACAATGCCTCCAGATTACTTAGAAGGGTATAAAGGGGTATTAAAATCCCCAGCCAACATCCAGTGTGAGGCTATGTGTGAAACTAGTTTCCTGGAAAGATCCTCCCAGAGGTTTTTTCTCAAAACACGGGTATTAGGGGCATACACATTGATGATGCACCAACTGAAAGAAGGCAAAGAGAACTCAATAGCTAAACAATTCTTATTAAAGTGAACAAGCAAACCTTTAATCTTTGAAGCATTCCACATAGTGACAATGCCACTAGAAGCTCCAATCGCCGGGCTAACGAAGTAGGAAGCATTGGGCCAGATATTGTTAGCAACAGTCTTGAAATTATCCTCTGTCATTTTGACTTCTTGGAGCAGCAAAATGTCAACTTTGTAATCCAAAATACAATTTCTAACCTTGAACTGTTTTGAGGGGTTGTTGAGACCCCTCATATTCCAAGAAAGAATCTTCATGTAAAAGTCTTCCTAGAGTGAGACTCTAGAGTTTTCTGCCGTCCATTGGCAATCTCCCACACTGCCTCCCTTTGTCGAGTTTCCCTCATGGAGGGCCTACCCTTTGTTGGATCAATACCAACATCAGCAGTCTTTTTAGGTTTCCTACCTCTTTTCTTCTGAGATGTCCATTCCTCCTGGTCACTTAACGAAGCACTCATGCTTGCTCCAGGTGAACTCACTAAGGATAAAGCTTTCTGCCCAGGGGATGTGATCCCTTTTGAAGAAATCTAGCCCAGCTTAATAGGGGAAATATGATCTAGGCTCTGAGAAGGAGGGGGGCAAGTTTTCTTTGACAGAAATCCTATCGATTAGAGAAGGGGCTACCTGAGCAACTACAGGATCCTTTTGGATCTAGAATACAATATCCTCTTCTTGCGTCAAGGGGATCTTGTCCTTCACCGAACTAACCATCTTCTATAACAATTCTTCATCTAACTTAGAAACTGGAATATCTGGGTGTTGGGTCTCTTTTACTGTTTCCAAAATCTCTCCTTCTTCTAAAAAAGGGGATGACTCATAATCCACAGTCCTAAAGGTGGGAGTGGGTTTTGGCACCTCTATTTGATGAATAAGATCGAGGTCCACCACAGTCCCATTATCTGTAGGCTTGATTGGGCAAACCTTTGTCAACTTGTTTTTACCTCCATCCCTAATTTCCTCAGTTCTCTTGGACTTACAATGGGAAATAAGGTGCCCCTTCCTCTTGCAGGACTGATAGAAGAGAGTAGAGGAAATGTTGTTAAAATAACCAGTATCTTATCTATTTTGGGCAACGGAGTCAGGATTTGTATGATAAATATTGGCTCCCTCTTGGCTTAACTCGAATTATTTGGCACTTTTCATATGTTTATATCTTGTATAAACGTGCAAGGATGTAGGTTACCTATGCTCTTCTTACTAATCCCAATGGTATTTCCCAGGTTACTGTGAATAATTGAAAGGAATTTTAATTCTGGTGAGAAGGAAACCTAACCAAGATTATTTGTTTAAAGGATTTTAACTCGTGGCAGAGACCAATGAACATGAACCACTTGGAAGGACTTAAATCAACTTCTTGTAGAAACCAGTTGAATTGATCACACGAAAGAAGCAAATGTGCCTCGATAAATTAAAATATCCTTGATACATTAATTTAAATAACAAAGAAAAATTATTCTAGAGACAACACAAGTAACACATATAGATGAATATTTATAAATAATTGAACACCATATAGATTGGACATTAGATAAGACATTCCTTCTCCAATTGCTCCAAAATATTTTTAAAATGTGTATAAAGTTTCCATTGTGATATTTTGTTTTAACCCTAATGCTTGCTTCTCTGTTGCTTGTTGTTCCCTTGATGCCCTTTTGATTTTGTGCTTTATATATATGTTGTGTATTTTTTAGGGTTGTGACCCTTCGCTTGCCATCATGTGCATCTCTTCATGATTTTGCAAAATATTTTACAAAACATTAGTTTCTTGTTTGTCTTTCTTTTTAATTATTTTACATCATCTAGGTAAATAATTTTTCTAATTATTGATCTTTTGTTCACAAGTTCACTTTTGTATTTTCACCCAATCCGGAAAATATAATCTTTGGGTAGGAAATAATTCACCCCCTCCATGAATTTCTTGGTGAAAATGTCCTTCGGCCATTGTATGCACTTCCACGAAAAGTATTTTTTAGGTAAAATAATTTCCCAATTAATTAATTCTTCTAGGGTAAATATTTTACTTTCAAAAATATTCAACTATGATTGTTTTTGATTATATAAGTCAACAAAAACTAGGGACCGAACCCTTTCAACTATGATTGTTAAATCCCCACTTGGTTGATTTATTTTGTCCCTCGAGTGAAATGATTACTCAACTTGTAATCCCTTTCTTTTGTATTTTCATTTGACTATGGTTATATCTTATCTACCAATATTTACCTTTCCTTTGATGATTTTGTTTATATCCACGGTAATATCAGCCATGTATTCAAAGCCTCTTTAATGGTGATTCTCTTGCTAGGGTTAAACTCCAGCATCTTCTTCAACAAATCAATAGCACGCTTATCCTCCACATTACTAAATTTCTCTCACAAGGGTTCTTCAGGAGTATGAGGCAATCTTTTCCTTGGCAAATAACAACATATCTACATCATCTATGAAATAGTAGAGCTCCTCAATATGCTTAGGAACTCATATATACTCAGCAATCTTGTGTAGGCTATCAAAGTTGTCACAGGAAGAATTGTGTATATCAAGAAGAAAGCCTTGATCAGGGTGTAATATATTTGAAATAACGTAGCCAAGTGCCCATATATCTGCACTCTCTCCATATGGTGTTTTTCTGGATTCAAGAAATATCCAGGTGGGCTATAGTATGGAGTACTAATGTATCTCATCATTTGATCTACTTTTTTCCTCAAGTAACCAAAGTCACATAGTTTTACTCTCATCCCGTTCATCAGAACATTGTTGGGCTTTATATCTAGTTATTCATTCTCTTCAGATGTATCATGCAACTTTAGCTAAAGATCTTCAACTTCTTTCCTAAGAATTTGCCCAACAAGCCTATCAGCATGTGTGAGTATGGGATCTATTGTTGTCCTCACACCAATAAGGCCTCCTAGAACAGTGAACTGTAACTCATTTCGCTCAGCATAAAGTGAAATTATCCTTGAAAAGATAGGTGTACACGTGAAAAGGGAAATTGCAAGATCAAAAGTACTAATCAAACATGCAAGGCAATTAAACAAACACAAGAGAAATACCATATTGTAAGTTGCACCAAGAGAGACCAATACCAAGATTGTGAAGGGGGGAAAACAAAGAAAAACCCCCTATGTATATGCAAGTGGCAAGAAGCCAAAAGAGAGAGAGAGATTACAGAGATATCAAGAAGCTTCTCAATGAGAGAAATGAGAAGATGAAGAAGAATAAGAAGATATCTGTGAAGAGATTATTTGTAGAAAGAGAGGAGGAGACACCTCTTAAATAAAGGTGAAGAATGGAGTTATGCATAACTCCCATATGCAACCTTGCATAAGGTGTGTGCCACATGTTTCCTCTTAAGGAGGAATCTACCAAAATAGATTATTCATGCAGAAGGAATAAAAGAGGTGTTATCCGACATGTGGGGATAAATCACCAAATTAATAAAATACAAGAAATATAATCTTCACTAAGTAAAGATTAATTTCTAACAACACTTGATATTGCCACTCTCATCTTTGACTACAATGCCAGGATGGACTTTAATTTTTTGATTCACCTTTAGAACAATATATTTACACCAACAACATCACCTTTTATTTCATCAACTTTAGCACCATGTTTACTCACATCAAATGATCCGATTACAATCATGTTGGGTGGAGCAACAAGATTACACTTAGGAATAGGAATCTTGTTTGTTATGTATTCACATACAGTGTTGATGTTGTACTTTAGTTGTGCAGATATTGGTACTGTTGGAGCTCGATCAACAATGGAATAAATCTCTAAATTTCCTCATGCCGGTTGTTGGCTACACTTTCTTGGATCATGTCAATTTTGTTCTACAGAATATGTTGAAGGCGCACTATCTCTACAGCAACAAGGTGCTCAAAAGTTTGAGGCTGAGAACAACTCTTATTACTTGCAATTAGAAGTAATGCTTCATCTATAATAGCAGCATTATTTAGCATAGTAGCCATAAGAATATCAGGCAATCAACAAATGAAATGTGTCTTAAAAGCTTCATGCATGCATTTTCAAATCTAGGGACATCACAAAAATAACTGTCTTCCTTATCAGAGTGGCCTACATAGTCGGAGAGATCTTAAAAATCCACTCTAATCCTAAATGTCTACCCGATACAATTATTGTCTTGACTTATCAGTGAGAGTATATGTGTCTCTCGTTGAAAATATACCTATCAGTATGACGTCCAAGATCAGTATGATTTAAAAATTTCATTCTGACTTCCTTTCTTTTGCCGATGAGTAGTGTTGCATGGTTTTTTAGGGTTTGTGGTTTCATTTTGCGTTCCATTGAAAATTGCTATGAGTTTGCATTTTGATTTGCCTAGTTTTTGTACCCCATAAAAATCTGCATTGCTGATGCTTCACTCATATGAAAAAACTCCACGATTTCAATCCACTGGCTTCTTTGATAACTATATCTTTTTGACATTCAATTCATCCATGCTCAATTGTATGATCCGGTACCTCTGATGGTAATAATTTCATCTTCTGTCCCATTTAACAGTTATCTTTGAGAAGTATTTTCCTGTACATTTCCATCTCTCATGGCTTGATCTCATTCATGTATTGAGAGGGTTGGAGAATTACAAGGTGGCAGACAAATAGATGTAGCAAAAAGATCCTTAGCAATATTCTGCCGCTCTCTTTTTCCATGTTTATCTTCTACTTTGACATCTGACAAAGGAAAGGGTGGTGAAGACAGACCTAAACTAAACCCATCCTCGCCAATTCCCACATTTGAAGAAGAAACATCTTTTAGGCAATCCATCATTAACTCATATTCACTTTCCCCAATTGGTGGTGTCACATCTCCATCCTTGACTTGATCAAGTGAGATTCTATTTGATTAGATATCCATTATGACATTTCCACTATCATCATCAACTATCTCCTTTTTCAGAACTTGCATTCCATATTGTAAACTTTCTGCCAATGTTATGGGCTCAGAGTTGGGAATAGATTCTTTGTTTTTATTGGAAGACCTAGCATTTGAAATGTTGTCTAGAAGCTTAAAAGATAGATACTCATTGACATTACCAGTTGCTATCTCACTAAGTAATTACTCTTGGGGCAAAAATGAACAATCCTACAGTCGAATTTCACCTAGCTCTAGTGATTGTTTATGGACAATGTGCGACATATCCATTTTAACACAATCATCACCAATGTTCCCATTCCACCACATCAAAGTCATTTTATAAGAGATAGAAGGTTCACCTTCAGTATTATGCATGTAGGAACTCAAAGTAACTCCTCTAAGTCTTTGCTCAATCGATTTATCAACACTAGATAACAAAGAAGTGGTACTTGACAATTGTTCAGCCAGGGAGGACTCTTTGCAAAAAAATTACTACTCTTACTTCCGAAATATTGATTCCAAGACTTGGTACTACAAATTTATTCATTATTGCAATCCTCCTCATTACTTTCACTAGGTTTGAAAGAATGCCCATAGATTTCATATCCCCCGTTGTAGGGGCCTTTTTGAACTAATATGAAGTTGGTTCAAAAGATTCAAAATCATCACTTTGTTGATAAGCGAGAGGAGAATCAATCAGACTTGAAGCTGACAAACCATATGGGTCCTATGGAAGAAAAATTCCATTGGAAGTTGTACCAGGTTCTATGAGGTGTCTTCCTGACAATTCAGTGTCATTCTCTTCTTGTTTGGTTTTAGATTTAGCCATTTTCCTTGTTGAAGCAACATCAAAGTCTAGTTCTTGCATTTTGTGCTGGTAAGCATAATTAGCATCATCTTGTCTCTCATTTACATATGAAGAAGATGGCTATTACACCACATACTCCGTTCCATCATGAGTGATTGTGTAACCTTGTTGTCGAGAAATGATTGGCTGAAATTCTTTCCCAAGAAGACCTATTTGGTGCCTTCTGTCAGTCATATCTTGATGATAAGAAATTTTCTCTAACATTTGAAGGTGGTTGTCTTATGGACCCATTAGTGTGATGACCCTGAGAAATTGAAATCCCTTCATACATGGCATGAACTAGTCTTCCTGAAGAAGTCACCAAGGTTTACTCATAAAGACTGCTAAAAGTAATCTTTCTCTATCAACTAATCTTATAACTCCATAATTGTGTGAATCTGAGTGATGCAGTCAAATTGTTCATCATGGAAACCTAATTTTTTTTGCAAAAAATGGTAGGAAATTTTAGGTCCCAACAGACTATTCCAAGACTTTTGCTCATGTAGCCAAGATGGATTCTGTTCATCTTTTACTTTCTATTGCTGCATCTTAGGGTTGGTTAGTGTATCAAATGGATGTGAAGAGTACTTTCCAACACAATGTTCTTCAGGAGGAGATCTACATGGAGTAGCCACCAGGCTTTGTACATGACCCTTCACTTGTTTGCAGGCTACGACATTCACTATATGGTCTCAAACAAGCTCCTTGGGCTTGGTATGAGAAGATGGATAGTTTTTTGCTTGCTTTTGGATTCACTAAATGTCACTCCATCCTACGGTTTATATTAAAAGACATGGGGGGATCTACTCATTCTTGTTCTTTATGTGGATGACTTGATTCTCACAGGGAGTTCTCCTATCACAATTAAGGATACTCAGAGAGCTTTGATGGAGCGTTTTGATATGACTAACCTTGGTCTGTTTCCTTACTTCCTTGGTCTTCAGATTCATCAGTCTTCTATCAATATTTCTATCTTTCAGTAGAAGTATGCTTTGATTTGCTTCAAAGATTTGGGATGGCTAACTACAAGCCAACCCCTACTCCTTTTTAGTCAGGTGTTGTGTTGTCTACCACTTGTACTACTCCATTAGTTGATGTTACCTTGTATCGGCAATCAGTTGGTAGCCTTCTGTACTTGACACATAGTTGTCTTGATATTTCCTTTGCAGTTAGTCATCTCCCATTTCTCTCAAGATCCTCATGATAGTCATTAGAAGGTAGCCAAATGCATCTTGCAGTATATTCAGGGCACTGCACATTTTGAAATTCACTACACATCAGGAGCTATTGAGATTGTAGGCTTCACTGAATCAAATTGGGCTGGTGATGGTAATGATCACAAGTCCACTTAGGGATTTGATTTTTGTCTTGGTTCTAGTCTAGTTTCTTAGTTTTGTAAGATGTAATCTGCTATTGCATTATCATCAACTAAGTTTGAGTATCGAGGAGCAGTCTTGGCTAGTCAGGAGGTTCTTTGGCTTCAATAGTTGATGGTTGAGTTTGGCTTTCTTGTTGATCATCCCACTACTCTTTGGTGTGACAATCAGAGTGCCATTCATATTTCTCACAACCCAGTGGAGCATCAACACACTAAGCATATTGAGATCCACATGTACTTCATTCAGTAGCTCATTAGGATGGTGTTCTTAGTTTGGAGTATTTGCCTATGGAGCAGCAGGTTGCAGACATCTTCACTAAACCTTTGGCAGATCATCTCCTCTCTATCTTTTGTTGTGATCGATTTGAGGATTCCAGAGAGGAGTTTTCTCCCATAGGGTTTTTCTCCTTTTCTCCAGTTGTGACAGATTACATTTCATTGCATTGTAGTTGTACATGGGTACCTAATATGGTGGCCTTGTTTCTAGGACCCATTTTTGATCTCATATTGTCTTGTTTCTTCTCTTGGTCTTTGTGAAGGTTATTTTGTGTGTTGATTAGATCCTTGGATGCTCTAACAGGTATTATACAGTTAAGCCATATTTGGATGAATAGGTTTTCATGAGCATTAAGTATTAATTTCAGATTTGTAGACTTATTTTTAGAATTTTATTTGTAGTGGTCTTACCTTATATTTCTAACTGGTTCTTCTCTCAACCAGGCTTCTAGAACTTCCTCACTATTTATAATACAGTGATCATCCTCTATCTCCACTTCTCCCTCACAAGTAGGCTCTTCTGTTGTTTCTTCTGCATCTAACCTTTAAATTGTGTAGATATTCTGTGAATCCTTATCTGTCTTATGTCTGATTGGCTTCTTTTGTGTATGCTTCTTCCATTGATGATCCCAAAGGAATATGGACAATCTTGTTATCATTAGCAAATGAGAGCTCTTCTTATCAGGAGTCTATGATACCATTTGCATCTACAAACCATCTCAAACCCAAAAGTGCGTTGAAAGCTTCTTCTTGATCCTTCATGGCTACAACAATAATGTATAAGAAATGTTTAACCCCCATTAGGTTAACTTCCACTTGGTTTCATGTTCCCATTGTTTGCATATTGGATCCATCTGCCAAAATTATATTGTAGGTTGTCTCTATCATCTTAGGTCTTCTTAACTGTTCCCAAATCTTCTTTGTCAGTGTGTTGACATCTTCTCCTAGATCTATCATGGCATTCTAGACTTTTCCATGATTTATATGAACATCAACCATAAGTGGTTTTGTCTTCCATTCTCTATCTATCCTTCCCAACCTCCAGACTTGATTCTTTTGACCTTGCTACTTATTCCATTATTTAGAAAATTTCATTAGTTTCTTAATGATTCTATGTTGTTGTGTCAGTTGAGCTAACTGCTTGAGAGATTCTACTTCTTCTTTGGTGAAAAATTGCTTGTATTGTTTCTCCTTTTCTTGCTCTTTCCTTATTGTTTGTTTAGCTTCCTTCATAACTTTCTCATGTTGTTTCTTAGTAGGAACAAATTCTTCTTCCTCCTCATTCTCTTCTTCTATCTCAATGGTGTAATGTCTTCTAGTATTTTCTCCTTGTCTTGTTAGTACTACAGATTTCTCCTTCATTCTCCTTCTATCTTTTTTGATATGTTTTGGCTTACTTCTCTGGTAATACTCTTCTTCTTCTATAGATTCAATTGAAGATGTGTCTATTTTCTCCCTACTATTCTTCCAACAAATTCTGGCTCCTTGACCCTTAGGTTCCCTTCTTATGATCAAAGCCCCTTTTTATGTATTTAGGTTTAGTAACTCATCACTCTTAGATTGTTGTGGTGCATTTTAGAAGTACTATTGTGCTCTATCACAAGAAAATAATTCATGCTCTGTACTACTACAAAATGAACACCATGTTTTCCTTTTGCCCCAACATTCACTAGCAAAGTGTCCTAGCTTACTATATTTGAAACATGTGGCATCCTCTCTCCTTCTTTGACTTCTTCCATGACCCCGGCCTCCTTTGTAGCCTCCAAACTACTCTCTATCATCATTATTGTAGCTATTCCCTAGGATTGATTGCTAGAGTTTGAATTTTGTATTGCATTGATATTCCTCTAGTTTCTCTGATTTGGTTGCTTGTTGCCTTGATCACATGAGTTTCTTTCTGCTATGTTGTTCACATAGGATCTATTGTTGTTCTCTGTCAAGTTTGTGTTATTTGCATTATACCATGTTTCATCTTCTTCATCAGAAAATTCTCTTTTCCTCCTGAAGTTTTCTAAAGGGTAATCTAGTGTTTCATTGTCATCGCATTCTCCGCATAATCCACAATATACTAAATTTATTCTTTTTTGTGTTGTTTTTATGTCTACTTTTATTATGGCAACTTGTGTTAAACACACACCAGAATACTAATAGGGGGGGTGGATAAGTATTCAAACAAATCTTAAACTTTCTGGAGCAATCAGAAACTTAAACTTTACATCATCAACAAAGATCAACACAATGCACAATAACACATAACACCAGATATACATGGAAAACCCAAGATGAGAAAAACCACAATGAGGATTAACTCACAATATAATGCTCACTACAAAAGAATTACAACTTTCTTTTAGAGCTACAACCCAAGGAAGCTACTACTCCTTGAAAAGATTTTAGGCTCACTCCCAAGGAAGCTACAACTCCCCAATGACTTTATTTTAGGAGTTAAACCCAAGGAAGAAACTACTCCCTAAAGTGAGAACAAACTCATAATAGCTTACAACATGACAATCCTTCTACTGCCTGAATCTGATAATGAAAACTCAATCCAGATTGATGATCGCACAACCTCAGCAACTTCTAGAATTTTCTTCTCTTTAGCTTACTAACTCATTGCTTTCATCCTTCAAGAAGTCTTGCCTTTGGCTCACTACCTCTAGAAACCAATTAGGAACACTCCTTACTTCCCTTCTATCACATATATGTCTTCAAGATGAATCAGGACATAATTTACTACATCTACTTTTTCTCCTTCAATCACACATCATAATGCATTCATTATGCTCCTTCACTTACTTGCAAATCACCACACTTGTATTGTAGTCACTCTTAACCTAGCTCAACTAGGTTTACAATATATACATGATATTACATTGATTACATAGCTAGTCAAACTAAGAAAACATGAATATTACATTTATAGGTTGGCCAAACAACAAACATGATGAAACGTGTAGAGGACTGACCCTAAACAAGACTACACACCACATAGCCAGAAGAAACATGCCTTGCAAACTTCAAAAAAAGATTAACCAAGTCCTAAACATCCTTAATAGCATCATTCTACAAGGAATCACATCCACACTCTTCACTCATTTGAAATAGGATGGCCTTAAGCAGAAAAAACTTGAAACTTGAAGCATAATAGTAACAACCACTTGAAAACCTTGTGCAGTACTGGAAACAAGAAAGATCTCCATGGAATTCTTCTAGATGAGTCTTCATAACTCATACAACATCTTCAAATACACCTCAAACTCCACACAACAAAGACTTTGTGGTGCACACCTTCAAACATGCACTCTAAGATCAAACATCAATTTAGAACTCACTTTAACACGCTATCATTGAGAAACTAATCTTGTGGAGCATCAAAACACCTAAAAATGCAAGGGACCATGTAATGTACACCCTGAACATGTCCACAAAACCACATAGGAAATTATTCCCTTATGGAGAAATGTAGATCATTTCAACAAGCCTTCTACAATACTTTTCTCTGTCAAAATATAGATATGAACTCTTCCATTTATATCCTTCACTGTGGAAGGTGTAAAGGCTTGAAATTTTGGAAATTGAACTTCACAAGACACTAAACTTAACTTTGGACCACATGAACTCATCTTTAAATGCAGGGGAATGTGGAGCCAAACATTACAGTATTGTGACTACCTTCTTTAGAAACAACACTGTCATCAAAACTACCAATTGCAAAACACTCTTCCAATAACCCAAAAAACATTAAACTTGGAACATACATGCCTTGACACCACATGAGACTATCTTCTAAACTACAGATCCATATCTCCATCTGAAGAGAAATGCAGATCATTTTCTAAGCATTCTTCAAAGTAGTCTTCCTATAGCAGAAGCCTTATACCAACATCTGGAGGCCGGGTCATCCTTGTAGAAACATGAGCATCCTTTGGATCAACAAGAGAGAGCATTAAAAATAGTACACATCATCAACATCTCCCCAACATCAACATCCAATATTTATCCTTTTTAGTGCTTCTAATTCTCATATTAATATACCAACTTGATGCTTCTAAATCTATATTAATATGTCTTCTTTGCTGTCAACAATCATACTCAATGAACATTGTCTCTATTGACTGAGACATTAGGAACATGACATCCTGCCATGAACTTATAATTCCCATCTTAATATATCTTCTCTACTATCATCGGTTAGGACATGACATCCAACCATGAACTTCTAATTCACATCTTAATATATCTTCTTTGCTATCATGGGATAGGACATGACATCCAACCATGAACTTCAATATTATCACTTAGGAGTTATATGTGCAACCGTCTCATCAACCTACATCCATGACATTCAACCATGAAAATCATGATATCTAACCATGAACATCAACATCATCACTTCATGATAGTGTTGACATCAATGACAACCTTATGACAATGTTGACATCAATGACAACCTTAGGAACCATATGTGCAACAATCTCCCCCTTTTGTATTGATGGCAACACACACTAGCTCATTCTCCCCCTTTGACATCAAGGATAAAGGGTAACAACTTCTCCCCCTTGGGGCATAGGTTCAAATTTCTTCTTCTTTGATGTTCATAAACTCCTTACAAAAACAAACAAAGCCCCTATCATTAGTAGCCACTACTTGCTCCCCTTGAGAGGTAACCACCATCATTTTGGGAAAAAAGATATAACACGAATTACTCCCCCTGGATAGATGCACTCTATTATGCATCTAGCACGAAGGAGGGATATAACCCCTAAGTTCTATCAGAGATACTCAAAAGTATCCTTTGAAAGGGCCTTTGTGAAAATATCTACAATCTAATCCTTTTTTGGAACATATTCCAACCTCACTTCCTTATTTGTAACCTTCTCTATCAAAAAGTGATACTTGATTGATATATGATTGGTTGTAGAATACATCACTAGATTCTTAGAAACATTGATAACACTGGTATTATCACACAAAATAGGAATGGGCTCATCATACACCACCTTTATATAGTTCAAAGTCTACTTCATCCAAAACACTTGGGTGTAGCAAGATGCTATAATAATATATTCTACCTCTATAGTTGATAAAGACACTGAGTAGATTGCTTCTTGCTAAACCAAGAGACCAATCTGTGTCCTAAGAAAATGCACTTCCACTTGTGTTTTTCCTATCATCCACACATCATGCCCAATTAGCATCAATATAAGCATTCAAAGAAAATTCATTAACCTTCTTATACCACAAACCATAGTCCAAACTACCATTCAAATATCTGAATATTCTTTTTGTTGCAAGTATGTGCCTAACCAGTGTTGTCATTGATGTCAACATATCAGTGTTGTCATTAGTCTCAACTGTGCTCTTGTTTTGATGCTTTTTAGATGCTTTGTACTTGCCTATGTAATGTTGGAGATAATGAGTAAATGATCTTGGGATTGAATTTCCAATTTATTTTGAGAAAATTTGCTTCTCCGGTGGAAACAGTGTATAGAAGAGTATCTTTGATTACAGTAGAATAGTCTAGTAGATTGCTCTGCATTTCTTGTAGAATGAATATCCTTGTTTGTAGATTGGAACTTATTTAGATGCATGTCTGAAGATGCTATGTTTCAAGTTTGAGCCTCCGGTATGAAGATTTGAGTGAGTTATGTTCACTAGAGTGAAAACTATTTTTTCTGTATATTTGGTGGTGACAAGGAGAATGTATTATGCTCCACATTCCTCTGCATTTAAGTATTTAAATCTATGGTTTTGGAATCAAGTTTGTAGTGATGTTATGTGCCTTCAACTCCAATGGTTTGTGATTTGGTGGTCCGCAAGTGATCTTTTCCTTATGACAGTAGCCGACAGTGTTGTTTATGTGCTCCAGTCTAAAGAATCTTCCTAACAGAGTGGTTAGAGCTTGTTTAGTTGTTCTTGGTGATTACAATGTGCTTGTGGATGTCTCCTAATCCTATTCCTACCTTTTGATTGGTCTGCGAAGAGAAATTTGGATCATGGATGAAGACTGTTCTTGGAAGTCTTAATGTGAACACCAGTCTTAGTCGACCCAGTTGTTTTCACTAATCATAGAGATGCATTGAAGATTGTAGAAGCATGTTGGTGCATGAAAGATTGTGCTTGAGTCTGAGCTAAGGTATAGCGCAATCCACATACATCTTTACATCTTTCCCTTAGCTAATTTTGTATTAGCTTCAGACCTATTTCTATGTATGTTTGAAATACCAACCTTGGAGATTGTTCCAACGATTGATGAATGTAATGCCAACCTTAATGTTCATTGTAAGGTTGATGAGTTGTATAAAAATATGTAATGAAGTTGCGAAAAAGATGTACTTGTGTGAAAATGAAAAGATAAGTGTGAAGGTGTAAGAAGAGCAGAGCAGAGGTGTTATATTGTGCTTCAATGGAACTGAATCTAGGCATGAAGTAGATGCTATCAAATTAGTTCACCAATCCTTAGCAGTGAGCCACCCCTTGGCAATGAGCCTTAACATTTGCAGTCAGCATTTTGGGTAGTGAGCCCTAAGGCAGCGAGCCTCTAATTTTTGGTATTGCTATAACTTATTTATTTTTGTGAGCTAACACCCACCATGGTTTTTCCCTTATAGGGTTTTCCACGTAAAATATTCTAGTGTCTCATGTGTTATTGTGTTGATCTTCTTGTTTCATGCTTTCATGAATAATCTTAATAACAATGATTAAGAATTGGATGTGTTGATATTCACAAGTGGTTAAAGATTTGTGACAACTAATTCACCCCCCCTCTCAGTTGTCCTATGCATTTCAACAATTGGTATCAGAGCAAGGTTCCTTGGAAGAAAGCCTAACCACTTGAGGAAGATCTGGGATGTCTTTCAGGAAGGAAGCTTCGTAGTTTGATGGAGCAAATTCTTCTCTCTGGAAGGCATGAATGAAAAGCCACCTCCTTTTTCTTAGTTATAAAGTGTGGAAAGTGATAGAGACAAAGTATACCTTACGTTAGAATGGTTTGCATACTAAAGATGAAATCAAAGAATATGAGTTAAACATAAAAGCTAGAGATGGTATGTTGAGTGCCCTATCCAACATTGAGTTGATAAAGGTCATGGATCTAGAATCTACTCATGAAGTCTGGGAAAAGATGGAAAAACTATATGAAGGAGATGATTCTATAAAAGTTGCTAAATTAAGGGTTTAAAAATGAACAAAGATGAAAACATAACTGCCTTCATCCAAAAGGTTGATGAAATTGTCAATGGAATAAAATGTATGGGAGGAACTATTGATGAGAAGGAAGATGTGATGAAAATTCTTAGGTCACTACCTAAGTCCTACAATCACAAGACAGCTACAATTGAAGATGTAATGACAGTACATGATGTCACTAAGGGTTGGTTTCTTGGAAAGCTTATAGCCTTTGAGATTAGAGAGTTTGGTGATGCCCTGCCGAAGGTTGAAACTACTTTCAAATCCTATACTTCAGAGAAGATCTCTAGAGTAGAGAAGTACAAAGTGGAACCTGATGATGAGCTTGATGAAATTGAAGCCAACTTTGTTGACAGATTGCAAAGAGGTTCTGGTAAGTTCAAAGGTAAATTACCTTTCAAATGTTTTACATGTGGTAAGGTTGCTCACTATGCTTCTAGATGTCCAGAGAGAATTGAAAGAAATAGAAAAATATTTGAGAGCATACCTAGGGTTCCAAAGAAATGCTACTATGTTTGAGATCTTGATGATGAAGGTATGATAGATGATGAATCTGATGATGCTAGTACTAGTGTAAATGAATGTTTGTTTATTGCAATTAAAGAAGAACCTGTATCTACTAATCTTGCTAGCTGTGTGAAGAAAGAAAAACTAGTGGAAGAAAGTGCTTTGGCTATTCAGGTTGAAAAAGATAAGGATGAATGAATTATTGATAGTGGATGCTCTCATCATGTAACCAGTGACAAAAATAGGTTTGTGAGTTTGGAAAAGTATGATGGAGGGCTGGTTAGGTTTGGAGATAATGTAGCTAGTAACATTTGTGGAAAAGGATCTATTTCTTTTGATGGAAAGCATAACACATATAATGTTCTATATGTGAAGGGATTAAAGCATAATCTTTTGAGAGTTGGTTAGATATGTGACAAAGGCTATGATCTGAGATTCAAAGAGAATGGGTCCAACATCATGGAAAGCTCCAAAATAGTGATTGCTACTGGTAAGAAGACTAGATGTAACATTTACCAATTATAAGGAACTAATATCTATTGTTTAGTAGCTCAGACAGATGAGAGTTGGTTGTGGCATAGAAGGATATCTCATATCAATTTTGACAATTTGGTGAAGATAAGGTCTGCATAGACTGCAAGAGATCTACCTAAACATGTGAAGCCTACCAACACCATTTGCAAGGAGTGTCAATTTGGGAAACAAACAAGAACAAATTTCAAAAGAAAAGAATAATTTTCTACTAGATTGCTAGAGCTAGTACATACAAATTTGTGTGGTCCCACAAGAACAAGAAGTCTACAAGGTCACATGTATTTTATGCTACTTATTGATGATTATTCTAGAATGACTTGGGTCACTTTTCTAAAAGAAAAATATGAAGCCCTAGACAATTTCAAAGTTTTCAAGGCAATGGTTAAAAATGAGTTAGAATTAAGGATCAAATGCTTAAGGTCTGATAGAGGAGGTGAGTTCACATCAAATGAATTCAATATTTTATATGAAGAACAAGGGAGAGACAGTTGTCTGCACTTAGGACTCCAAAGATGAATGGAGTTGTTGAAAGAAAGAACAAGATAATTCAAGAGGCTACTAGGACTATGTTAAAGGAAGCTGACCTACCAGAAGCATATTGGAGAGAAGCCATACATACTACTATGTACATCCTAAACAAAGTTCAAGTCAAAGGTAACAACTCTAAAACTCGTTTTGAATTATGGTATGGAAAAGTTCCTACAGTGAAGTATTTCAAAGTTTTTGGAAGTAAATGTCATATCAAAAGAGATGAAGAATTAGGCAAGTTTGATGCTAGATGTGATGAAGGAATTTTTCCTAGTTACTCTACCAAGAGTAAGACCTACCAGTGCTACAATAAGAGACTAAAAAAAATTATGGAGAGTTCTAATGTGAAGGTGGATGAAGGCAAGGAAAGAATATCGGCCTTGAGTTGCTATGAACCAGATGAACCTGTGACTATAGTGAATGAAGAAAAAGTTGAGCAAGAAGACAATTAGGATGAAGAAGAGGCTCTGAAAACTATTGTTAATACTCCCAGGTATGTAAGAATTAATCATTCTGAAGATCAGATTATAGGGGACAAAAGCAAAGGGGTATTGACAAGGAAAAGAGTTGTAGAAGAATAGGTGAATTACTGTTTGCTTTCAAAAGTTTAACCTAAAACTATGAATGAAGATTGCAATGATGAAAATTGGGTAAAAGCTATGGAAGAGGAGCTAATGTAGATAGAAAAGAATCAAACTTGGAAACTTGTTCCTAGACCTGCTAATAAGAATGTTATTGGCACCAAATGAGTTTTTAGAAACAAGGTGAATGAGAATGGAGTAGTAAGGAACAAAGCAAGATTGGTATGCAAAGGATACTCTCAGATTGAACGGATAGATTTTGAGGATACCTATGCTCCTATGGCAAGAATTGAAGTAATTAGAATGTTTTTGGCATTTACAGTAATCAAAGATTTCAAGGTGTATCAAATGGATGTTAAGTCTGTATTCTTGAATGGTGAGTTGGAAGAAGTCTACATTGAACAACCAGAAGGGTTTCAATTATCAAAACAAGGTGATATGGTGTGCAAATTGAAGAAGGCCTTGTATGGACTAAAGCAAGCCCCCAGAGCCTAGTACGCAAGACTAGACAAGTATTTTTTACAATTAGGGTTCAGTAAAGACACTGCAGACAGCAATCTCTATTTCAAAATCAATGATAATCAAATCCTGATTGTTGTAGTCTTTGTTGATAACATTATCTTTGGAGGAAATGAAGGTATGTGCATGAAATTTACTAGGGAAATGCAAAAAGAGTTTGAGATGTCTATGTTTAATGAAATGAATTTCTTTCTAGGTTTGCAAATTACTCAATTAGATAAAGGAATCTTCATTTCTTAGTCTAAATATGTGAAAAGAGTTGTTGAAGAAATTTGGGATGGAGGACTCTAAACCAGTGTGTACTCCCATGGTGGCTGGCTACAAGTTGAGAAAAACTGATGAATCACCTAAGGATGATAAGAAAAGGTACAGATCTATGATTGGAGGATTACTTTATCTAACACAAACCAGACTTGACATAATGCATGTAGTTTGTCTTGTGGCAAGATTTCAAGCAAATCTAAGAGAGCCACATGTGATGGTAGTTAAGAGAATCTTGAGGTATTTAAAAGGCACACTAGATCATGGCTTATGGTATCCAAAAGATAATGATTTCATCTCAGTGCTTATACAGATGCAGATTGGGCTAGAGATGTTGATGTTAGGAAAAGTACAAGTGGAGGTGATTTCCTTATCCACTACATAAGCATAGTATATTATAGTAGCATCTTGTTGCACTCAAGTGTTATGGATGAAGTAGACATTGAAGGACATAAGAGTTGTGTATGAAGATCCAATTGTAATCTTTTGTGACAATACAAGTGCTATAAACATTTAAAAGAATCCATTGATGCACTCAAGAACAAAGCATATATCTATAAGGTATCACTTTTTAAGAGAGAAGGTGATAGAAAATGAAGTTAAGATGGAATATGTGTCTACAAAGGATCATATTGCAAATATTTTCACTAAACCTCTACCTAAGGATACTTTTGAGTATCTCAGAGAAAAGTTAGGGTTTAGTACCACTCCTACTCTGAACTAAGATGCATAAGAATGCATCAGTCTAGTGCTATCTAAAGCCTCATTCTTTGATCTAGATTAAAGTTTTGAGAGATACCTCTTAGGGGGAGTAGCAAGTGTTCCTGATATGTGTTCTCGACAAAGAGCAGTAAGTGTTACAGTATTCATGAAAGAGCAATTTGATCAGAGTAGCTGAGTGCAAGTATGTGCCCTTTTCCATTGATGTTAAAGGGGGGAGAGAAATCATGTGAAAAACTAAGGGAAAGAAAGAGTGTAGATGTATAAAGAGAAAGGGGGAGAGTCTTGTCTTGATGGTCTTTACAACTTTTCACATCATATGTTGCCATCAATGACAAAGGGGGAGATTGTTGCAAGTATGTGCCTAATTGGTGTTGTCATTGATGTCAACATATCAGTGTTGTCATTGGTGTCAACTGTACTCTTGTTTTGATGCTTGTTAGATGCTTTGTACTTGCCTATCTAATGTTGGATAATGAGTAAGTGATCCTAAGATCGAGTTTCCAAGTGCTTTTGAGAAAATTTGCTTCTCTAGTGGAAATAGTGTATAGAAGAGTATCTATAATTACACCAGAACAATCCAATAGATTGCTCCGCATTTCTTGTAGATTGAATATCCTTGTTTGCGGATTGGAAGTTATTTAGATGCATGTATGAAGATGCTATGTTTCAAGTTTGAGCCTTTGGTATGAAGATTTGAGTGAGTTATGTTCACCAGAGGGAAAACTACTTTTTCTATATATTTGGTGGTGTTTAGTGGAAAATTAGATTTGTTAATGTTTTAGTGTTTTGATGTTTAAATCCTCCTCTCCACTATACATTCAAGGATCTAGGTTCGAGTGGTGAGCACTATCATACCCTAGGTCACTGTGAGATGTTAGGAAATTTGGATTAGGGAATTTAATTATCAATTTCTCTTCTCTTATGCTCAATTGACCATTAAAATCCTAATTATGCAAATACAGTAATAAACTGACAAATAATAAAAAATACTCTTGCAGACAGAAGTAAAATAGCAAATCATAGAATACCTATTTTTAGGGTTTTGAGACAGAATAGTCAGAGACACTGGAGTGGGCACCCAAGTCCAAGGTACCCATTTCTTTGCGGGATCCGGACCTCCTTATGACACTGATCAACCCTGTAACTTCTATTTTTGGAAACTTAGTTGTAGAGGACACTAGAGAAAGCGCCCAAGTCTTGGAAATGCTTTGGTGTCTAGATTCTGTTCAGATCCTAAATCCTTAATGCCTGCCAATCCTTCCTGCAACTTCACTTTTCCCAAATGCGACACTTGTAACCTACAATCACAAGACTTGGTTTGGGGGTTGTGGTGTTTAGAAGGCTTGCCTCAGTCAAACCTTGGAGGACACTTAAGTCTTTGAACACCATTGTCAGATAAAGAGTACATGCCCTTGTGAGGCAAAGGCAAAAACCAAAGGAATCAATTATAAAAACATAATAAGATGTCACCTTGTAGTGAAACTCTCGTGGGCGGAAGATGCTCTTCATTCCATGAGGGATTTGATGCTCAAATCTGCAAATACAAACACATAAACCACACAAGTCTACTCTTGGAACATAATGAAAGCCTTGAATCACCTTGAGAACACTTGAATATCACCATTTCCATCTAATTGAAATCTAGTTTACAAATGAACGCCTAAGCATTCTTTTATATGCAACTACAAACACTCCCACCAAGATTTTTGTAATTCAAACTTACCATGTGGGCAAAGGGACCTAATAACAGTCACAAAACAACACCCATAAATTAGGGCTACCCCAAAATAGGGCAAGACTAGGGTGTGGGTGCCCAAGTCCTCCCCCCTATTTTGGGCAAGGTATAGCTCAAGGGGTCCTCCTCGGTTCCATTTGTCATGAAACCTAGGTCTCATTCCATTGGGATGCCAAAATATGAACTAAGATTCCCTAAATGCATGCAAAAGACCCAGGAGCTAAACCTTATGAGGGAAAAGCCCCCAAGGGGATATTTTCTAATGTTACATTTAGCCCCCACTTTAATGTATGTATAAACACGAGGTTAATACTTGCATTAAAGTGAGGTCACAAACACTACAAACACGCCAATCACAAAGAAGACACGCCAATCACATAGAAGATAGTAACAAACACGCAAAACATGGGGAAGATAGACACTGTCACGCAGAACACAGAGAAGATAGTCAATGCATAGAAGACACATTAATGCATGGAAGATAGAAATGATATCTTTTCTTTTATTTTTCTCATATATATGAAATGCAAATGCAAGTACTGAAAAGTAAACAAACCTCCCATAATGCAGGAAGCACTCATTGTGCTGGTCTTTAGACTGCCTATATGGGGTAACACACACACAAGACACGTAAAACCTCCCAAAATGTAGGATGCACTCATTGAGCAAGTCTTTAGACCACATATGGGGCAACAAACACACCACACAAAACAAGCACGCCAAAACACACATACTTGAAGACACAGAGAAAACATGGCATACAAGTGATGGTGTGTTCCCTATTTCTAGGCTCATCACCATCTTAGGCACATTATAGGCACATGTAGATGATTGGGCTTCACCACAATAATCAGTGAAATCATGCTTAAGGGTTGAGTTAGTCACAAAACTGCCACCCGCCTCTGTAGAGGACTTTTGAAAATGACAAGATGATGCAATCTACTCTGATAAATACACCATCCCCACCTCTACAGAGGGCTTAAGATAAAAAAGATATATGTGATATCCTGCCTCCATAGAGGGCTTACATGATTGATTTATTGCAAACAAACTCAAGATGCTGGATGCACTCATCGAGCAAGTCTTTAGACTACACCTGAGGACAAGCACATAGCTAACATCTACAATAGGCAGCTTACCTTATATATGCCCCCACCTTAAGGTGGTTGATATTAGGTATCAATATCAAGCATGTTAAGGTAAGAATAAAACACACAAGGAAACATTGACTTTTGCAAAGCCCATGCCCCCTGAGGTGACATGTACTTTACGATCACCAAATGTTCCTACAAACACATCCTTGCAAGAAACATGTTAGTGTCTACAACATCATGATAAACAACAACATCAATGCATATGATTAACCACACAAAGATCCAAGGTTATAAAACAAATTCAGAGTTCAAGGATAACCATGGGGCTATATCATGAAGCTCTCTGAATTGAGTACAGCCAAGGCTAGATTCAAAAACAAACAAATGTGCATAGAGCAGCAGTATTGTTAAGGTTTGTAAATGCAACAAAAATATCATCAAATTCACTACGTGGAAAGCACGAGTACTTCTACTAGCCAAGCGTTAGATAAGATATACAACCCCATCATCATATTAGGAACAAAGTCCATTTTTTGATTGCTCTCGAAAGGGACACTAGGTCCGCATCAGTATAAATGTTTTCCGTCATCCGCTTGCTAGATGGAAACACTAGAGGAAGGGAAACAATAAGTAAGAGAGGAGAAACAAGTGTCTTAGGGATAGTCACGTAGGAGGGTACCCCCAGGTCACCAACCGTGATGCTATGTCTGTAAGACACAACACACAACAATGAAATCAAAGAGAGGGGCAATATAGAAGAATGATGATACAAATAGAAGGTCACAACAGAGGTGGTCTCTTGGTATCCTAGACCTTACAGGAGAATCTGAGGTCATCCCATGAGGCCTAAACAACACATAAAACATCACAGGAGAAGCACATCACGAGAGAGATAAAGGGTTAGAGATACTTACCTGTTTGATCTTCGTATCAGATTTGGGAACTTGCAAACCTCTCGGAGAGGTACTCGATCATGTTGAATGCAAATTTTGAGTGGTTCTTATGAAAGTTTTGTTGATTATCATGTGATGCTTGATTTGTTACTCCTTGTGTAAATATAACTCTTTTTTGCTTATGAGGAGGGGAACCACTATTTTCTCCAATTTTTGACAGTCGTCTAGCTCTTTTCTGATTTTTATCAAGTTTTTGTTGTTGAATCTTTCTAGCACGAGGATGGGAATCATCCTGTACCATCTTACTTGTTTGTATTGGTTGTTGTTCTTGTTTTTTAGATCTATCTTAATTATCTCATGATCCATATAAGGATAACGGAGGAGGAACCTCAGCATAAATTCCATTTCTTTGAGGATGAGGTGGATTGTTTATTTGTTTCTTATCCACTTCAATCATTCCCATGATTCTATCATAGTCTAAGTAATCATCCTCATCTTCTTCACTAAACCCTGTTCCACCATATTATTTTTAGTATGTTTAGTGAAAGGATTAGTGAAGATTTATAAGTTTTGATTCGGCAGAGCAACTGATTTGTTTCC
This sequence comes from Cunninghamia lanceolata, assembly GCA_027924645.1. Lineage (NCBI taxonomy): Eukaryota > Viridiplantae > Streptophyta > Pinopsida > Cupressales > Cupressaceae > Cunninghamia > Cunninghamia lanceolata. The sequence continues at coordinate 24,808,245 of BSBN01000606.1, read as the reverse complement.
ATTGTCATTCACACCTGATACCTGGATGACATTTGAATCAATAAGGTCATGTATCTCATGTTTAAGATGCATACATCATTCAGTGGCATGTCCTTGCATCCGATGATAATGACATAAGGCATTAGCATCGAAGTAAGGTCCTTGTTTACGAGGATCAACAGGCTTGATCGGGGGAAGCTTCATAATGTTATTACTCATAGCTTGGTTCATAATGGAATGATAAGACTTAGATATCAGAGTAAACTTTCTTGGTTGATATGATGCTTTCTTTGGATTGGATATAGCTGAAACATTCAAAAAGTTGTTCATATTCAGTCCGTTAATCTTGATGAAGTTCTTGTTATTATTGTTCCTCTTAAATTTGTTTTGTGCTGATTCACCCATGGATTGACCAACTTGAGCCGATGAGTTTTGGTTTTCATACTGACTAGATGAAAGTTGATAATCATGAAAGGCAGTGCATAAATGTTGAAAGGAGTTATACCTCATCAAGAGAATCTTATCACGAATATTAGGTTGTAGATTTGTAATAAATATCTTTTGAACATCTTCATCTTTCATCTGATATTGAATTTGTGCATAAAGCCCTTGGTACCAACTAATGAATTTAGTCAACTTCTCATTCAGACCTTGTTTGCATTGAACCAAGTCAATAAGAGTAACTTGGGGTCTGATATTTTCTTGAAAATGTTGTAAAAATTGATCAATTAACTGCAAAAAGGAGTGTATTGAATTTGGAGGCAAAGAGAAAAACCATTCTAAAGTAGTATCTTTGAGAGATCATGGGAAAAGTTTTGCCAACAAATCCTCTTCAAAATAGAAATCACTACACATAGCTGTGAATGCTGCCACATGAATATTGGGATCTCCTTTTCCACCATATTTTTTAAAGCGAGGAGTCTCAAACCTCTCAGGCATAGGGGTTCTCAAGATTGCATAGGATAATGGATTTTTGGCATGATATGTTGGTAGACTAGGCTGTGAAGAATTTGTCAAATTTGTTACCTTTTGTTGTAAAGCATTTATACCTCGTAAAAGTTGGTTTAGGATAGCATCATTTAGAGATGCAGTTTGTTGTGAGTAATTGGAACCAATGTGAGGAGGTGATTGATATTAAGATGTGATAGGTAGAGGCTGGGAATAGGTCAATGGTTGTTGGACATATTGGTAAGTTGAAGATGGTTGGGAATAATTGTGTGTGATGGGAGGTTGAGAACAACTATTCATAGGAATGGTCACATTATGGACCAAGTTCTAATAGTCAAATCCTACAACTTTGTAATTGGTGCCATTAGATAGTCCAATACCAATGGTATCATTACTACAAATGTTTGCATCTGTTGTTAAGATAGTTGATGTGAAGCTTGATATTCATGTAGTTGGTATAGGTGCTGAGACTTGAGTATGCAACGACGATGATATGTTGTTAATGAATTTTACACATTCACTCATTGGAATTACATTAGTTTGCACAATATGTGTTAAACCATGAATAACATTAAGTCTATCTTGTCCTTCTTTTATCAATTCTCTTACATGTTGAATCACAGGTAAGGCTTCTTTGACTATTCTCTTAGTTTGCACATATTATTGAAATTCAGCAAGGTCTTTATCAAGTTTATTGACTTGTTCTATAGGTACATGTCCTACTACCTCAATAGCATCCTCAACATCATGAAATATTTGTTCTTCCATAATGGTTGGAGGATGTATGATATTGTGCACAATTTGAGTTTATCCCTTTGTAAAGAAGGTGTGCAAAGGATTGTCAAAGGTGGGGATACTATTTTTGTCAAGAGTACTACATCCCATTAATATTTTACTTCTTCTCAAAGGGATATTCTTTTTACAACAGTGGGTTATAAAGTTTATTCCAAAGCACATGACACTCAATGCACAAACTAAGATGACAAATCCTAAGAGAATGATATGTTTGAAAGCCAAAAATGCTTGGAATTTTGTGCTTGGTTAATGCAAATGAATGAATTAAAGGGTGTTGTAAGGATTTCAGTCAAGGGAAGAAATTTATATATCTACTATCAGTCCAAAAAAACAAAAGTATCCTTCTCACCACACTCTTGATGCGATTTCAAGTTGACGCCAAGTCAAAATATAGTGAAAATATGTAAAATAGGCACTTTTTTCACCAAAATCCAATGCATAAGGGCATAAGCAAGGGTGTTGTGAGGAAAATGATGATGGAAAGAAAATAATATCAGTAATAACAGCCAATTAGTGCCAAATATCCAACACAACACGCTTTTAGTGCCACTTAAGGTCAAACCCTAGTGAAAATATAGCAAAATATGTTCATGGTTTTTTTATTCCAAGACCTAGACAAAGGGGTGTTGTAATGAATTTAAGGAGGTAAAGAAAATAATATCAATAATATGAGTCACCTCAATCCATAAAATTTATCACAACACACTTGGAGTGCAAACTAGGTCAAACCCTAGGGCAAAAATACTCAAAATGTGTAGTTTTTCACCAAACTTTCACTACAAGAGCCCGTGAAAAGGGTGTTGTGAAGATTTTAAGGAGGGGAAGAAAATTATTACCTTAATATAAGTAAATTAATGTGAAAATATCCTTCACAAAACACCTATGGTGCAAGTTTATAGAGTCAATAAAGCCAAATTTAGCAAAATCGTTGTTTTTGAAGCCCTAGGTTTCAGATCTTGGGACAAAATGCTATGTGAATGTTTTGAAGTCTGATTTATGATGGAAATTAAATACTCTCAGATCTAAAAATTATTTTCAATCTTGAACATGCAAAATGCCCATGCAAATTTAATGAAAATGCATCAAAATTACTAGTTTTTGTTGAAATTTTCTATGCAAAAATGCAAATATTTTAAATCTAAATGAAAATTTACACTAAAATGAAAGACTAAAGACAAATGTTAATTTGAATGAGCCTCTAAAATTAGTATAAAAATCTTATAAAAGATTTTTCCTACTAACCCTAGATTTTGGAATTACTAGGTTATATGAAAATTGTCAAAATTTCTACAAAAACCTAGCAAATTAAAGATGAAAATGCAAAACAAAATTTTGAATTTTTGTATTTTTCTATATTTTATATCAAATATGATGCAAAAATCATGAATTAGGAAAATTTAGGAAGAATTGATGCAATTTAGTAAGCCAAACAATGCAATTTTTTTGAATTTTTCTCAATGCAATAAAATGAATGACTATATGAATGAATGAAATCAATCCAAATCTGAAGACATACACTTAAAAAGTTGTAATTTAAGTCAAAAAACATGGGTTCACCAAAATGTTTAGTGGAAAATTGGATTTGTTAATGTTTTAGTGTTTTGATGTTTAAATCCTCCTCTCCACTATACATTCAAGGATCTAGGGTGGAGTGGCAAGCACTATCATACCTTAGGTTACTGTGAGATGTTGGGAAACTTGGATTAGGGATTTTAATTATCAATTTCTCTTCTCTTATGCTCAATTGACCATTAAAACCATAATTATGTAAATACGACAATAAACTAACGAATAACAAAAAATGCTCTTGTAGATGGAAGTAAACTAGCAAATCACAGAATACCTATTTTTGGGGTTCTGAGGTGGAACAGTCAGGGACACTGGAGCAGGCACCCAAGTCTAGGGTACTAGTTTCTTTGTAGGATCCTGACCTCCTTTTGACACTAATTAGCCTTGTAACTTCTATTTCTAAAAACTCAGCTGCGAAGGACACTAGAGAGAGCACCCAAGTCCTGGAAATGCTCCAATGTCTAGCTTCTCTTCAGATCTTGAATCCTTGATGCCTGCCAATCCTTCCTGTAACTTCACTTTTCCCAAATGTGACACTTGTAACCTGCAATCACAAGACTTGGTTTGGGGGTTGCAGTGTTTAGAGGCTTGCCTCAGTCAAACCCTAGAGGACACTTAAGTCTCCAAACACTGTTGTTAGATAAAGAGTGCATGCCCTTGTGAGGTAGAGGCAAAAAATAAAGGAATCAATGATAAAAACACAATAAGATGTCACCTTGTAGTGAAGCTCTCATGGGAGGAAGATGCTCTTCATTCCATGAGGAATTTGATGCTCAAATATGCAAATACAAACACATAAACCACACAAGTCTACTCTTGGAACACAATGAAAGCCTTGAATCACCTTGAGAACACTTGAATATCACCATTTCCATCTAATTGAAATCTAGTTTACAAATGAACGCCTAAGCATACTTTTATATGCAACTACAAACACTCCCACCAAGATTTTTGTAATTCAAACTTACCATGTTGGCAAAGGGACCTAATAACGATCACAAACCAACATCTAAAAATTAGCACTGCCCCAAAATAGGGCAGGACTAGGGTGTGGATGCCTAAGTCCTCCCCCCTATTTTGGGCAAGGTACAACTCAAGGGGTCCTCCTAGGTCCCATTTGTCATGAAACCTAGGTCTCATTCCATTGGGATGCCAAAATATGAACTAAGATTCCCTAAATGCATGCAAAAGACCCAAGAGCTAAACCTTTTGAGGGAAAAGCCCCCAAGGGGACATTTTTTGACATTAAAGGTGGTGACAGGAAGAATGTATTATGCTCTGCATTCCTCCACATTTAAGTATTTCAGTCTATAGTTCTAGAATCAAGTTTGTAGTGATGTTATGTGCCTTCAACTCTAATGTTTTTTGATTTGGTGGTCCACAAGTGATCTTTTTCTTATGACAGTAGCTGACAATGTTGTTTATGTGCTCTAATTTGAAGAATCTTCTTGATGGAGAGGTTAGATCTTGTGCGGTTGTTCTTGATGATTACACTGTCCTTGTGGATGTCTCCTGATCATGTTCCTACCTTTGGATTGGTCTACAAAGAGAAATTTGGATTGTAGATGAAGACTATTCTTGGAATTCTTAATGTGAACACTAGTCTTAGCTGACCCGGTTGTTTTCACTAATCATAGAGATGCATTTAAGATTGTGTTTAAGTCCTAGCTAAGGCATAGCTTGATCCACATACATCTTTACATCTTTCCCTTAGCTAATTTTGTACTAGGTTCAGACCTATTTCTATGTATGTTTGAAATATTGACCTTGGAGATTGTTCCAATGGTTGATGAATGTAATGCTGACCTTGATGTTCATTCCAAGGTTGATGAGTTGTATAAAAACATGTAATGGAGTTGTGAAAAAGATGTCCTTGTGTGAAAATGATAAGTGTGAAGGTGTAAGAAGAGAAGAGCAAAGGTGTTATATTGTGCTTCAATGGAATTGAACCCATGCATGGAGTAGATGCTATCAAATTAGTTCACCAATCCTTGGCAGTGAGCCACCCCTTGGTAGTGAGCCCTAACATTTGGAGTGAGCATATTAGGCAGTGAGCTAACACCCACCGTGGTTTTTCCCTTATGGGGTTCTCCACATAAAAAATTCTAGTGTCTCATGTGTTATTGTGTTGAGCTTCTTGTTTCATGCTTTCATGATTAATCTTAATAACAGTGATTAAGAATTGGATGTGTTGAGATTCATAAGTGGTTAAATTTTTCAGACAATTGATTCACTCCCCTCTTAGTTGTCCTATGTATTTAAACACTTTTCACTACCTTGTCATGAGGTTTCTTAGGATTTTCTTCAAATCTTGAAACTAAACATATTGCATGCATGATATCAGGTCTAGAAGTAGTCAAGTACAATAATCCTCCAATCATAGACCTATACAGAGTCTGATCAATCTCTATAGACTCATCAACTTTTCTCAAATGACAACTAGTAACCATAGGATTACTCACTGGTTTGGAATCCTTCATACCAAACTTCTTCAACATCTCTTTTACATACTTAGCCTGAGATTCAATAAAAATACCATCATCTAGCTAAACAATTTGAAGTCCAAGGAAGAAAAACAACTCACCAATTATAGACATCTCAAACTCTTTATGCATCTCATCTACAAATATTTTGCACATATCATCATCTCTAGCAAAGATGATATCATCAACATACACAACCACTATCAAAATATTGTCTTCATCTACCTTGATGTAAAGATTACTATCCATAGTGCCTTTCTTGAAACCTTTCTAAAGTAAGTACTTATCCAACCTTGCATACCAAGCTCTAGGAGCTTGCTTGAGTCCATACAAAGCTTTCTTGAGTCTACATACCATATCTAGATCTTCTGATAGATAGAAACCATCTGGTTGCCCAATGTAGACCTCTTCCTCTAGGTCACCATTCAAGAAAGCTGACTTGACATCCATCTGATAGACCTTAAAATTTTTGTGAGTAGAAAAGGCAAGAAACATCCTGATTGCCTCCATTCTATCTACCAAAGAAAAAGTCTCTTCAAAATCAATACCTCTAACTTGTGAATATCCCTTACATACCAATCTTTCTTTGTTTCTTATAACTTCACCTTCATCATTCAACTTGTTTTAGAACACCCATTTTGTTCCTATAACATTCTTATCAACTAGTTTGGGAACTAATTCCCATGTTTGATTCTTTTCAATTTGATTCAATTATTCATCCATTGCCTTCTTTCATCCTTCATCTCTGCTTGCATCATTGAAAGTTTTAGGCTCTATCTTTGACAATAAACACAAATTCACTTGCTCACTTGCTTTTGCAAATATTCTCCCAGTCTACACTCCATTTTTATCTCCAATGATCTGATCTACTAAATGATTTTTCTAAACATACGTTGTTGGAGTCTTGGGGTTCATTTTTTATTCTTGTTCCTTCTCTTCCTCCTCTTCTTCTTCCTTTTTAGTGTAGGGAAACATATTAGGTCTACAAACCTCAGGTTCATGTGAAAACTGATACAAGTGTTCATCTACCTTCATAGTTATGATTTCAATCATCCTTCCCAATCTTTTGTTGTAACATCTATAGGCTTTACTTGTGGTTGAGTAGCCAAGAAAGATCCATTCATCACACCTTGAATCAAACTTACCAAGATCTTCATCTCTTCTGATGTAGCATTTGTTTCCAAAGATTCTAAAGTATCTAATAGTGAGGGTCTTCCATACCAAATCTCACAAGTAATCTTAGTGTTATTGACTCTCAATTGTACTCTATTATGCAAATAGACAACAATATGAACAACTTCCTTCCAATACATATCAGGCAAATTTGCATCTTTCAACATTGTTTTAGTCATCTCTTACACAACTCTATTCTTTCTTTCCACTACTCCATTTTGTTGAGGGGTCCTAGGAGCAGACATATTTCTCCTAATACCATGATCTTCACAAAACTTTTCAAAAACATTTGAAGTGAATTCACCTCCTCTATTAGACCTTAAACATTTGATGTTAGCATCCATTTCATTCTCAACCTTTTCTTTGAAAATATTGAACTTGTCTAAGGCTTTTGATTTTTCTTTTAAAAAGGTAACCCAAGTCATTCTAGAGTAACCATCAATAAGCAACATAAAATACCTTTCACCTTGTTGACTCTTAGTCCTTGTAGGTCCACATAGGCCAGTATGAATCAACTCCAATGGCATTTTTGAAGAACATTTCTTTCTCTTGAAACTTGTCTTTGTTTTCTTTTCCATATGACATTCCTTGTTATATAGAAAAAGAGGGATGAAGGGATTGATTGTTAGTTTTTTCAAATCCTCTTTTCACTACATACATTCAAGGACATTGAAATCGAGCCAAGTCACAAAAGTGAAGTGGACTTTAGCTACAAGTTATTTTGTCACTTGGAATGATAAGGAAATTTGGAAATTGATAATTGATATGTTAACTTAAGCCCAATTATGCTCAAAACCCTAATTATAAAAAATCATAAACAAACAGATGAATCTTGTAAAAAGATTACACACATAGATACCAAATGAAGGATAGATACACACCAGATATTGAAGTTCAAGATCCTAAAATGTCAGAGGCAAAGGGACTCGCACCCAAGCCCAAGGTAGGATTTTCTTCGGGGGTTTCTAGACTCCTTCTACCACTGATTATCCCTATTTTGGATATTTTAGGATCTACAAACCTAGAGGGCAAATGGACTAGCGCCCAAGCCTTGGAAGTGTTCTTTTCTACTTCTTTGTGATAGAATCCTTATGTCTCACAATACTCCTCTACAACTCCACTCTGTCACCTACAATCACAAGAGAGGGGTTGGGGGTTGTGGTGTTTAGGAGCCTCAGTCAAGCCCCAAAATGCCATTCAAGCTTTCCAACACAATTGTTAGATAAAAAGTGCATGTCCTTGGTGGATAGAGGCAAAAGAAATGATGAAAAAGATTGATTAAAGCACAAATAGATATCACCTTGGAGGTGTAGCTCTCATGGACCAATGAAGCTCTTTCATGCCATGTGGAGATGGATTGATGAAGAGAAATATGTAATAAATAAACACAAATACAATCCAAGTCTACTCTGCAACACAATGAAAGCCTTGACTATCTCTAACACAAGATCACAAGTTTGCATTATCCATCTAGTTTACAAATGAAGTCCTAAACATGTTTACATATGCATTCCCACTACAATTTTGTAATTCAAACTTAAGATGCTAATAGGGAACACCTTATAATGGTCATAAACCATCATAAAAATTTGGGATCCCGCTGAAATAGGGTAGGAAGCCATGGGTCCTATTTTAGGATAGGTTAAGGCTCAACAATGTCCCTCAAGCCCCATTTGACATGGGTTTCAAGCCATTTCGTTTCAGGAGTTAATTCTAACATGCAAGATGAAAGATAAGGGACCCAAGAGCTAAACTTAGGAGGTAAAAGTCCTAGGGAGATATTTTACGACTTAAAATTTAGCCCCCACTTTAATGTATGTATGATCTTATGACCCATACATGCATTAAAGTATGATAAAAAAAAAAACATGCCAAGCATAGAAAAGAGATGCATACACCAATATTGTGGAACTATTTCTAGCCCCTAATCTGAGGTAAGCACCAGAAAACACATTGCAGACATGCAAGACATAATGAAGACAGTAATAGGCACACAAAACATGGAAAAGACAACATTAAAGAGACATAAAACATGGAGAAGACACAAGAATAGTCATGGAGAATACATTTGATATTTTCTTTTTCTTTTTCACACACACACACACACACACACACACACACACATATGAATGCAGGTTAAAATGCAACACACAACCTCAAAATGTAGGAGGGGTATTTCACCACACCCTTTAGACTACATATGAGTGAGAAGACACACCAAACAAATCCCAAAGTGTAGGAGGGGCATTTCGCCACACCCTTGAGACTACACTTGAGAGAAAACACACCATACGAAACCCAAAGCATAGGAGGGGCATTTCGTCACACCCTTGAGACTATGCTTGGGAGAAAACACATCATACAAAACCTAAGTGTAGGAGGGGCATTTCTCCACTCCCTTGAGACTACACATGGGGGAAAACACATGGAAGACACATAGAAAGCACAAGCGTCATATAGCATGCCAAAGACACACTATACATCTTAAACATGGCAAACTAGGCATTGAAAGGAGCTTATTGCTAAGTTCCCACCATCTCAGACACGCTACAAGCATACTTGGTGGTTGGGCTTATGCCACAACAACCACCAAAGAGACACTTAAGGGAGGATTTCTCCTTGTCTACTTGAAGGAATTTTAAAATAAAAGGATGTGCACTAGCTCAAGAGATACACCATCCCTACCTCCATAGAGGACTTTTGAATAAAAGGATATGCATGATATCCTCTATAGAGAGAATTTTGATTAAAATGATATGCACAATATCCTACCTCTGTAGAGGACTTTCTGATTGCAATGTAGATAAAGATGTGTACTCGCATTGGAGATACAACATCCTACCTTTGTAGAGGGATTACAAACACACTTTGTTAGTACCAAAATCATCAGATAGCTTACCTTGTATATGCCCCCACCTTAAGGTGGACCAATATCAAGTACGTTAAGATAGAGAGAAAACACACAAGGAAACCAGATCTTTTGCAAAGCCCATGCCCCCAAGGAGACATGTGCTTCATGATCACTAAATGTTCCCACAAACACATTGATTAGATATGCTAAGATGAACAACAAGATGAAATCTAATGCATGCAAACAATCACATCAAGGGCCAATCTTATACTACAGATTTGGAACTGAGTATAACCGTTGGGATATAATGTAGATACCTCATAACTGAGTGTAATAGAAGGTGAGATACAAGACAAAAAAAAGTGCACAGAGTAGATGTATTAGAGGACTATTGTACTTGATTGCTTCTAGACATGATATTATGCATGCACTATGTGGTTAACAGATATCAAGCCAATCCCAAGAAAACACATAAGAATGTAGTGAAAAGGATATTTAGATACTTGAAAGGAATTCTGGACTATGGCCTATGGTATCCAAGAGGTAATGACTTTGATTTGAGTGCTTACGCTAATGCTGACTGGGGTGGTTGTGTTGATGATATAAGTACAAGTGGTGGTGCTTTCTTTTTAGGAACCAGGTTGGTTTCATAGAAAAGCAAGAAACAAGATTCAATGTCCTTAACTACTGTAGAGGCAGAGTACATTGGAATAACATCCTATTGTACACAAGTGTTATGGATAAAGAAAACCCTGAAGGATATAAAGGTATTGTATGATGAGCCTATTCCTATCTTGTGTGACAATACAAGTACTATCGATATTTCCAAGAACCTAGTGATGCATTCTAGAACCAAACATATGACAATTAGGTATCATTTTTTGAGAGAGAAGGTTGTAGATAATGAAGTAAAGTTGGATTATGTTCCAACAAAGGACTAGATAGCTGATATTTTCACAAAGGCTCTTGCAAAGGACACTTTTGAGGATCTCTAATAGATGTCAGGGGTAATTGCCCCTCCTTCTTGCTAGATGCATAGTGGTGCATCTATCCAAGGTGATTTCATGTTATATCTTGTTCCTACATTGATGGTGGCTACCTCTCAGGGGGAGTAGGTACTGGTTGATGGTGATAGGGGGAGTTTGTTTGCTACAAGTCATGACCTAAGAAGGAATATGCAAGTATGTGATCCCTGATGAGTAGATAGTAGTTGCCGTTTTTCCTTGATGTCAAAGGGGGAGAGAAGTAGAGATGTGTTTCTATCAATACCAAAGGGGGAGATTGTTACACATATGGTTCCTAGGGTTGTCATTGATGTCAACACTATCATGGAGGTGTGATGGTGATAGGGGGAGTTTGTTTACTACAAGTCATGACCTAAGAAGGAATATGCAAGTATGTGATCCCTGATGAGTAGATAGTAGTTGCCCTTTTTCCTTGATGTCAAAGGGGGAGAGAAGTAGAGGTGTTGCCATGAATGCCAAAGGGGGAGATTGTTACACATATGGTTCCTAGGGTTGTCATTGATGTTAACACTATCATGGAGGTGTGCTGGTGTTCATGGTTGGATGTCATGTTCCATCCAACAAGAGAAGAGAGAAGATATAGTTCATGGTTGGATGTCATGTCCCATCCAACAAGAGAAGATAAAATTCAGGGTTGGATGTCATGTCTCATCTAACAAGAGAATAAGATATAGTTCATGGTTGAATGCCATGTCCTAGCCATCAAGAGAAAGGAGAAGATATAGTTCATATTAATATGGGAATTAGAAGCACAAAGATAATCAAATGTATTGTTGATGCTATTAATGGCCTAAGGTATATATGTTCTAAGTTCCATGATGATTGGATTACCAGAAGAGTATTTTCTTGTTGAAGACAGTATTGTCTCTGTGAAGGTGTTCTATGTAGGACAATGGAATGCTCCACATTCCTCCATACTTGCATATATGGCCATGTGGTTTTAGAACTATGTTTAGGATGTAGTGAAGGTGATAATTCCAAAATTTTAGATTTTAGAACATTTGTCCTTCCATTGTGAAAGTTATGCATGATAGAGTACCAACATGTGTTCTGGTAGAGTAAGCTAGTGTTGAAGGCCTATTGGAATGCTCTACATTCCTTCGCATTTGTAGATATGACCATACGGTTCTAGAACTATGTTTAGGATGTAGTGAAGATGATAATTCCAAGTTTTTAGATCATTTGTCCTTCTATTGTGAAAGTTATGCATGATAGAGTACCGACATGTGTTCTAGCAGAGTAAGCTAGTGTTGAAGGCCTATTGGAATGCTTTGCATTCCTCCAGAAATTAATGATTCCCCTTGTGGTTTTGAGGACATGTTTATGAATGTGTATTACATGATTTCTTATAGTTTCAAGGTCCTTGGTGGTCCGTAGCTCAGTTTTTCAAATGCTAGCATGTTGCAGTGTGTTCTAGATGACAGATTATTCTCAGAGTTCATGATTAAAGTTGTGTAGCACAAATATTTGATGTGTGGTGGCAAATGAATGTCTGGAGATGTTGTATGAGTCATGTGGATTCATCTATAAGAGCTTTCATGAAGATCTTTCTTTCTTTTGGAGTACCGCACAAGGTTTTCAAGTTGATGTGGTCGTTATGCTTCAAGGTTCATGTTGGTTAAAATTGTCCTATTTTCAAATGAGCAGATTGTGTAGATGTAATTCCTTGATGTTTGAAGCTATGAAGGATGTTTTGGACCTAGTTATGCAAGTCTTGGTGTTCTCAAGGCATGGATCTTCCGATAGTGTAATGTGTGGTTTCACTTGTAAATGCATTTTTCATGTCATATGTGGCCGACAAGCAATGTAATCAATGTAATATCTTGTATAAATTTTAAATCAAATTAAGTGAGGTGAAGTGTGATTGCATGTTGATTGAAAGCTTGCAAGCAGATAAAAAGTAGAATGAATGCATTTTGATGTGTGACTGAAGGAGAAAGAGAAGAAGTTGTTGATGCTATCTTGAATCATCTTGAAGACTTATATGTGACAATGATCAAGTGTAGAGTGTGCCTAACTGATAAGATCATTAGAAGAAAGTGTGAAGAGTGAAAAGTTGAATCATCAAAGATGTGAGTTTTAATGTCAGTTTTTAGATAGTAGAAAAATTGTCATACTGTAATCTTTTGTGTGTTCTCAATTCAAGGAGTAGTATCTTCCTTAGGAGTGACTATAAAATAAAGTCTTCAAGGAGTAGTATCTTCCTTGGGAGTGACCCTAAATCAAAGTTCTGCAAAGATTAGTAGCTTCCTTGGGTTGTAGCCCTAAAACAAAGTTGGTATTTGAGCTTCATATATTGTGAGGTAATCCTTTCCATGGTTTTTCCCTTCTAGGGTTTTCCACGTATATCTGGTGTCATGTGTTGATGTGCATTATGTTAATCTTTCATGTTCATGTTGATGTTGTGATGATTAAGTTGTAATCTTCTCTAAATAAGTTAATGTTGTTGAAATTGAAGATTGTTTAGATATTGATTCACCCCCCTCAGTATCTTGGTGTGTTCAATAGGAACCTCAGAGTCAGCCTTGTATCTTTGTTGGTTATCCTGATGGTGTCAAAGGTTATCACCTTTTGGATCTTGAGACACAAGATCTCTTTATTGAGTGAAGTGTGTAATTCGAGAAAATCTCTCCTAGCTCATCCTCCTTCCTTCCTCCACTACGAATTTAGATAGTGACTCAAAAGATTTTCCTCCAACTGCCTCTATTTGTAGAGTTGATCCTGAGGTGTCTATTAGAGTAATAGGTTAATTACTTAATTTAAATCATATCTATTTATTAATTAAGTCACCTTTTACTTTATTTTCACTTAAGTTATACTTAGGCCCATTAATAATTAATTATTAATTATTCATCCCAGGTTTTCACTTTTAGGGTTTTGATCTCTTTTCTTAAGGATTGATATCTTTGTAATTATTCATTCTTGTTTTTGCAATTTTACTCTTGGCTAGCAGAGCAATATCTTTGTGTTGTTTGAATCTCTTCTACGTGACAGGTTATTTTTCTTGCAGGTGATCACTAGGCTCTGTGAGGTTGGCTTTTACAACTTCAACATGGTATCAGAGCTTTAGATCTGTAGCTTCTTGTTCATGTTTTGAGGGATTCAAGCCTTGAAAGAGTATTTTAGTGCATCTTGAGTCATTTTTGATCCCACTATTACATTCAGAGTGCTAGAAATAGTTAAGCTTGGTCTTTGTTTTCTCAATTTTGGACTCACAAGCTGAAGGTTTCAGTGAGTTTTTTTTTTGGGATCCATAGGAAAGCTACTTTTTGGAGCATTTTAGGCCCAAACGAACCTCACCATCACGCTCAAAAGGCCCAAAAACCTTAAGATCAACTGTCAAATCATCAAAATCAGCCTCAGGCTAATCTGAGGCAAATTTTTTTTCCAGGCACACTATATGACTTGCCTAGCACGCAGATCGAGGTGACATTTTTCAAAAAAAAATATTTTTTCCTTGCCTTTCAAAAAAATTGGAAGTTTTTATATTGTAAAATTTTCTTAAAAAAAATACTCTTCAAAACAATTGAAGTTAAAAAGGTATGAAAAAAAAAGTAGGGGTACTACGGGTGTCACATTTCTCCTTGCAGGCCATGCCCTTGTCTTTGGGCAGTGGACCTATTATTTATGGGTTTAAGCTTTTTGATTAAAAGCTTTTGAATGTTTTTAACCTTTTTAAATTAAAAGGCCTTTATTCTTTTATATATATATATATATATATATATATATATATTTTTTTTTTTTTGCACAAGAACTGCTGCATCAGCCCCCTACACCAAGCAACAGGTCGCCATAGGACCATGGGCCAATTTTTAAGGGGCTAGAATTTTCCTTGTTAGCCCTAAAGGAGCAGTTTCACGAAAACGGCCATATCTTGGGAAAACAGAGCCTGATTTTTGCAAAAAAATAGGCATTGGAAAGTTGGTTCCGGGCCTGATCTAGTGGCATAGGTGATGTTTTCTGGTTTTACTGTTTTACTTCCTTTTTTTCTATTCAAAGTCAGATCATTGTTTTCATGCTTCTGGGGGCATATTTGTTGCATACGACCTCTATTTTTTGCAAACGAATAGGCGTTGGAAAGGTCTTGTAGTGTCTTTCTAGATCTGCAGAGTATTTCATTAGAAAATTCACTAGGTACACAAAGAATAGTCTGAAGTGATTTTTTCTTTTTCAAGCTTTACAGCTTTCAAAATTGTACTAGGGTTTGATTTTTTGTGTTGTGGGGGGTGGTTTTTTCTTACTTTCTGTATATACACATCAGAAATTAGAAACCTCTATCATTAAACACATTTCAAAAACTCAAACATCATGGTGGACACCTCATCAATTGACCATCTTTCCCCACATAATTATCACACCTGGAGGCACATATGACCTGACTTTTCATGTCAAAGTAGTTATGGTCCTGTTTGGATGAGATTCAGCCTTAGTTGTAACGTCAGTTTGAGATTCTGCAGCATAGAAACAAAATGAATGATGGGTTTGATATCATTGCATGTTTTAGACAATCTTCTTTTTCACCTGGAGGGTTGCACAACTCCTCAGGCTATGTGGACTAAGTTTCATGATCTTTTTGGCACCATCAATCAATTCAAGGCACTTTAGATTGAGATAGAATTGACTTCCTTAGTACCTGATTCTTTTTCATCTATTGAGGATTTCTTGATGAAACTCAAATCACTTAGATCTTTGTTATAAGGTTGTGGTAGGAACAAAACAGACATAGAGTGTATATACCTGATTCTATCTAAGCTCTGAGATTCATTTCAGATATTCTCTTCTACATTCTACTCCACCATGGATGCTTTGGGTCCACAATTTACCATGCCTACATTTGAGGTATTTTGTGATTGGTTGTCACATGAGTAGTCCAAGTTATCATAGTTGGAAGCTCTTCCAGGATCATAGAACTATGCATTGGTAGCTCAGTTATCTCAGGGGAAGCAAAAGTAGAAGTAGAAACATAAAACAAAGACCACAGAGCATGGGAAGGATTTTAGTTCACAGAACACCTTTGATTCTCATTCTCCTAAGGGGGAATCATCAAAGAAAGAAAGACCTAAGTGTACTTATTGTAATAAGTTAGGACATGATCAGTCTAAATGCTATGAGAAGAAGATAGATGGATATGCACAACAGGTTTTAGATTTGACAACTCTTCTTATGAAGAACAATATTCATCCCTCTTCTTCATCTACATCAGGTGGGTCTTCTTCTTCACTAGCATTCCAGACAGATGGATAGATTCCACACAAGGGTCATGCATTATGTGTAACCACCAATTCACATTCATATAGATGGCTATTAGATTCAAGTGCTTCACATCATATGGCATTTTGTCAAGACATGTTCTCATCTTTTGAGGCTACATCCTCACCACACATATTGATGGGTAATAACACTTATATGAGTGTATGTAGGAAAGTTTCTATCGACATTGATGATGGTACATTTAATGATGTACTATGTGTACCATCTTTGTCCACCAACCTTCTCTCCATTTATCAGATTACTCATAGTGGGTAGGGAAGACAGTTGAGTTCACACCGGATTCAATGCACATTAGAGACATTTAGACTAGGGACATTGTTGCAATAGGGATAGTTGATCATTCTTCCTAATTGTATGCATTCACACACTTTGGTCCACCATCTCCACTATCTGAGTATCACTCTCTTTCTCTAAGAGAGCATGTTGTATCTGAGGTAAAGTTTGGTCACTTGAACTTATGTGTTCTTCCATCTGTTCATGAGAATAGTGTTGAGACTTCTACACCTCCACCTCTTGTTGAGACCACATCTATTCCATAGGATCCTTCTTCAGCTTTGACTGACATTGTACTGACATTGTAGCTCCACTCATTGAGCCATCTAGTGCACTTGTTGAGGCCATATTAGAGGCTATTCATTTCCTCATAGATGACAGATTCAGTACATCTGATATCCCATCTTCACTGGAGATTCCATTTTAGGATCATCTTGAGTTGTTTGATGTTGATACATTTGATTCAACATCTTGTCATTCAAACACTCATGCTTCAGTTCAATTCTCTAGTGAGCATCATTTAGGACTTCCATTTTCACCTCACATCCAGGGATTTCCTCATCATCAATCATTGGATTGGTTTCTTCCTCAGGGGAGACACATTGGTTTGATCATCAGCACAGGGGTTCTCTCATTCTGGGGGGGCT
Organism: Cunninghamia lanceolata; assembly: GCA_027924645.1. NCBI lineage: Eukaryota > Viridiplantae > Streptophyta > Pinopsida > Cupressales > Cupressaceae > Cunninghamia > Cunninghamia lanceolata. Next base: position 24,791,231 of record BSBN01000606.1, on the reverse strand, counting down.
TTGGAGTCTCCACTCTCTCTCATGGGGGGTATCTGATTGCATATCTGCATATGTTCTTGAGAGAGTCTCTTGAGACATTTCATCTATACTTTCTTTCAGCATCTCTTTTAGGAGAGGAGTTTTTTCCCACTGGGGTTTCTCCTTTTCTCCATTTTACAGAGATTTCATTGTACTTGGGTACCTCATCAGTCCTAGTTGCCAGGACCCATCTTTGCTTTCTTGCATTTGTCCTTAGTTTTTTAGCTTCTCCCTAAGTTCATCTTAAGGGGGGGTGTTAGAGTAATAGGTTAATTACTTAATTAATTTGAATCATATTGATTTATTAATTAAGTCACTTTTTACTTTATTTTCACTTAAGATAAAATTAGGCCCATTAATAATTAATTAATATAATTATTAATTATTCATCCTAGGGTTTTCACTTTTAGGGTTTTTATCTCCTTTCTTAAGGATTGATATCTTTGTAATTATTCATTCTTGTTTATGCAATTTTACTATTGGCTTGCAGAGCAATATATGTGTTGTTCGAATCTCTTTTATGTGACAGGTTATTTTGCTTGCAGGTGATCACTGGGTTCTATGAGGTTGGCTTTTATAACTTCAACAATTTCAACCTCCTCTTCACAAAGTTTAGATTTTGAGGATGAGGGTTCTCCTCCATCTCCTCACATATCTCACTAGGCTTGTCAGACACTTGAGTCAGTAGGTACTCTTGTTGGGGATCCTTCAGACAGTCAAAGGACTTGGTCACAACATCAGGACATTCTATATTCCTACATTGCCACAACTTCATATCCATAGTCATTTTATGAAACATCAGGTATTGCTGAGTGGGATTCAGCAATGGAGGAAGTGTACAACTCATTGATTTGGAACAAAACTAGGATCTTGTTCCACTTCCTAAGGGAAGAAAAATGGTTCAATGTAAGTGGATCTATTAGACCAAATTTGTAGCAGATGGATCAGTTGCCAAGTTCAAAGCATGGCTTGTGTCTAAAGGTTTCTCTCAAGTACCTGGTCTCAACTACACTAAGACCTTTTCCCTTGTTGCCAAGATGAACTCCATTCATCTAACACTTGCTCTTATTGCAGCTCATGATTGGGTTGTACATCAAATAGGTGTTAAGAGTGCATTTCTTCATGGGGATCTACATGAGGATATTTACATGTAGAATCCATAGGGTTTCATTAATGATTCTTTATTGGTTTGAAGACTAAGGAAGTCTCTCTATGCCCTCAAACAAGCCCCATGTGCTTGGTATGCCAAGATGGACTCCTTACTTCTCTCATTCGGGTTCTCTAGATGACATTTAGATTTGAATGTCTACATCTTGAGATAGGAGTTTTGATGTCTCTCTATGTTGATGACTTGATTATCATCGGGAGTACTTCATCAATCATTATGAGTGTCAATACTACTTTGCATGATAGGTTTGCCATGACCAACTTGGGGCTCTTGCACTATTTTCTTGGGATTGAGATCACTTAGACCTCTTCTAGGATCTCTCTTATGTAGCCCAAGTATGCTGTTGATCTTCTAGTTCATTTTCACATGGTTGATTGTAAGTCTGCATCGACTCCCTTCTTATCTAGAGTCAAGCTTGAGGCATGGTGTTCCACACCACTGTGACAACCAGAGCACCATCTAAATCTTGAAGAACCCAGTTCATCATTAGCAGACCAAACACACTGAGATCCACATGCATTTTCTCAAGGAGTTGATTCAGAAGCACATCATCCTATAGTAGACCAGGTTGTAGATATATTCACCAAACCCTTCACCAAGAGCAAGTATGCTCATCTTCAATCTCTCTTGGGGTGTGGGACATCTCTTTTAGTGGGATCCCTTAGGCCTTCCTACTTTATCCTCTCATAGGGGGAGTTTTTTCTCACTAGGTTTTCTCCTTCCTTTTCTTTTTGAGAGGATCTTTTGTACATGGGTATCTCATCAGACCTTGTTATTAGGACCCATCTTTGCATTTTTTCTACATTTCCCCCTAATTTGTACTTAAGGGGAGGTGTTACTGTGAATAGAGTTACTTTTCTATCTATCTCTTTCTTAGCTTGTTCTCTGCTTTAGCTCTCTTCACACTAGGTTAAGTTTACTAAGGGACTTTTTCACTTTATTCCATATTGGTTGTGTTTTTAGTCTCTTGGGTGGAATATCCTATATATACCCACCTCTTTCTCTCATATGAGCATCCCATTCTATTGTATTGCTTTGCATTCTCTTGAGTTGAATACAATTTATTTGGCTCATATGTGATTTTTGTTTTGATTTCTCTCAATCACTTGCATTCTTGGGTAGAAATCTTATAAAATCATGCCACTACCACATCATAATGTACCCATCAACTAAAGTTTTCCCAGAAAATTTAAATCTACATTTTAAGCTATGTTGACCTCATTCCCACTAAAATCATTTCAAGTTTTCGATGCATTATTCTATCAATTTAGCCCCTTTCCATTGTGATAGTTGTGGAATTACATTCTTCTAGATTTAAACCCATTACTCCATGAACACTACCTACTCTTGATATTGTTCATCTTAACGTAAGATGGTTCCACTATTCATCCACTAAAAATTGTTAGAAATCCTAGCTCACCTCTTTTCAATGCTATCAAAGCCTCTGAAAATGTAGTATGAATACCAAGGCTACTATCTTGGATAAGTCCCTATCTTGAGTAGGAGATAGTAAATTGGAGCATATTAACTTAAAAGATTTGTAGAAAATAATACAAAAAAACTTAGGGTGCCAAATGTAGAAGCCACGTTATCTAGTGGTCTAGCCTGTGTAGTAGGTTTCCCAACTTTTGTCCAATGCACAAACTTGGTGTTCGAATGTGTAAAACACTAGAAACTTGATACCAGAGAAATTAGAACAATGGATGACCAATTTGATAGATAAATTTGATGGCCTTCTCTTAGTCTTACTTTCAAACTCCCTCAAAGAGATAAATATGTTGATATCGACTATGAAAAAGTAGGGTGGTTCTTCCAAGATAAGAAAGACATGTGTCTTAATATTGGTTAAAGATACCTAAGAAAGGAAAACCTCAATTGCCTAAGAACTTACAAAGATCCCACTTCAATGAAGATATTTAAAACATGGTCATAGTTCTAAATAGGATAATGGGAAATGAAGAATCAAATTCTTTTTATTACTAGCTGTTTAACTTTATAACTATGATATGCTACAAGAAACAATACATGGATTGAGGAAAATAATAAGTGACAACTTGCATGATCAACTAGCCAAATTCCATAAAAATCAATACTTTTACATGTCATCATATATTTTCTATGCAATAGTGAGTTTGAAAGCATGGTTTGGATTGTAAACACAAGGGGTATATGAAAACACCATGAAAATTTATGATTTGTACCCATAGCTCCAACTTGAAGTCAACAATAAAAACTTTAGGTGGGTTAATGATGTTTTTACTATGTTAACAATTAAAGAGGTAGATGGGAATGTTGGGCTTAGAATTTCACCTAAGGAAGCAAACCTAATCACTCAATATAGGAGCTATTTCATCAATATTTAAGGTTCACATACATAAAAATAAGTGGTTTTGATGATCATCCATATAAGTTGCCTCATTACATGAGTGATCACCTAATCCTCATAGAGAAGTGTAGACAAATAGGGGTAGTTAAGAAAAGATGCAATGAAAGAAAGTATGCTATCTCTTCACTATAAGCCTAAGCTACTACACTTGTCAATCATTCTCTAATGTTAAAAATACCAAGAGGTCATTTGTCAAAGTTTTATGTACTTTTATGTGGCAAGATTTCCTTTTGACAATAGGAATTATGTGAAATATAATATACACCTTAGGTTAAGCTACCATCATATTCCTCATTTGGAAGATTTTTGGGAGGACTACGAAGATAACTTTAAGGTTAGAAGAAGAGGTTGGATAGGTTTGATAATTGGTCAAGTAAAAGTATTCAATTTGGGTTAGAATGTTCAAGACATCATAGATGATAGCACTAACATGATAGACCAAGTTTTCACTTCTACCATGTAGCTACAACCACTCACACCCATTAACTAGGTTGGTAAAGAAGTAAATGAGATTAGAGAGAGATCACTCTTCATCCTGCAGAAAACTCATAGATGGCTAAATGCTAAGATCATTGAGGATACTTCAATGAGACCTCCTACCAAGATTAATACTTTAAGGAGACAAAAGAAGAATGAAAGGAAAAGTGAGTCTTTGGGACACAATATTTCTCTATCGTCTATACCACTAGATCTAAATGTGGAACAACTAGAGGTGATGATGGAGAAGATCCTAATAAGGGAATTGTTATGAATATATCTTGTAATGAGGGAGATGCTAATCCAAGGAAAAAGCTTGACATTAAAAGGCCATTATCTCCTACTACGAAAGATACCAAAGTTGTCTCCTTAGTGTCCTTGATCAATAAAATATAATCCACTACTATTGATGTTACTCCCTCTTCACCACCACTTCCTCCTTTTCATCCTCTCACATCTCCCCCTCCTTCTCCACGACTAAATAATACAAGTGTTGATACTTTCCCTTAAGTCAACCTATCACCAATTGTCCCTTCCTCTTCCTCCATCCCCAAGTCAGGATAAAAAGCCACTCCTTCACCTTGATTATAAGAGATGGTTTCTAAGAAAATAAAACATGAACAAGTTATTGATCCTAGTTTTGATGTCATATCAAATTTTCTATAAATGTCGCCCAATTGAAGAAAGCACATACTACTTCAAGGTTGATGGTGGACCCTTCCTCCAACACATAATTTGTGGAGATTGCAAAACCTATCATATATAAGGATGAAGAAAATATGATAAAAGTAGATTATAATGTCTCCATGGTTATCTTGATCCAACCACACATGAGAGTGACATCCATAACTTTCAAATGTTAGTTTCCAAGATGGTGGAAAGAATGAAAAAGGAAAAAGAATCCAAAGAATAATTAGAGAAACAAATACACGTATTGACTTCATGTGTCAAATCCATCATTGACACATTTGCATGACCTCTAAAGATATCATAATAACTTCTACTAGCTCAACTCTGGAGGATGTAAGAAAGGAGACTATAGAGAAAATTAGTAAATATCAAGCTTACGACAATGAAACCAAATCTTGGGTTAAAAAACTCACCCTTGATGGCCTCAATTTATCAAGGAGGATCTAAAATTATTTGAAAAAGTAGAAGAGAAAAAGAAGGAAATAAATTTAAAAATTTAGCTTGTAAAGAAAGATGTAGTATAGCAAGTACTAACCAAGGATCTCTAGGAGATAGAAAAAAATGTTGTGAATATTTTAATATCTAAGACATGGTCTTTAACAAAGAAGATGAAGATGATTATACTACATGGGTCAAGAGCATGGAGTGGAAGTTGTTGATTACAAAACAATAAATAATGGAATTCATGAAGCTTTCTAAGTTGTTTGATCAAATAAAGTATAACATTCACACCGACTTCCTATCTCTTTACTTTAACATCCTTAAATAGGATGAGATTGACTTGGCAAAAATTCATTCAATTAAGAAAATTTTCAAGGATATGATCACTGAAGAATTGTTCAAGAAAGAAACCTTGAACACAAATACCATGAGGAAGCCTAGCATTGTAGATACCTAATAATGAATAACACATTATCATCCTACCATATGCATCATTCTCTCATCAATTTCTTTTAATTTAACATTAATTAAAAGATTTATAATTGTTTAATTAATTTCACCTTGTCATGACTATGTTTCCCCTTCCACCAATAACTAAATAATTTAAAATTATTTAATTAAAATCAATCTTTCCCTCCAACTTTATTTCTTCTATTTTCACATTAATTAAATAAACCTATTATTTAATTAATTCACCTCGTTAATTCCTCTTATCCACAAACAATGATTTAATTTTAATTATTTAATTGGCTATTTATTCTTCCAAAATTAAATAAATTATTCTAATTTAAGTTGACTTTTCTTGTCTCTTAAACAAATAAAATTAAATATTCTATTTATTTCCTATTTTCCTCCATCATGCACAAAACAAATTAAATAAATTTATTTATATAATTTCTTATTTATCTTCTCATCTTCTAAAAATATCTTTTTCTTGTAAAATCTTCCCATGCACATAAATTAAATAATTTATTATTTAATTGTATCCATTTGCATGTCAAAAAGCAAATCATGCATTTAGTCTAATTGGCTTTAAAACTTTGTTTTTATCAATCAATGCATTTAATAGAAAATCACACTATTTTATGAAAATCAAATCACTATTTTTATCCTAAAAAGCAATTAACTCTTTAAATCAAGATTTTTGCACGTATACATGTCATGTGCACATTCCTTCATGTCCTCTCAAATTATCTCAACGATTGATTCAATCTATTTTTCTCCATAGTTGATTGAAGTTTTGGGAAAGATATAAATACACCCTTCCTCTCATTCGCAAAACCTCACGAACTTTGAGCTTTTGGCATTTGTATCACCAGCACTTTGAAGCATTCATTGAGAACATTGCATTCATTGAGCCTATTATTCATCCACGCCTTTTGCAACTATAGTTATGCTTAAGTAATAGAGCAATTCACATCAATTCCAATGAATAAATATAAAGTCGTAATATCTCTATTATTTATGCATTATGGATTTAGTTTATGCACTTGATTATTCTTTGAGTTATGGTTGATTTTGGATTTGAATTTTTTATTATTATTGTTTCCTTTGCTTTCCAATTTCATCATATGGGACTCACTTCCCTAATTTATAATGAACTTGGCTTTAGAATTCATGATTTTAGGCTACATGTATGAGCTGCACTTCTAATTGACAGAACAATGCTTTTGAAGTACATAACAACACTTTTACAGAACAAAATGACACATCTTATAAAAACCTAGGCACTTCTGATATATTGAACAATGCATCTGATTCAAATCTTGGTACTTCTAATTTCTAACTATTGCTCTAGTTTTTAACTTTTTATAGGGTTATTTAGCACTTATTTTGTTATCTTTTGTTTGCAAGATGATTTATTTGCAAGCATTGTTATTATGTTTATTTTGCAAGTTGTTCTATTTGCAAACATTCTAACCCCTGCATGAGTTTTTCTAACCTGATTAATTACTTGTATTGTGGATTCTATTTTTTGATTCATAGGTCTAATAATTCAATGTTTTTATCAACTTCCTGGTGTATCCAACAGACAATAATTCACTTTTGATTGACAGAAACCTGTATCTGACTCTCTAATGTTACTAATTTTTCCAAATCTTATATTCTTTGTGCTAACAAGTTTTCTTCATTCAAACACAGAACAAGTGCAATACATAAATTTGGGATAATAAAATTTATCAACAATGTAGCATCCATTCCATATACTAACTCAAATGGAGAAAATTTTATTGCTCCTTTATAGGATGTTCGATATGCCCATAATACTACAGGCCTTTTCATATCCCGATCTACTCTATTTCCAAGTTACACATCTTTCTTAATGTTGTCCCAATGATTTTGTTTAGTGCTTCACTTGTGCTATTAGCTTGGGGATGGTATGGTGAAATTTTGTTATGGGTGATCATAAAACTATTCAAAAGTTTCGTAATTACCATTTTTATGAAGTGTTTACCTTGATCACTCGTTCTACTCAATGGGTAGCCAAATCTTGTGATTATGTTCTCATATAGGAATTGTATAGTAGTCTTGTCTATATAATGTCTTGTTGGCTCTACTTCTACCCACTTTGTTAAGTATTCCATGTTGGGAAAAAGGTATTGTTCACCTTGCATAACATTAATTAATTTAATTATGTAAAATAAATATTCTTTTGTGGTGCATCTTAATTGATGTGTTTAGCCACATTAAATATTTATTTTTTATCACTTGTAAAAGTTGTATTTAACATTGGGAGACATAAGGCAAATATTTATTATTTGTGTAAAATAATAAATATTGGAGTCAATGGTTTTGTGCTCATGGTTTTGAGTCACATTATTTTTATCCAATACCACAAGTTGTATTTGTGTGAGCTTGAGTCTATAAAAGAAAGCACATGGTTAGTGTTTAGGGATGGCTCTTATTCTGGAGGTGTGTGAGAGCCTATCATTGTATTGAGTTTTCTCTTGAGAGTGCATATTGTAAAGCATAGTATGGGATGTGTGGATTCATATTTGGATACATAGAGGTTGTAGTAGAGGAGCTTGATGTTTCAGTGCTGTTCATGGAGACTTTGTGAGTGTATTGTAAATTCTTATTGCTAAATTATACATTGAGTATGGATGCTTTTGGAGGCTAGGTTTTTTTCCCTCAAAGAGGGTTTTCCCAGGGTATATCTTGTGTTCTCTTGTTGATTGTCTATTGATCTTTGCATTATGGTAAATCTGTAAGATTGTATGCATCATTATCTCCATTGGGTTATGTGGAATTGGTTTTATCTACCTGTATATTCCTAACATTCCACTCTTGTAATAATGAATCTTTCTTTTGAATGTTTTGTGGGAGGGTTGATTGGCCTTATGAAATCTATAGCCTATTTTTTGAATGGTACTTGGGCTAAGACTAGTCTTAAGGGCATCCCATCCCTTACATTAGGTCTTCCTATTCATTGACATCTATCACAATTTTTAACATATTGTTTGCATCTCTATGAAGAGTTGGCCACCAAAGTCTTACTAGTTTTACCCTCTTGCAGTGGCTTCTGTAGCATTATGTTCACCTAATATTCCTTCATGGGCTTCTCTGAGTATATCTTCCCTTTCATGTTGATATACTACCCTTTTGATAATATCATCTCTCCCTATAATATGCAATTCACTTTATATGAGTGTATAGGGTAGAGATTTCTGCAACAATATTTGTTTGTCCTACAATTTGATATTTTGTGGAAATTCTCTTGTAGATAATAAGCTTGCTATATCATGAAGTTCTTTAGGTGCTGCATTTACTCTAAAAAGTTTGCACTAGGGAGATCTTCTTCTTGGCTATTAGGTTCTTCTCCAGTTTCTATTCTAGAGAGGTAGTAAGGGCCTTGATTATTCTTCCCTGGTTAACCATAATACTAAACTCAAACTCCTAAAATAGGATGTTCTTCCTTGAGTTATGGTCTATTTAATAAGTGCTTGAGTGGTTCATGATCCATGTAGAATGTGAATGGTGTATATATTAAATAGTGTTTAAATTTTTGGAGTTCATACACAAATTCTAATGCTTTTCTCTGTAGTTATATAGTTCTTTTTTCTTTTGAGAGTTTTCTATTTGCAAATGTTATAGGGTGATCTTTATTTCCCCTAGGTTGTGCTAGGACTACCCTTATAGCTATGCCAAATGCATCTACATGGACATGAAATGGTTATGTCCAATCTGGGAAGATTAAGATTGGTGCTTCTGCAATCTTTTGCTTTAGTGTGTCAAAGGACTTTTGACACTGTTCATCCCATTGAATGGTTTTGTTTAATTTTTTCTTTAGAAATTCTTCCAAGGGAGCTGCTATTATTGCATACCATCTAATGAACTTGCAGTGGTATCCAATGTATCCTAGGAAAATTTTGACCTCCAGTAGTGTGTTTGGTGGTGGTAATGTCATAATCAATGCAACTTTTAGGAGGTCCACCTTTAACCCTACAAGTGTAGAAGATTATTGTTATTACTTATTAAGTAATTATGCATGTACTTCAACACTTGGAATTAAGCTGTCTTAGGTGACTAAGAGTTGGTCAAACTCTTCCAAGATATGTGGCAACTTAGAGAGTTGGTTAAACTCTTCCAAGGTATGTGGCACCCTCTTTCTATTTTGGAGGAACAAACTAACCACCACTATTAGTGTCTATAAGTCATCTTCTTACACGACTCAACAACTTCTCACCTATATGTACAAACATTGTTCATAATATTGATAGTTTAGTTTGGCCTATCCAATTTCATGTCTATTATTTTATTTGCAATATTCTTTTTTTTCTTCTAACTCTACAAGGTGTGAGATTGCCTATCCTTTGTGGCCTATTGAATACCAGTGCTCTACCCAAAAGATCCTCAACTTCTACATGGTATTAGAGAGATTTTTGGTTGAAGACGTTGGTTCAATACATTGCATTGATTAATTTGAATACAGTATTGTATTTTGGAAATTGTGTTGTTTTGTTTGTGCTTGGGGAAGTTTCTTTTGTTGTAGGTGATTCAGGGAAGACTTTTTGTAGGCCTAAATGGTGAAATCTATGTGTGTTTGAAAGGTGTTGCAGACATGAAGGGTGATGGTTTTAGAGTGAGTGAAGACTAATTTAGAGTGAGTGAAAACCAATTGCAAGGTGTGGGAAGGCCATGACCCTACTCACAAGGCTCGTGGCCTCTTCTGGTTGAATCACCCCTACCTAGGTGGCAACCTTGCTCACAAGGCTCGTGGCCTCTTCTAGTTGAATTGCCCCTACCTAGAGTCCATGACCATGTGTTGCAAGTATGAGGTGAGCCAGTGTTGTCATTGATGTCAACATACTCATATTGCATTGACAAGAAGGATTTGATGAGCTGTTTGCTGAGGATATTGAGAAAATTAGCCTCAGTCAGGAACAGTGAAGAACAGTGATGAGAAGAAGGCAAATGTATTGTATAGGTTGAGAACCGGAGGATGCGGATTAAAGGGTTTGTAGATATGAGTCTTGAGATGCTTCAATTAAGATTTCAGAGGTCTGCATGAAGATCTGAAGGAGTTGTGGCTGTCGGTGTAGAACCGGTTCTGGCAAGTGTTCAGAGGTGACAAAGGATCACAGAAAGGTCCGGTGAGGTCCAGAATTGTATTATCCTAATCTGCGGATTGGAAGGAGTGTTTGGGATGTCCTTGTGATGTGTCATCCTAATTTGTGTATGATTTGGAGGTCCGAAAGTACCTTTTGCATTATGACAGTGGCGACAGACTGTGTTCTTGAAGTTCCGGATGAGGAAGACAAGAGATTCCAGTAAGTAGAGGAAGTGCGGATGTATCCGGTCATTCAGGCAGGCTTGTGAAGGTTCTTGGATCATGTTGAGGTTGTGTTGTTGGTCCGCATTAATAGTAGAGCCCGGAATTGAAGTTATTCTTCCGGATGAAGTTCTTGCTCTGTTTAGCCGACCGGATGAGTTGTTCATCCTGTGAATGTTCTTGTGGTGGCCGACTGGATGTGTTATTCATCTTGTGGATACTCTTATGATTGTTTTCTGACTTAGATGTTTGTTCCTAAGTCGATGTCTTGTATAAATAACAGTTTGTGAGTTCATTTCGAAGTGTGGATTGTGTGGATGAGTGTGGCATAGCGAAGAGAAGTGCAAAAGGCAGAGCAGAGGTTTTTGGGCTTAAATGGAACTGATCCGGACATGGTAGAGATGTCATTCTCCAGTTCAAGACTGTGATTCTTATCACTTTGTAGACAGTGTGTCTCCTTGTAGGCAGTGGGCCTCTTTGTGAGCAGTATGCTCGGGCAGTGAGCCCTAATTGGCAAGTGCCATTTTTTTTCTTATTCTTCTAATAGAGAATAATCCTTGGGTTAATCACCCCGTGGTTTTTCCCTTAACTGGGTTTTCCACGTCAAAATCTTGGTGTTTAATATGTTGATGTTTATCTGCTCTTGTGTTTATGTATTATGCTTTCATGGATGATTAATTGATATGCTGTTAACTAAATCAAGTGTTTGAAAGAACAAGAAGTTTTATACAACTGATTCACCCCCCCCTCTCAGTTGTATGCCCTAGATCCAACAATTGGTATCAGAGCCAAGTTCCTCTGAAAGGAGCTTAACCGCTTGAGGAGATCCAGGATGTCGTCATACAAGAAGGATAGTCTGAAGTTCGATGGAACCAACTTCACTCTCTGGAAAGGTCGCATGAAGTGTCACTTGGAATGTATGGGAAAAGCATACTTGGCTATGGTTTCAAAACCATATGTACCTCCACAAGGTGGTCCGACAACTCTGAATGAAATCACAGAAGCTGAAAACAATCTGCGGACCAAGGAAGCTCTTCTAAGCGCATTGAATGACTCAGATCTCTCGAATGTTATTGACCTACCAACTGCATATGAGATCCTGACTAAACTGGAACTTCTGTATGAAGGAGATGAGTTTGTCAAAAGTGCAAGGTTGCAAAGTCTGAAAGGGAAATTTGAAAGATTGAAGATGAGAGATGATGAAAACATCACTACCTTTATGCCAAGAGTGAATAAGCTGGTATGTGGAATTAGAAATGCTGGTGGAACTCTAGATGAAAATGAGATTGTCTGCAAAATCCTAAGATCCCTTCCTGCTGCCTACAAAATCAAGGTTGCTGCCACTGATGAATTCAGAGCCCACACAACTGTCACAAGAGAACAACTGGCTGGCAAACTAGCTGCATTTGAAATGACCGAGTTTGGAGATGATCCTCCCAAGACTGAATCTGCTTTCAAAGCCAGTACCTATGTGAAAGGCAAACAAAGATTTGATCCAGGAGAAAACTCATCAAGGAAGATGTCATGGTATGATCAAGCAAGAAGAGACACGGAAGAAGAAGAAGTAGAAACAACTCAACTTGAAGCCCTCATTACAAAGAGACTGCCAAGAGGATCCGGTAAGTATGAAGGAAAACTACCCTTTAAGTGTTTCAACTGGAATAAGATTGGTCATTTTGCTTCAAGATGTCTGGAAAGATCTGCAAGGTCTAATACTAACAAACAAAGGTTTCAAAAGAATTGCTATTATGTTCATGAAGAAGACGACAATGAAGGAGTAACAGATGATGAATCAGAACTAGGAAGCAAATCCGGAAATGAGTGGGTGTTTATTGCCATCAAGGAAGAAGATTCAATACTCTCTGAATCTGTCAATCACAAAGTTGTTGAAAAAGCTTTGGCTGCTCAAGTGGAAGAAAAGGATGATTGGGTTATTGACAGTGGATGTTCTCACCATATGACTGGTGACAAGAATAAGTTCTTAGATTTGGAAAGGTATGAAGGAGGAATGGTAAAGTTTGGTGACAATTCTGCTGGCAGAATCAGAGGTAGGGGAACTATTTCCTTTGATGGAAAGAGCAAAACAGGTAATGTACTATATGTTGAAGGATTGAAGCACAATCTTCTCAGTGTTGGTTAGTTAGTGGACAAAGGCTATGATCTCTGGTTCAAGAATGGAAAATGCAGAATCTTTACAAGCTCCGGAACTGAAATTGCATCCGGTGCTCAAACAAAAGGTAATATCTTTCATCTAGTTGGTTCAAACAAAAGTTGTCTGTTTGCTCAAGTTGATCAGAGTTGGTTATGGCATAGAAGAATGTGTCATGTGAATTTTGATAACATCATCAAGATAAGCAATACTCAGGCTGTAAGAGATCTTCCAAAATTGATGAAACCTACAAATAGTTTGTGCAAAGAATGTCAGCTAGGTAAACAAAGCAGAGTCTCTTTCAAAAGCCAAGATCAGTCTTCTACCGGATTGTTGGAATTAGTACATACTGATCTCTATGGTCCGACAAGAATCAAGAGTCTGCAAGGTGATAGATATTTCATGTTGTTAATTGATGATCATTCCCGGATGATGTGGGTTACCTTTCTAAAAGAAAAATCAGAAGCATTTGAGAAGTTCAAAATCTTCAAAGCTATGGTAGAGAATCAAACCGGATTGAAACTAAAGTGTCTAAGGTCTGATAGAGGTGGTGAATTTACATCTGGTGAGTTCATTGACTTTTGTGAGAAGCAGGGTATAAGGAGACAGTTGTCTGCTCCTAGGACTCCACAGCAGAATGGAGTAGTTGAGAGAAAGAACCGGACCATCCAGGAAGCTGCCAGGACAATGATGTTGGAAGCAAATGTTCCACAAATGTTTTGGAAAGAAGCTATCAACACTGCAGTCTACACTCTCAATCGAGTTCAAATCAAAAACAACACCGGTAAGACCCCCTATGAACTCTGGTTTGGCATCACTCCTACTGTGAAATATTTCAGAGTATTTGGTAGCAAGTGCTATATTAAAAGAGATGAAGATCTAGGAAAGTTTGATGCTAGAAGTGATGAAGGAATTTTCTTGGGTTACTCCACTCAAAGCAAAGCATACCGGTGTTACAATAAGAGATTGAGGAAGATGATAGAAAGCACCAATGTGAAAGTTGATGAAGGAATTGAGAAGCCTTCAAGATTTTATGAGTTTGATGAAGATGACCAAGACAGTGTTCAAGGAACTCAATCCTCTCCAGTGAGACAGAGTCAGCCTGATCCGGTAAATCAGGAAGAAGAGATAGGTTTGAATGAGCCTGATCAAGAAGCAGCAGTGCAGGATACTCCCAAAATTCCAAGGTATGTAAGACTGAACCACTCTGAAGATCAGATCATAGGTGACAGAAGCAAAGGTGTACAAACTAGAAGGAATGTTGCTCAAAATCAGGATGAATGTTGTCTGATTTCAAAGATTGAACCTAAAACAATAAATGAAGCTTGCAATGATGAAAACTGGACCAAAGCAATGGAAGATGAATTGATGCAAATCAAGAAAAATCATACTTGGGATCTTGCTCCCAGACCTAGAGACAGGAATGTAATTGGAACCAAGTGGGTCTTCCGGAACAAACTAAATGAAGCTGGTGAAGTAATCAGAAACAAAGCTAGATTGGTCTGCAAAGGCTACTCTCAAATAGAAGGAATTGACTTTGAAGAGACTTTTGCTCCGGTGGCAAGAATTGAAGCAGTCAGATTACTTCTTGCATTTGCTGCCTTCAAAGACTTCAAGGTATATCAGATGGATGTCAAGTCTGCCTTCCTAAATGGTGATCTGGAAGAAGAAGTCTACATTGAACAACCGGATGGATTTCAATTGTCTGATAATGATGATATGGTCTGCAAGTTGAAGAAAGCATTGTATGGACTAAAGCAAGCCCCAAGAGCATGGTATGAAAGGTTGGATAAGCATCTTGTGCAGATTGGATTCAACAAAGGTACTGCTGACAGTAACTTATATTTCAAAATTGTTCATGAAAACATTTTGATTGTTGAAGTGTTTGTGGATGATATCATTTTTGGAGGAAGAGATAGTATGTGCAAAACTTTTGCAAATCAGATGAAAAGTGAGTTTGAAATGTCTATGCTTGGTGAAATGAATTTCTTCTTGGGTCTGCAAATTACTCAAACAAAGAAAGGAATCTTCATTTCTCAGACCAAATATGTGAAAGAATTGTTGAGGAAATATGGTATGGAAGATTCAAAACCAATGAACACTCCCATGGCAACTGGATGTAAGTTGAGCAAAGATGATGACTCCCCAAAGGCAGATCAAACAAAGTATAGATCAATGATTGGTGGATTGCTGTATCTCACTCAGACTAGACCAGATATAATGCAAGCTGTTGGTCTTGTGGCAAGATTCCAGGCTGATCCTAGAGAATCTCATGTCATGGCAATCAAAAGATTTTTTAGGTACTTGAAAGGAACAATTGAGTATGGTCTATGGTACCCTAGAGATCTGGATTTCTCTCTTCATGCTTACACAGATGCAGATTGGGCAGGAGATGTGGATGACCGGAAGAGCACTAGTGGTGGAGCATTCTTTCTGGGGAAGAGATTAGTTTCTTGGCTAAGCAAGAAACAAGATGCAATATCTCTGTCTACAACTGAAGCAGAATACATTGCAGCAGCAGGTAGTTGCACTCAAATCTTATGGATGAAGCAGATGCTAAGAGACATTAAAGTTGAATATGAGGAGCCTATCACAATTTTCTGTGATAATTCAAGTGCAATTAATATTTCTAAGAATCCGGTATTGCATTCTAAGACTAAGCACATATCTATCAAGTTTCACTTTTTGAGAGAACAAGTGAACAAGGAAGAAGTCAGATTGGAGTATGTTCCCTCAAAGGATCAGATTGCAGATATCTTTACTAAACCTCTTCCCAAGGACTCTTTTGAATATCTCCGGGAGAAGTTAGGGGTCATGGCTCCTCCGGTGATGAACTAGGATGCACTGATGTGCATCAGTCCAGTGGATATCACAGTCATATCTTGTGATCCAGATTGATGATGGGGAGCTGCAACTAAGGGGGAGCAGCTGGTATGACTCTGATGTATGAGAATTGCAAGTATGAGCCCTTTGCCATTGATGTCAAAGGGGGAGAGAAGACATGTGAAAAACAAGTGGTTGATGATCAAAGGGGGAGCAGTAAAGGAAGAGAAGACATGTGAAAAGTTGTTGTTGATAGGGGGAGCTGTGACAGAAAAGAGAAGTTCTTGTCTTGATGGTTTTTCACATCATATGTTGCCATCAATGACAAAGGGGGAGATTGTTGCAAGTATGAGGTGAGCCAGTGTTGTCATTGATGTCAACATACTCATATTGCATTGACAAGAAGGATTTGATGAGCTGTGTGCTGAGGATATTGAGAAAATTAGCCTCAGTCAGGAACAGTGAAGAACAGTGATGAGAAGAAGGCAAATGTATTGTATAGGTTGAGAACTGAAGGATGCGGATTAAAGGGTTTGTAGATATGAGTCTTGAGATGCTTTAGTTAAGATTTTAGAGGTCCGCATGAAGATCTGAAGGAGTTGTGGCTGTCGGTGTAGAACCGGTTCTGGCAAGTGTTCAGAGGTGACAAAGGATCACAGAAAGGTCCGGTGAGGTCCGGAATTGTATTATCCTAATCTGCGGATTGGAAGGAGTGTTTGGGATGTCCTTGTGATGTGTCATCCTAATTTGTGTATGATTTGGAGGTCCGAAAGTACCTTTTGCATTATGACAGTGGCGACAGACTGTGTTCTTGAAGTTTCAGATGAGGAAGACAAGAGATTTCAGTAAGTAGAGGAAGTGCGGATGTATCCGGTCATTCAGGCAGGCTTGTGAAGGTTCTTGGATCATGTTGAGGTTGTGTTGTTGGTCCGCATTAATAGTAGAGCCCGGAATTGAAGTTATTCTTCCGGATGAAGTTCTTGCTCTGTTTAGTCGACCGGATGAGTTGTTCATCCTGCGAATGTTCTTGTGGTGGCCGACCGGATGTGTTATTCATCTTGCGGATACTCTTATGATTGTTTGCCGACTTAGATGTTTGTTCCTAAGTCGATGTCTTGTATAAATAACGGTTTGTGAGTTCATTTCGAAGTGTGGATTGTGTGGATGAGTGTGGCATAGCGAAGAGAAGTGCAAAAGGCAGAGCAGAGGTTTTTGGGCTTAAATGGAACTGATCCGGACATGGTAGAGATGTCATTCTCCAGTTCAAGACTGTGATTCTTATCACTTTGTAGACAGTGTGTCTCCTTGTAGGCAGTGGGCCTCTTTGTGAGCAGTGTGCTCAGGCAGTGAGCCCTAATTGGCAAGTGCCATTCTTTTTCCTATTCTTCTAATAGAGAATAATCCTTGGGTTAATCACCCCGTGGTTTTTCCCTTAACTGGGTTTTCCACGTCAAAATCTTGGTGTTCAATATGTTGATGTTTATCTGCTCTTGTGTTTATGTATTATGCTTTCATGGATGATTAATTGATATGCTGTTAACTAAATCAAGTGTTTGAAAGAACAAGAAGTTTTATACAACTGATTCACCCCCCCTCTCAGTTGTATGCCCTAGATCCAACACCATGTTCACATTGAACCTGCCTATTCTACTTAAATTGGCCCTGCCAATTGAAGGTTCACATCAACCATGCCTATTCTACTTGAATCATCCTTGTCACTTGAAGGATTTGTCCCCTGTTGCAAGGCAACCTCTATCTCTACAAGTTGTCGCCCCTGCCTCTACCACTTGAAGGATTCAACCCCTATTGCAAGGCAGCCTCTACCTCTTCCACTTCAAAGGTTTTGGCCCCTATTGTAAGGCATCAAATTTATTGTAGGTGAAGGCTACACTATTCATCACCAAAAAGGTAGATTTGTTGAGGTCAACATGCACCCCAAAGTTACATCAACAAGGGGAATGGGAGAGCCACCAAAACTCCTAGCCCCCTGGTCATATTGGGTGGTCACACCCAACTGGAGGGAGCTCAACTCAATCCATTTTTTTTTCTTTTTAATTTTTTAATTGAAAGGCATGCAAAAATTTCCAAATTACTTTCTCTTGAAAGGTAAAAAAATTAATTTTTCTCGTGTCAAAAATAGGCAAGAAGCAAAATAGAAAAAATGTAATAACTTTTGATAGGGAACCCATATTCAAGTGTCATTTTTTTAAGTGGTTAGTTTCCCAAGCCCGATTCATTGGACACAATTTTACACTATTGTTATAAAGTGTCATTTTTCATTCCAAATAGGTTTATCCTATGCACTAAAATTATAAAATGCCAAAAATCTAGGGGGGTAAAAATATTGAATTATGAGGGGGTGTCTTATGTTGTGTCTAGTACACTTCCACATTTCATTCGACATTTTCTTTCTACGCTTCTAAAATTTTGCAACAATCTACTTAACCATGGATTCAAATTGGCCTATTCAACTTCTAGCACCCTTTAAAATTATCATGAGTGGAAACTTGATTTACAACTTATGCTAAAGAATAAATGGTTATATAGGGTAACAATGGGTATTAAAAAATAACCTATTGCTACTAAAGATAAATAAAAATGGTTTAACAAGTGTGATCAAGCCTTTGGGTCTTTGTGTTTCGATCTATCTCCTAAACTACTATTTCATGTAGAAGCCTTGAAAACACCTAATGAAGTTTGGATAGCCTTAGAAAAACATTTTGGGAAGGTAGATGAACCAAGAAGTCATGAGTTAGAGAATGAGCTCATAATTTTGAGCCCTAGATCCTTTGACACCCTAGAGGATTATTTCACTAAGTTTAAATCAATAATATTACAATTGAAAGAATGTGGGATAGTGAAAAAGGAGGATTAACTTATCCTTTCTATACTTTCCAAATTAGGCCCTAATTATTCTATGTTTGTGTCTACCTTTGTTCCATCAAAAGGGCTCTTGGAGCCACATGGAAAATGCCTTCTTTAGATGACTTCATTTCCAACTTGACTAGGGAGCAAGATAAGTTGATACAAATGGGCACCATGGAGTCTTGTAAACCTCAAGCCCTTATTGCTAGAAATGGGAAACAACAAACTTCAAACAACAAAGGGTAGAAAAAAATTATCAAAAGGACAAGGAAACCAAGGAAGATAAGAAATTTGAACCCTCCAAATCTAACACTGAAAACTTTTCAAATCAAGGGAAACCTATTTAAGAAAAAGTTAAGTGTGCCTATTGTAAGAAACTTGGGTATGATGAGTACAAATGTATGAAGAAATAGATTGACCACCTCACACATCTTCGTGAGAAGAACAATATAGGGGTCCCTAAATCTATCAACTCCAGATACTTCTAAGAAAAAATAAAAAGAGAGATCTAAGGGAAAGGCATTTGTTGCATCTATAGTCTCTGAGTCTAGGACATGGATTCTTGATTCTAGAACATCCCATACATGTCTTCTTCACCGAGAGGATGATTCCTCTCGTCATTACAACCTATAGATACATATATAATCATGATGGTTAATAACACTTATATGAGTATTTGTGGGAAAGGAACTATTGACATAGACGAAGGATGTTTCACTGATGTCATTTTCATTCCTAAATTGTCCAACAATCTCCTTTCCATAAATCAAATTACAAATAGTGGGATAGGGAAGACTATTGAGTTCACATTAGATTTAATGATTATTTGAGATTTGCAAAGTAGAGAGGTTGTTGCAACTGGCAATGTTGACAATCTCTCTCATCTTTACACCTTCTCACACTTTGCTCTTGATGGTTCCTTCTCTAAAATTCACACTTCTACATCTAGTGTGGATAGTTCACCAGAGGCTCAACTTGGTCACTTGAACATTCATGTTATTAGGACAAGTATGACATCTCCTCACCATCACTTGTTGCTACTTCAAAGCTTCATGTTGCTTTCTTGAGAACTTCCATTGATTCCTTGCAGTAGGATATTGATATTAGTTTTCCAAATCATTAGGACACATTTCTACTTGAAATCTTTTGCTTGTTTATAGAGTCCCAAATTTTGAATCTTGATTATAGTATTAAGGACATATGTCTCTCTTTGATGATAGTTATTTTCCTACTATAGATTTTAGAGAGGCTTCATTGAGGGATTACATAGATTCCTTGCAATAGGACATCATGTGGGATTTGAATTATAGCCACATGACATGTATTGACATTCCATGCATCATTTCTTTGGATCTTTCTCTTCATCAATTTTCACATGACTTTGAGAGGTCACTTATTTTAGTTAGGGTTGGGAAACCTGACTTGGTTGTGACTCATTTCAACATCATCATTGGGAAACATGAGCAGCTTCCATAACCATACATCCTTATTCCTTGATACATTTCACTTGAGTGGGAATTCAATAGTTTGATAGCTTAAGGTTTCTATCTTCTAAAAGTAAGAGGCATAATTTGTTGTAGATGGACCTACTACATTTGCCATGTGACATTCTATGTTGACTTTCTTTCTCTTATTTATGGAGGCACACATGGGCCCTATCTTGTAGGGATATTGGGTCGTGTCTAGTACACTTCCACTTTTTTCTCTCTTTCAGAGGGAAGTTGTTTCCCACTGGGTTTTCTTCTTTTTTTCCACTTTATGAGAGATTGCATTGTACATGGATACCTCATCAAGTCTAGTTTCCAAGACCCATCTTTCTTTCCCACCTAAGTTATGTTTAAGGGGGGTGTTAATGTAGAAGATTATTGTTATTACTTATTAAGTAATTATGTATGTACTTCAACACTTGGTATTAAGCCATCTTAGGTGGCTATGTATCGACTTAGAGAGTTAGTCAAACTCATCCTAGCTATGTGGCAACTTGGAGAGTTGGTCAAATTCTTCCAAGGTATGTGGTGTGCCCTCTTTCTATTTTGGAGGAACAAAGTCACCACCACTATTAGTGTGTATAAGTCAACTTCTTATGTGACTCAACCACTCCTTACCTATATGTACAAACATTGTTCATAATATTGATAGTTTATTTTGGCCTATCCAATTTTGTGCCTATCATTTGCTTTACAATATTATGCATTTTCTTCTAACTCTACAGGGCATTAGATTGCTCATCTTTCTTGGCCTATCGAATACTAGTGTTATGTCCAAAATATCCTCAACTCCTACAAATCCTTTCTTACATATGCATTTCTTTAAATTTAGAGAAATTTGTAGGCTTCTACATCTATTTAGTATCATGCAGAGTTTTTGCACATGGTCTTTTACTAACTGTCCATTTTTCCAAATAGACTTCTAGAAAATCATGGATAAAGTCTTTGAAGGCACTGACCATTATGGCTAAAAACTACAGGTACATTTTTCAATTCAAATGGAATCATTGTATACATGAATGAGCCCAATTCTATTACAAAATTTGGTTTGAGTTGGTATTCTTCTCTAATTTTAACTTGATGCTAGCCATAAAATCCATTTGTGAAAGAATAGATTTCTCTCCCTACAACTAACTCCAGGATCTCTTTTGTGAGGGGTGTGGAAAAAGGATCGTGTATATATGCTTTATTTAGTACTCTAAAATCCATGTAGATCCTAATTTCTCCTATCTTTTTTTTTTGTACAACCATAAGGCTAATCCATTATGCATCATCTATTGGCTTTATAATTCCTATAACTATCATTTTATCTAGTTCCACTTTTACTTTGTTTTTCATATTTGGATTCAACCTATAAGGTCTTTTATTTTGTGGTTTAACCCCTTCTTTTAATTGCATTTTCATGACTCTTGCTTCTAAACTTTAATTCCTTTCAGGTCTATGAATGTACAGGGGAAAAGATCTTCATATTCTGATAGTATTTATGCTACCTACATTACCACTTTCTCATCCCAATAATCTCCAATGTTTGCTAGTTTTGGATCTCTTGATGTAGCTATGTTTTCTTCTCTAAGTTTCAAGGGTTGACTGTAATTTTTCCTTTGATTCACTTTCTACTTATATCTCTTTCCCCTTGATGTACTTCTATATCAAAGTTTGGCTGGTCATCGCTATCCTTTTGATATGTTGTATAGAACTTGCTTTTGACATCTTGGTTTCTTTATACATCCATTCTATAAGTTTCCATATTCCTTCTGACCTTGTTGGTGCCAAAGTTTGTTGATAGATGTCTAATATGTCTTCCTCCATTGGTTTGAGTATAATTTGTTTCATTTTGAGTAGTACATTATGAATATCTCTTTTTTGATTGTAGATGAGAATGTATGTCTGAAATCTTCTTGGAGTTCTACCCAATCTTTTGTTTTTGTTCTCCTTTCCTAGTTAATGTACCAAGTTTGTGCTACTAGTGTGAGGGTCTAGTAAAACATTTGTATATAGTCTTGTATATGTTTAGGGTAAAATTTAGATTGTTTAGTTTTAGTGTTTGAATCCTCCTTTCACCCTTTACATTCAAGGACCTTAGGATCGAGTGGCAGAGCACTATCAGGTCCTTGGTCACTTACAAATGTAGGGAAACTTGGATTAGGGTATTTAATTATCAATTTTCCTTCTCTTATTCTTAATTATCTACCAAAACCCTAATTATGCAAAAATGATAGTAAACAGATGAATAACAAAAAATACCTCTACAAAAAGCTGTAAAATTGCAAATGACAGTCCACCTATTTTTGGGGTTTCGAGGTGGAAAAGTCAGGGACTAAAGAGCAGGCACCCAAGTCCAGTGCCCTACTTTTTGTCAAGATCTGTAGACAAGGTCTGAAACCTGTTCCTACTACACCAAAGGTTTTTCTGTCATGAAAATTTAAGGACTAATGAGCGGGCACCCATGTCTAGGGTGTCCTTTTTTCTATTGTCCTACAATTCCAACACTCCAAGATGTCTTCCTACAACTTCACTTTGTCCAGCTCCTCAACATGAAACCTGCAATCATAAAAAAATTGGGAGGGGTTTGTGTTTAGAGGCTTGCCTTAGTCAAGCCCCAGAGGACACTTAAGTCTCCAAACATCGTTGTCAGATAGAGAGTGCATGCCCTTGTGAGGTAGAGGCAAAAACCAAATAAATAATGATCACAAACACAATAAATGTCACCTTGTAGTGAAGATCTCATGAGAGGGAGAAGCTCTTCATTCCATGAGGCAATGGATACTCAAATGTGCAAACACAAACACATAGACAACACAAATCTACTCTTGCAACACCATGAAAGCCTTGAATCACCTTTAGGATGCATAAAGTTCATCATATCAATCTCTACTTTATAAATGAATACCTAAACATGTTTATATATGAAACTACAAACACTCCCACCAAGATTTTCATAAATTCAAACTTACTGTGTCGGCCTAGGGACCAAATAACGGTCATAAACCAACACTTAAAATTTGGGCCTGACCCAAAATAGGGCACGACTAGGGTGTAAGCACCCAAGTTCTCCCCCCTATTTTGGGTAGGGTTAAGCTCAAGGGGTCCCCCTAGGCCCCATTTGTCATGATACCTAGGGTTCATTCCATCAGGATGCCAAATTATGATGCAAGATGTCCTAAATGCACACAAAAGACTCAGGAGCTAAACCTTATGAGGGAAAAGTACCCAAGGGGACATTTTTTGACGTTACAGTATCATATTCATTTATGGACTTCCATGTAGTTAAACAATTGTCTAGATGTTCAACTTATGAGATTGTCCCGTTATATTTTAGAATTATTTCATATTCTCCTTCCTCGTATAGGTATCTTGTTTTTATTAGGATTTTCAAGGTATTCCAATGGGGAATATTGTCTTTGTGAGTTTTCCACCAACTTTATGTGTTGCACACTAGTGCATGTTCTAAAGCATCTAAGCTTAGATCTTCTTTGTCAAAGGTTAGTTCCATATCCTTCTAATAAGAGTTTAGGTCTCTAATCCCTGAGTACCTTGGTAGTTTAATGTGTGAAATTCCTTGAGAAATGTAGTGTATTTGATGTGATTTGTGGATGGAGTTTATAGAATGGTCTCCTGATATGTCATCATTTCTTTGTGATGGGTTTTCATTCAATGCGGTAAAGTGTAGTGAGTTTTCCTCTATTTTGTGTATCATAAAAAATCTTTTGAATCCTCTAATTTTTTTGGATCTCTATTTTGGTTCTTCCCTAATCCAAGAATTTATGACATCCTCATTGTCCATACTGTTATTATCACTTTCAATTTCTATCTCACCCTCTAAGTTAGGTTCTTTCGATAGTTTTGGTATGGGTATATTGGCTATGAAGTAAATGATTTTAGATCCTCATCACTATGTTCCTCTTGGTTTATTTCCTTGATGTATGCATTGTTTATGTCTATGACCAATGGTATGTGGATCATTCTATCTTCATTTACAAAGGATATTTCTTCCCTTCTTGAGTCTACTATGCCATTTGTGCTAACAAACCATTGTAACCCTACTAGTGCATTAAAAGAATCAAATGGTTCTTTCATAGCAACAATTTCAAAATCAACAACTTGTTGCACCCCTAGTACACTAACTTCTACTTTTTTCCATGTGTCTATTGTTCCAATTGCTGATCCATCAACTAGGCTAATGTTGTATGGAGTTTCTTCTAGAACTTTGGTTTTCCTAGTTGTTCCCAGACTCTTTTTGGAAACATATTTACATTTTCTCCTAGATCTACCATTACTTGTTTGATTTTCTTATGGTTAATATGTGTGGTGATCATTAATGGTTTGATTTTCCATGATCTATCTATTTTGGTCATTTTTCTAACTTGAGGTTTCTGGACTATTTGCTTGCTCTAATATTTACAAAATTATCTCAATTTTTCTAACAGGTTATTATGTTGTGTTAACTATTTTAGTGCTAAAACTTCTTCCTCTAGAAATAAGTTATTTTGGTGTTTTTCTTTGTTTTGTTCTTTGTTTATGATTTGTTTAGATTCCTCTATTATTTTATCATGTTGATATTTGTTGGGGAAGAAATTGTCTTCTTCCCCCTCTTCTTCATCATCATCTTCATTTTTTGTATTGTATATAATTCATTTTACCTTTGTGGTATTTGTTTCCTATCTTGTTAGTACTGTAGCTTTGTTCTTACCCTTATATTAGACCATGTCTTTTTGTTTTGGCTTTTATTTCTTTTTCTGGCACTCATCTTCAAAGGTTTCTTCATCAGAAGTGTCATAGTTGTATTATTCTTCTTTTTGACATCTTCTTGCTACTTGTAGTATGTTTTTAGGGAGTTTTCTTATAATCCTAGCACATTTGGTGGCATTTAATCCTTGAAGTTCATCACTCTTTGATTGAGGTGGCACATTTTTGAAGTACTATTGTGCCTTGTCACAATTAAAAAAATCATAGTATGAACTTCTACAAAAAGGACATTGCTTCTTTTGATCGGACCATCATTCATTTGTGTAGTAGCCCTACTTACTGCATTTATAGTAGGTAGCATCATTATTTCTTTAGCCTCTTCCAGCTCTATAATTTCTATATTTCCCTCTTTCCTCATTTGAGTAGTTTTTTAATATGACAATTGATTTTATGTAGGTGTATTTTAGAATGTAATTATATTTATCTAGTTTCTTTAGTTAGATGCTTTGTACCCATGTTCATGGGCATATAGAGGTCTTTCTTGCAATCCTTTGACTATACCATTTCTTGTTCCACTATTCTATTGTGGTGGTGACTATTTCACCATGGTTCATGTTCCTCCTCTTTGCTTCTAAGCCTAAATAATAGAGATGGGCAATCATCAGTATCATATTTGTCCCATTCTCTATAGGTTCTGCAATATAGAGTTTGTTTTCTTCTTGGGACCATTTTGAGGTCTACCCTTAATGTGGTAGCTCTCTTTTATCCTTTTATAATTGGGCACTCATTTATATCAGGACCCTCTCTTGAACAATATGTACAAAAAATATTTGTTATGTGCCTTTGTGGGCTAGGATTCCTTTTAGCCAGTATCTCTTGTTTGAGTTTGAGATGTTCTAGTTCCAATTTTAGTTTTTCCAATTATTTATTCTCATTGAATTTTTCTTTCCTTCTCCAAGTTTGTACCTCTATGTGGCAATCCAACGTTACCAGTTCAAAGTATGTTGTGAATGTTCTTCCATCTAAGGATGTCCTAATTTCTAGAATTAACTTCCTAAGGAAAACCATTCTATATGTTGTTTTTTGGATAATGGTTCTTCTAAATTCCATGATATATCATTGAACCTCTATTCATAATCTTTTATTTATTCTCCTTATTCTTTAGCTAACTCTCTCATTTTACTAACACTCTCTATAGGTATTTCTGAGGAGTGAAATTTGTCTAAAAGATCCTTTTTGATTTCTTCCCATTGCTTATCATGCTCCAAGTAAGTCTTCCTATAGTAGTTGAGGGCTTCATTTATCAATGTTCCCACAAAATCAAATAATTTAGTTTGGTCCCTACTTGTGCCTTTTCTTTGCCAAATGGATTCTAGTATGAATATATGGTCCATAGTCTCTATGGTATCTTTTCCAAATACTAGTAGTTTGATTGGGGAAGCCATCTTACTTTTTCCCTCTTTTCCTTTCTTGTGGTGAGTTTCCTTTGGTAACTACTCTTTTGTGTTTTTAAGACTTTTTTGTTGTATAGGCTTATTTTCCCTTCCTTTATCCCTTGGTAATTAAATGTCAAAGTACTCTTTCTCCAATATGGCTTCACAATCTCATACAGATTGTTGTTGTTGATCTATTGCTTGATTCAATTCTTCACTTTGATTTTGTGATGAGATCCTTCTTGATTTAAGTAATGTCCCCTTCTAGCAAGCTGAAAATTTTCACTACCTTGCACAATTTCAACTTAGTAAAAGAGAACATTAGTAATCCACTTAACCTTTATTTTAACATGGAATCATTAAAACTATAACATATTAGATCATATTCACATTATATTTTATATAATCCATTTCATCATCATTCATTATACATTCCTAATTCATAAATACATTCACATATATGTTATTCCTTTTTATCATTGGTTCATGATATGACTTGTGAGGGACTTGTGGTAGACTCTTGCGTTAACCAGCTCTAGATCACCAAGTATGATTTCATTAAGGAAATAGTTCCACCATCTCTTACGGAGGCCCAAAGGTTTCACTCACACATGGAGTCCCTCACAATTTGGCTCGTGGGATTTCACTCACACATGGAGTACCTCATCCAGACGAGAGTCACCATCCATAGAGAAAAATTAACTTTTACAAGTTCTTCTAGGCCCATGGATTTCACCGACACGTAGGGTTCCTCATCACTTGGCTCGAGGGACTTATGTCTAGTCGAGAGATACCTAGGCTAAAAAAAACTATTCCAACTACATCATACCTTAGAGGTGATAGAGGGGTTAAAGGGAGAGTCCTAGTCAGCTGCAAGTATATCACCAACTTATCTTTTCATTGATTTCATAAATATCATAATTGTTCTTATTATTATTTAACACAAGATGCCTTACATTAGACATCATGGCCTTATATCAAAATAGATCATATATCATTAACATTTATTCATTATATTAGTTTATTCCTATGCACATCCATAGTTTTATCTAAGTTAGTGCATTTATTTATAGTTAACATCATAATTGTATCTATTAATTTGATAGCCCATTTATATTCATAATCAGAAATGACAACACTATTATATCGTATCATATTAATCCTATACCTATACCATATTCTCATTACCTTTTTATTATGCTATACATATGGTTTCATTCTAACATTTTATTCTATCATTTATATACTTAACTAACATTTTATATATATATATATATATATATATATCATTTTATCTTAGGATAGATGATGTACCTCTTTGTGCTTCTTGTCTTGTTGAATTTGCTAACTGGATTCTATTCTCTTTCACCTATTCTTTAATATTTATATATTTTAGTATTTGTTATAATATTAATAATATCTCTATATTATATTATTATATATGTGATTAATATTATTGTATATATATTTATTTTTACTTGAATAATTCCTCCCTATATACATTTATGATATGTTTCCTACTTATGACTCAGAAATATATATATATATATATATATATATATATATATATATATATATATATATATATATATATATATATATATATATATATATATATAATGCGGATCTTGAATATTCCTTTTTTATTTATTGCTGATGTTCCTTTCTATCACACAACCTTTATTTATTTCCCTTTCAAGGGATATGTTTGAAGAGACACATCCCTTATTATGCCTGATGGTAAAAGACATACTTATCCTTGTATAATTTTTATTACTTTATATTATTCCCTTTTATGAGCTGTGGTAAAACTAGTTCCAACCATATGTAACTCTGTTATCATAAGAGGATAGGTTAAAATATGTTTATCTATATTATTTATATTTATATTATATCATTTATATTATAATAAATGATATATTATATATTTTATATTATTTATATTATATCATTTATATCATAATAAATGATATATGATTTATATTATATTATTTGTATTTATATTATAATATAAGATAATTATAAGAATATTTGTATTTATATTATTAGATATATTTATAATATAATATTATTTTTTATATGTGTTATTTATAATATAATAATAATATATCTTATTAATTGTTTTAATAAATATTATTTAAATATATTCAATTTATAATATCATTCATATCTTTGATTTGAATTGAATAATACATAATTGATTCAATTATAAATTACTAATATAGGGACATGACAATTTATAGGGCATAGGGGATGACTTCTGGTATAGGGGTTGTACCTCTTCAAAGTGATGTTTTTCTTTAGGAGACATTCTTTTATTAGTTAAAGATATTTCATTTGTTAATGGTGTAGACCAATTTCCTTCTCTCATTTCAATCGCAGTATTGAACATGATATTATTTGTTGGCAACATAGTCAAGAGACATTGTTGATTAGGTAATGTTGTCATTGATGGAAACAAGGAAAATAGAGCATGATGGAGCTAAGGATGATTGCTAACTCAACCTAGAAACAACTTGCATACAAGGATTTGGTCTAGACACAAAAGACTAAGGTAGAATGGCTAAGTATTGACTACACAGAGATTAGTAGCAGAGACTCAAGTGGTATTCCTCCGTAGTTGATGGACAAGGTATGCAGTTCAGGTATGTTGTTCTCAATTGCTTGAAGGTGAAATATCCAAGGTTAAAAGTTCTAAAAATCTCTGGAAGATATACCATGATTTAGCTAAGTCTGGGTGAACACAATTGAGACAGGAACAATGTATAGTGCTTGAGAAAAAGGGTCTGCATTCCTCTGCAGTTGTATACTTTGTCTTGTGGTTCTAAAGACATTTTAAGAGGTCAAATATGAGTGTTGGATGTGATTCTTAGAGTCGTATATGATCTGCAGTGAAAGTTGTGAAGTCACAGTTGAGCTGGTTAAGTGTGCTCTTAAGAGATAGGTTGACAGGCATGAAAGATTCATATGCAAAGAAGATATATTGTTTAAGGAATAAATCTAAGTGATTGTATGATTTGTGTCGACCTATAGGAGGATCATTATATGTTTGGCTTGGTCTGCATTGCATATTCTACACAAGTTTAAGCTAACAAGATGTAGTATTTGTGTACACAATTTATGTTTTGCTTGCCGACCTGATTATGAGATAAACTTTGTAGCGAATATATATACTTGATGGAATTCGATGATTTAGTGAAGAAGTATGGTGTAAGGTGTGCAAATTTGTGTGTGATGGAATATGAGCATAGTGCAGAGCAGAAAAGTTGAATAAGGATAGAAAACAAATTATATGTGGTGAAGTTGATAAGCAGGGCAGAAAAATGAAGACATTTGAATCTATGTATTGATCCTTCAATGGAACTGTGATCTTCTTTCTTCTTTTCTCTAGGCACTGAGCCTTTGTGTAGTGAGGACTTCTTCATAGGGAAGTGAGTCATGGGTAGTGAGCCTTCTTGTAATTTGGTATTGAGCTATCATAATATATTGTGAGCTAACACTCACTGTGGTTTTTCCCTTTTTGGGTTTTCCACATAAAAATTCTAGTGTTCATGTGTTATGTCTTTATGGTTGTTGTTCTTATGCTTATTCTACTTTCATGTTATTGAGCTTAGAAATTAGATTAATAAGCAAATTAAGAAGTGATTTTGTGGAATACTGATTCACCCCCGTCTCAATATTCCTTATATTCAACAATTGGTATCAGAGCAAGGTTCATTGGAAGAAGTTTAATAGATTGAGGAAGATCTGGGAGAGTTCACTCATGGCAGCCAGGAGATATAGAAATTTCTCATATGAAGACAATATTGAATTAGAAGTAGCTCTTGCTGATCTTGAAAAGTCTAAAGCAGAAGACAAGGATTTGAAGGATAACATTCAAGAAGCTGATGAGTGTATTTTAAAGCTGAAAGAACAAGTCAAGAAATTCAAATAAAAATATAGAGATGTTAGTGAACAACTGATATTAGCAAATGAGAACGTGGATGATTTGAAAGTGGAATTTATTAAAAGAGCTAAAGTAAAAGAAGATCTAAATCTGATGGTAAACAACAAACTAGAAGAATGTGTCAAATTGGAAGAAGAAGTTGTGATCTTGAAAATAGACTTGAAAAAAGCCAAAAGCTATGAATAAAAGTTTAAGATAAGTTGTGCAAAGCTTGATGAGATGATTGCTAGTCAAAAGAGTTAAGATGATAAGAAAGGAGTAGGATTTGAAAAAGGAGAAAGTTCAAAATTAGGTGAAGGAAACTTTTTGTTGAAGCAAAACAAAGGCAACCAGTTTAGGAATATAAGAAGAAGACCTAGAGGACCTCTGGTTAGATAGCCAAATGCTCAAAGATACCCATCTTTCAATAACCATTGTTTTAATTACAAAAAGTTTGGTCATAAAGCTACCCACTGTAGGAGTAGAATAAATCAAAATGTTTCATCATTCTCTAGTCAATGTTTCAATTGCAAGAAAATTGGTCATAAATCTAATGAATGCAGAAGTCTAGTAAGAAATGGATTTCACAATTCAATAAATACTCAATCATTCAATGGAAGATGTTTTGCTTGCAATATATTTGGACACATGGATAATCAATGTAGATCAAGGATGAACTCATTCAGAGGAAGGAATCAAGGACAGGGAAACATTTTTTGCTACAATTGCAACAAGTTTGGACATGTTGCAAGATTTTGCAAAAGCAAGAATGTCAAAAGAAATTACTATGCTAAAGAAAGGAAAACAAAGCAAGGGAATAACAAGGGAAAATAAAATGTTTACCTTGTTGAAACTAAGAAAGAAATGGACAAGATCTAGATCAAGAAAGAAGTAATTGAAGTCAAGGATGGATCTGCACTAGAATCTGGTGTAGATACTTCCTCCGAGAAGTAAATTGGGAGCTCTGGCTCAGGGGGAGTTATGTTGAAAATCTAAAGCCCCCAGCTAGAAAGTTAGTGCTAAAATTTGGCACTAAGGTATGTCATGAAGAACTCTATGACAAATCCTTTGAAAAACAATCTGGTAAAGAAAGATTTAATGTAGATCATTTTGGAGCAATTTGGATTGACTGTGAATGACAGAGAAGTGTGTGATAGCTTTTTGAAATTTCACATGTATGATGATTAAGTTAAGGCTTCAAGGGATTAAAAAGGCTTGGATTTGTAAAGATTAATCACTTTGCATTCAATCTTCCAAGTGTTTAAGGCAATCCAAAGCGGCTCAGTGATTTCTAAAGAAAATTAAGACAAGATCAAGAATAATCCTAAATCAATGAAAAGAGGTATTTTCTAGATTCAAAATCCCACTATGAATTTATTTAAAATGGAAACACCTCATGTGATCAATATAACTAAAAGGCCAAGGCCAAAAATAAAGAAACATCCATTCAAATCAACATTAGTTGATAAAATAGGAGCATTTTCTGATATACCATATGGATTTATGCATGTGGAAGACATTAGGGCTTACATCCATGTTTCCCTAGAAGAGCATGGGGATAGTAGATTCTCATACCTATATCAAAATCATTTAAGTGGTGATCAATTTGAGCTGAAAGAAGAACACAAATCTCTGGAGGTGAAAAAATTCATTCAATATAAGGACTTCCCTATGTTTGTAGAAGATGAATGGGTCCAATACGTCTTGCGTAGAATCCATGATGAATTTATGTGGTTGTGGCAGTCCTTTAAGATCACCAAGGATGCAATTAGGGATGTGACTAGACTAAATTCTACTGATAGGGTACCCTTGTTGAAAGCTGTAAAGAATGATACAGTAATAGTGGCCATCGGAACAAAATTTGATAAAAGAGCTTTAATAGTTAATGATGTTGAAATCATGATGTAAGATTTGCATCCATGGTGTTGGGATACAAAATCTATTTCACTAACTGAGAGAACTCTGTCTCTAGGACTACCATATATATTTCCTACCAGATGATCAAGAAGAATGTAGACTATGATATCTATGAATTGCTCTAACAACAAGTAATGGAGAACCTAAAGAAGTCAAAAGAAAGCAAATATCCATTCAAATTTGGTACGTTGATCATCTGTTTGTTTTTCTACTTCATGCATGAGTTGCCAAAGATGAAGAACATGTTTTGGTTGAATAGTCAGCCAGTTGCTGTACAAATTAGGGATCATTTAAATAGCATGGGAAATTATGATGAACAAAACATAGCCCTATGGGTCTATTTCAAGAACTTCTAGAGAATGATGCAATCAGGAGAAAGAATTCTAAAAGTAATTGTGGACAAGTACAAAGATGACATATGCTTTATTATAACTAAAGACCAATGCATGATGGAGGTTGTTGAACCTAGAACTATTTGGGTTATGCCAATGGGCTATGAAATGGATGAAGCTATTCTGGATAACTATGCACAACACATGCTAAGCAAGCCCTGGGACCCCAAAGAGGAAAGGTTTGGAACATATGAAGAATTGTTTGTAAAAACTCATGTTGAAGTAAGAAAACCTAAAATCTATAGAAAAATGCGGAGAGTTGCAGAGGATTTTTCCCTAAAACATGGTTTCACAAAAGAACAAGTAAAAGAAGTGATGCAGAGGAAAAGGAGGAAAGAAAACTATCCCAATCTCATTTGACAAGTTCCAAAACACTCCTTGTTTCAATTCACTCTATTAAGGCACATTTCACAACAATGTGTTGAGAATCCCACAAGTTCAACTATCTTTAAGTGAAACATTAATAAATCCTTGACACATACCTGACTTCCTCACAACTCTAACCCAAACAAGGTCCTCAAAAACAAACCATTACAAAGTCTACCCATTCATCTTTTCATCATTCCTTCATGACTGTTCTCAATGTGTAACTATGGCACTCACACTACAACTAACACAAATTTGTCAAATACATAACCAACACAAGGTCTTTGACCCAATAATTATATTCTGTACCTTCAAGGACAATGGACAGTAACTTACAGTTTGACTGCACTTTGACAGTGCCTAGAGAGGCTTATTTCCTTGTAGCCTTGCCATTAAGGACTGTCAAACACAACTTTTGCTATAGAACCCTTCTCAAGACTATGATGGGCGTTTTGAGTACCCATTAATGTGTTTTAAAACATATCTAGAAATCACTATTGGTTACTTTTAAAAGAATATCTCAAAATAGGTCTGACAGCGTGCAAATTAGGCCCAATAGGCTTTGCATACACAAGGGTTTATTGGTTCTCCTATCTCCTCAATCAAATTCCCACAACCAACACTTGGGAACACTCAATATTGATCTGCACAAGCTTTTTAATTCATCAAAAGTCCATTCCCATAGATATTTTAAGAAAACTTAGATTGTAACTCCCAAGATTGCCCTTTACCAGTCTAAAACAGAGCAGAACAACACTAGGGCACATTAGAAACAGGGACAAACTTTTTCCATAAACTCTACAATCCTTGGAATCTAAGAAAACACATGTAGAACTACTATTTCACCATTTTTTAGCACTTTCCATTGGATAAATTAGAAGTAATGCAATTTTGAATGTTTGCTGTTTACCTTAACACATGGTTATAACTGTCTATTGAGAAACCACAATATATTGATCAAATATGAATCAAAATGCATGAAACAAAATGGAAAAGGAAGGTGATTGACTAATCTTTCACTTACAAATGTTCAAACATGATTTCATGCCCGTACAGAGCCATACAAGGCTTGAAAACAATGAATTTCTGAAGAAGAATTCAGAAAACAATGTTTTTTATCATTCCATTCTCAAATCTCTAATCACCCCCAAATTCTCTGATGGTTACAAGGCCTTTTAAAGGCATTACATCATGACTCTTTAGTTTCTAACTAACTTAGAATGACCTAAGAGCCAAATGACGCTTCATCTTCCATACATTTTACATTTTTGAAAAACAACTTTTCATATTTTGTAAATGAGATAAAACTTGAACATTTAACACTCCTAATGACCTATAACAGTGACTTGATTGACCTCATTACAATGTTGAATCATTAAAAATTTAATCAAACTCCTATGGAAGTATCAATTTGTCAAGGTACTCCTGCACCAAGAAGTAAGGGAAAAAGCACTGGCTAAAAAGGCAGTAGAAGAAAAGGAAGAAAATGAACCAGTCAAGGCTCCAAAAGAGCCTAAGAAAAGTATCTAAAAGAATAACACGAGGTTTAGCATTTGCATCCTCCAGTTTGACACATTTTGCAGGTTTGGAGGCATCCAGGCTAGAAAAGGGTGAAAACCAAAGCAAAAAGGATGCATGAAAGTGTAAGTGTTGATGAAGAAGTAAAAAGGATGAAAAATGAGGATACCAAAGTATCCAGAAGCAGTCAAAAGATAGCCTTAGGTAAGGACCCAACAAAGAAAAGGGCAAGACAAACATAGTCAGAAGAGGCTACAATAAGCCTAGAAGATGTTCTTAAGGTTGTCACAATAGATGGAAATTTGAAACCATTGGCCCAATTCTATGATGATTTGTCATGCCCACCTTTCCCATGCGATCACAACACGTATTCACGCGTGTCATGTCCACATGCATCATGTGGTCATGATACGAACTATCAAAAATTTTCCTTGAATTAAGATTTCTATTTCAAGTAAAATATTTTAAACTACATATAGTTTGCCTTCAAATGAATAGTGAAAAGTGAATAGTAAAAGTAAATAGTGATTAGTGAAAAGTGAATAATAAATAGTGAAAAGTGAATAGTAAAAGTAAATAGTGATTAGTGAAAAGTGAATAGTAAATAGTGAAAAAGTGAATAGTAAAAGTGAATAGTGAAAGTGAATAGTGAAATGAATTTAATTAATACAAATCTATTTAAATCAGCAACTAACTCTCAACTTAACATATTAGGAATACAAGAAATGTAAACAATTCTAATGTCCTTTTAAAGACAAACAATTTTCTTTCTTTCTTTTCCCACAATGGTAAAATGAAATAAACTATAAAATCATATCTAACAACACATTAAGGGAAGAATTACTCTCTTCTCCCAATTACAATTTTTACAACTCAGAGGTAGAAAATCTCTCCTCTAGAAAATTCAACAAGGATGAAACTTTAAGAAACAAGCTCTCTTTACAAGAAAAGAAGGGATACATTTAACTAAACAATAAAACTCCTCCAATCCTCACAATAAGCTTCAAGAGAAACCTGTGTAACAACAAGGAAAAAAATAACAACCAACTAGCTCTCCTCCCTACCATAGACCTGCAAGAGGGTCACCCCTGAGCTAGAGAGACTATCCACATACCTAGGGTAGAATAGACTTAAACACATCCCAACAGTGAACAACAACAACAAATCAAATAATACACACACCCTCAAGGTTTGACTCACAATACAAAGACTCAGCTTAGGTGAGTTCAGGAAGGGTAGGAAAGTAGACATCTCTACCTCTAGGTGTCATCCTTTACACATTTTATCACAAGGCCTCAAGCCAACAAATTACTCTTTCTCAAGGCCTCAAGCCTTCCAAATAATCAAACTTTCATGGATATCCCAAATAGGATTTCAAAACCTTAAAGCCCTCTAGGCTCAAAAGTACCAACATGCCCTCAAGGCATTTCATATATCAAAAAATAAGCTCTCAAAGCCATAAGCCCTCTAGGCTAAAAAAAATACCAACATACTCTCAAGGCATTTCTTACAACAAGAACCAAGATGACACCCGAGGAGGGTCACACCTCCCCTTCCCTATACAAAATGAGCATTGCCTTCCAACTGGAAGGAGCTCTTTCTACACTCAACACAAAACTCCAAAACAATAACATAATACTCATAGAAGACATTTGCAAACTCATTCAACAAGCAAGAAACAAACATACATATAAAATAACAGATACACAAGAGAGTAGACTTGATTCACCAACCTTCCAAAGCCCAATTATGGAATGAAAGTTGATGAAGAGCTCCACTCTAGCCTCCTTCTCCAAAATCTCCTTCTTTTCCACAATAATCCAACCCCAAAAATAATCTCTCTATGATCGCAAGCAAGGGATAATGAATGGAGGATATATGGTGGCTAGAATAATTTCAGCATTATGAGGCTATGAAGAGAAGAATAGAGAAAGAATTGGACATTATGAGGATGCCAGAGAAGATTTCCTATCTTGTTAGTACTGTAGCTTTGTTCTTACCCTTATATTAGACCATGTCTTTTTGTTTTGGCTTTTATTTCTTTTTCTGGCACTCATCTTCAAAGGTTTCTTCATCAGAAGTGTCATAGTTGTATTATTCTTCTTTTTGACATCTTCTTGCTACTTGTAGTATGTTTTTAGGGAGTTTTCTTATAATCCTAGCACATTTGGTGGCATTTAATCCTTGAAGTTCATCACTCTTTGATTGAGGTGGCACATTTTTGAAGTACTATTGTGCCTTGTCACAATTAAAAAAATCATAGTATGAACTTCTACAAAAAGGACATTGCTTCTTTTGATCGGACCATCATTCATTTGTGTAGTAGCCCTACTTACTGCATTTATAGTAGGTAGCATCATTATTTCTTTAGCCTCTTCCAGCTCTATAATTTCTATATTTCCCTCTTTCCTCATTTGAGTAGTTTTTTAATATGACAATTGATTTTATGTAGGTGTATTTTAGAATGTAATTATATTTATCTAGTTTCTTTAGTTAGATGCTTTGTACCCATGTTCATGGGCATATAGAGGTCTTTCTTGCAATCCTTTGACTATACCATTTCTTGTTCCACTATTCTATTGTGGTGGTGACTATTTCACCATGGTTCATGTTCCTCCTCTTTGCTTCTAAGCCTAAATAATAGAGATGGGCAATCATCAGTATCATATTTGTCCCATTCTCTATAGGTTCTGCAATATAGAGTTTGTTTTCTTCTTGGGACCATTTTGAGGTCTACCCTTAATGTGGTAGCTCTCTTTTATCCTTTTATAATTGGGCACTCATTTATATCAGGACCCTCTCTTGAACAATATGTACAAAAAATATTTGTTATGTGCCTTTGTGGGCTAGGATTCCTTTTAGCCAGTATCTCTTGTTTGAGTTTGAGATGTTCTAGTTCCAATTTTAGTTTTTCCAATTATTTATTCTCATTGAATTTTTCTTTCCTTCTCCAAGTTTGTGCCTCTATGTGGCAATCCAACGTTACCAGTTCAAAGTATGTTGTGAATGTTCTTCCATCTAAGGATGTCCTAATTTCTAGAATTAACTTCCTAAGGAAAACCATTCTATATGTTGTTTTTTGGATAATGGTTCTTCTAAATTCCATGATATATCATTGAACCTCTATTCATAATCTTTTATTTATTCTCCTTATTCTTTAGCTAACTCTCTCATTTTACTAACACTCTCTATAGGTATTTCTGAGGAGTGAAATTTGTCTAAAAGATCCTTTTTGATTTCTTCCCATTGCTTATCATGCTCCAAGTAAGTCTTCCTATAGTAGTTGAGGGCTTCATTTATCAATGTTCCCACAAAATCAAATAATTTAGTTTGGTCCCTACTTGTGCCTTTTCTTTGCCAAATGGATTCTAGTATGAATATATGGTCCATAGTCTCTATGGTATCTTTTCCAAATACTAGTAGTTTGATTGGGGAAGCCATCTTACTTTTTCCCTCTTTTCCTTTCTTGTGGTGAGTTTCCTTTGGTAACTACTCTTTTGTGTTTTTAAGACTTTTTTGTTGTATAGGCTTATTTTCCCTTCCTTTATCCCTTGGTAATTAAATGTCAAAGTACTCTTTCTCCAATATGGCTTCACAATCTCATACAGATTGTTGTTGTTGATCTATTGCTTGATTCAATTCTTCACTTTGATTTTGTGATGAGATCCTTCTTGATTTAAGTAATGTCCCCTTCTAGCAAGCTGAAAATTTTCACTACCTTGTACAATTTCAACTTAGTAAAAGAGAACATTAGTAATCCACTTAACCTTTATTTTAACATGGAATCATTAAAACTATAACATATTAGATCATATTCACATTATATTTTATATAATCCATTTCATCATCATTCATTATACATTCCTAATTCATAAATACATTCACATATATGTTATTCCTTTTTATCATTGGTTCATGATATGACTTGTGAGGGACTTGTGGTAGACTCTTGCGTTAACCAGCTCTAGATCACCAAGTATGATTTCATTAAGGAAATAGTTCCACCATCTCTTACGGAGGCCCAAAGGTTTCACTCACACATGGAGTCCCTCACAATTTGGCTTGTGGGATTTCACTCACACATGGAGTACCTCATCCAGACGAGAGTCACCATCCATAGAGAAAAATTAACTTTTACAAGTTCTTCTAGGCCCATGGATTTCACCGACACGTAGGGTTCCTCATCACTTGGCTCGAGGGACTTATGTCTAGTCGAGAGATACCTAGGCTAAAAAAAACTATTCCAACTACATCATACCTTAGAGGTGATAGAGGGGTTAAAGGGAGAGTCCTAGTCAGCTGCAAGTATATCACCAACTTATCTTTTCATTGATTTCATAAATATCATAATTGTTCTTATTATTATTTAACACAAGATGCCTTACATTAGACATCATGGCCTTATATCAAAATAGATCATATATCATTAACATTTATTCATTATATTAGTTTATTCCTATGCACATCCATAGTTTTATCTAAGTTAGTGCATTTATTTATAGTTAACATCATAATTGTATCTATTAATTTGATAGCCCATTTATATTCATAATCAGAAATGACAACACTATTATATCGTATCATATTAATCCTATACCTATACCATATTCTCATTACCTTTTTATTATGCTATACATATGGTTTCATTCTAACATTTTATTCTATCATTTATATACTTAACTAACATTTTATATATATATATATATATCATTTTATCTTAGGATAGATGATGTACCTCTTTGTGCTTCTTGTCTTGTTGAATTTGCTAACTGGATTCTATTCTCTTTCACCTATTCTTTAATATTTATATATTTTAGTATTTGTTATAATATTAATAATATCTCTATATTATATTATTATATATGTGATTAATATTATTGTATATATATTTATTTTTACTTGAATAATTCCTCCCTATATACATTTATGATATGTTTCCTACTTATGACTCAGAAATATATATATATAATGCGGATCTTGAATATTCCTTTTTTATTTATTGCTGATGTTCCTTTCTATCACACAACCTTTATTTATTTCCCTTTCAAGGGATATGTTTGAAGAGACACATCCCTTATTATGCCTGATGGTAAAAGACATACTTATCCTTGTATAATTTTTATTACTTTATATTATTCCCTTTTATGAGCTGTGGTAAAACTAGTTCCAACCATATGTAACTCTGTTATCATAAGAGGATAGGTTAAAATATGTTTATCTATATTATTTATATTTATATTATATCATTTATATTATAATAAATGATATATTATATATTTTATATTATTTATATTATATCATTTATATCATAATAAATGATATATGATTTATATTATATTATTTGTATTTATATTATAATATAAGATAATTATAAGAATATTTGTATTTATATTATTAGATATATTTATAATATAATATTATTTTTTATATGTGTTATTTATAATATAATAATAATATATCTTATTAATTGTTTTAATAAATGTTATTTAAATATATTCAATTTATAATATCATTCATATCTTTGATTTGAATTGAATAATACATAATTGATTCAATTATAAATTACTAATATAGGGACATGACAATTTATAGGGCATAGGGGATGACTTCTGGTATAGGGGTTGTACCTCTTCAAAGTGATGTTTTTCTTTAGGAGACATTCTTTTATTAGTTAAAGATATTTCATTTGTTAATGGTGTAGACCAATTTCCTTCTCTCATTTCAATCGCAGTATTGAACATGATATTATTTGTTGGCAACATAGTCAAGAGACATTGTTGATTAGGTAATGTTGTCATTGATGGAAACAAGGAAAATAGAGCATGATGGAGCTAAGGATGATTGCTAACTCAACCTAGAAACAACTTGCATACAAGGATTTGGTCTAGACACAAAAGACTAAGGTAGAATGGCTAAGTATTGACTACACAGAGATTAGTAGCAGAGACTCAAGTGGTATTCCTCCGTAGTTGATGGACAAGGTATGCAGTTCAGGTATGTTGTTCTCAATTGCTTGAAGGTGAAATATCCAAGGTTAAAAGTTCTAAAAATCTCTGGAAGATATACCATGATTTAGCTAAGTCTGGGTGAACACAATTGAGACAGGAACAATGTATAGTGCTTGAGAAAAAGGGTCTGCATTCCTCTGCAGTTGTATACTTTGTCTTGTGGTTCTAAAGACATTTTAAGAGGTCAAATATGAGTGTTGGATGTGATTCTTAGAGTCGTATATGATCTGCAGTGAAAGTTGTGAAGTCACAGTTGAGCTGGTTAAGTGTGCTCTTAAGAGATAGGTTGACAGGCATGAAAGATTCATATGCAAAGAAGATATATTGTTTAAGGAATAAATCTAAGTGATTGTATGATTTGTGTCGACCTATAGGAGGATCATTATATGTTTGGCTTGGTCTGCATTGCATAATCTACACAAGTTTAAGCTAACAAGATGTAGTATTTGTGTACACAATTTATGTTTTGCTTGCCGACCTGATTATGAGATAAACTTTGTAGCGAATATATATACTTGATGGAATTCGATGATTTAGTGAAGAAGTATGGTGTAAGGTGTGCAAATTTGTGTGTGATGGAATATGAGCATAGTGCAGAGCAGAAAAGTTGAATAAGGATAGAAAACAAATTATATGTGGTGAAGTTGATAAGCAGGGCAGAAAAATGAAGACATTTGAATCTATGTATTGATCCTTCAATGGAACTGTGATCTTCTTTCTTCTTTTCTCTAGGCACTGAGCCTTTGTGTAGTGAGGACTTCTTCATAGGGAAGTGAGTCATGGGTAGTGAGCCTTCTTGTAATTTGGTATTGAGCTATCATAATATATTGTGAGCTAACACTCACTGTGGTTTTTCCCTTTTTGGGTTTTCCACATAAAAATTCTAGTGTTCATGT
The DNA here is from genome assembly GCA_027924645.1 of Cunninghamia lanceolata. Classification (NCBI taxonomy): domain Eukaryota; kingdom Viridiplantae; phylum Streptophyta; class Pinopsida; order Cupressales; family Cupressaceae; genus Cunninghamia; species Cunninghamia lanceolata. The sequence continues at coordinate 24,749,813 of BSBN01000606.1, read as the reverse complement.
GTTATGTCTTTATGGTTGTTGTTCTTATGCTTATTCTACTTTCATGTTATTGAGCTTAGAAATTAGATTAATAAGCAAATTAAGAAGTGATTTTGTGGAATACTGATTCACCCCCGTCTCAATATTCCTTATATTCAACAATTGGTATCAGAGCAAGGTTCATTGGAAGAAGTTTAATAGATTGAGGAAGATCTGGGAGAGTTCACTCATGGCAGCCAGGAGATATAGAAATTTCTCATATGAAGACAATATTGAATTAGAAGTAGCTCTTGCTGATCTTGAAAAGTCTAAAGCAGAAGACAAGGATTTGAAGGATAACATTCAAGAAGCTGATGAGTGTATTTTAAAGCTGAAAGAACAAGTCAAGAAATTCAAATAAAAATATAGAGATGTTAGTGAACAACTGATATTAGCAAATGAGAACGTGGATGATTTGAAAGTGGAATTTATTAAAAGAGCTAAAGTAGAAGAAGATCTAAATCTGATGGTAAACAACAAACTAGAAGAATGTGTCAAATTGGAAGAAGAAGTTGTGATCTTGAAAATAGACTTGAAAAAAGCCAAAAGCTATGAATAAAAGTTTAAGATAAGTTGTGCAAAGCTTGATGAGATGATTGCTAGTCAAAAGAGTTAAGATGATAAGAAAGGAGTAGGATTTGAAAAAGGAGAAAGTTCAAAATTAGGTGAAGGAAACTTTTTGTTGAAGCAAAACAAAGGCAACCAGTTTAGGAATATAAGAAGAAGACCTAGAGGACCTCTGGTTAGATAGCCAAATGCTCAAAGATACCCATCTTTCAATAACCATTGTTTTAATTACAAAAAGTTTGGTCATAAAGCTACCCACTGTAGGAGTAGAATAAATCAAAATGTTTCATCATTCTCTAGTCAATGTTTCAATTGCAAGAAAATTGGTCATAAATCTAATGAATGCAGAAGTCTAGTAAGAAATGGATTTCACAATTCAATAAATACTCAATCATTCAATGGAAGATGTTTTGCTTGCAATATATTTGGACACATGGATAATCAATGTAGATCAAGGATGAACTCATTCAGAGGAAGGAATCAAGGACAGGGAAACATTTTTTGCTACAATTGCAACAAGTTTGGACATGTTGCAAGATTTTGCAAAAGCAAGAATGTCAAAAGAAATTACTATGCTAAAGAAAGGAAAACAAAGCAAGGGAATAACAAGGGAAAATAAAATGTTTACCTTGTTGAAACTAAGAAAGAAATGGACAAGATCTAGATCAAGAAAGAAGTAATTGAAGTCAAGGATGGATCTGCACTAGAATCTGGTGTAGATACTTCCTCCGAGAAGTAAATTGGGAGCTCTGGCTCAGGGGGAGTTATGTTGAAAATCTAAAGCCCCCAGCTAGAAAGTTAGTGCTAAAATTTGGCACTAAGGTATGTCATGAAGAACTCTATGACAAATCCTTTGAAAAACAATCTGGTAAAGAAAGATTTAATGTAGATCATTTTGGAGCAATTTGGATTGACTGTGAATGACAGAGAAGTGTGTGATAGCTTTTTGAAATTTCACATGTATGATGATTAAGTTAAGGCTTCAAGGGATTAAAAAGGCTTGGATTTGTAAAGATTAATCACTTTGCATTCAATCTTCCAAGTGTTTAAGGCAATCCAAAGCGGCTCAGTGATTTCTAAAGAAAATTAAGACAAGATCAAGAATAATCCTAAATCAATGAAAAGAGGTATTTTCTAGATTCAAAATCCCACTATGAATTTATTTAAAATGGAAACACCTCATGTGATCAATATAACTAAAAGGCCAAGGCCAAAAATAAAGAAACATCCATTCAAATCAACATTAGTTGATAAAATAGGAGCATTTTCTGATATACCATATGGATTTATGCATGTGGAAGACATTAGGGCTTACATCCATGTTTCCCTAGAAGAGCATGGGGATAGTAGATTCTCATACCTATATCAAAATCATTTAAGTGGTGATCAATTTGAGCTGAAAGAAGAACACAAATCTCTGGAGGTGAAAAAATTCATTCAATATAAGGACTTCCCTATGTTTGTAGAAGATGAATGGGTCCAATACGTCTTGAGTAGAATCCATGATGAATTTATGTGGTTGTGGCAGTCCTTTAAGATCACCAAGGATGCAATTAGGGATGTGACTAGACTAAATTCTACTGATAGGGTACCCTTGTTGAAAGCTGTAAAGAATGATACAGTAATAGTGGCCATCGGAACAAAATTTGATAAAAGAGCTTTAATAGTTAATGATGTTGAAATCATGATGTAAGATTTGCATCCATGGTGTTGGGATACAAAATCTATTTCACTAACTGAGAGAACTCTGTCTCTAGGACTACCATATATATTTCCTACCAGATGATCAAGAAGAATGTAGACTATGATATCTATGAATTGCTCTAACAACAAGTAATGGAGAACCTAAAGAAGTCAAAAGAAAGCAAATATCCATTCAAATTTGGTACGTTGATCATCTGTTTGTTTTTCTACTTCATGCATGAGTTGCCAAAGATGAAGAACATGTTTTGGTTGAATAGTCAGCCAGTTGCTGTACAAATTAGGGATCATTTAAATAGCATGGGAAATTATGATGAACAAAACATAGCCCTATGGGTCTATTTCAAGAACTTCTAGAGAATGATGCAATCAGGAGAAAGAATTCTAAAAGTAATTGTGGACAAGTACAAAGATGACATATGCTTTATTATAACTAAAGACCAATGCATGATGGAGGTTGTTGAACCTAGAACTATTTGGGTTATGCCAATGGGCTATGAAATGGATGAAGCTATTCTGGATAACTATGCACAACACATGCTAAGCAAGCCCTGGGACCCCAAAGAGGAAAGGTTTGGAACATATGAAGAATTGTTTGTAAAAACTCATGTTGAAGTAAGAAAACCTAAAATCTATAGAAAAATGCGGAGAGTTGCAGAGGATTTTTCCCTAAAACATGGTTTCACAAAAGAACAAGTAAAAGAAGTGATGCAGAGGAAAAGGAGGAAAGAAAACTATCCCAATCTCATTTGACAAGTTCCAAAACACTCCTTGTTTCAATTCACTCTATTAAGGCACATTTCACAACAATGTGTTGAGAATCCCACAAGTTCAACTATCTTTAAGTGAAACATTAATAAATCCTTGACACATACCTGACTTCCTCACAACTCTAACCCAAACAAGGTCCTCAAAAACAAACCATTACAAAGTCTACCCATTCATCTTTTCATCATTCCTTCATGACTGTTCTCAATGTGTAACTATGGCACTCACACTACAACTAACACAAATTTGTCAAATACATAACCAACACAAGGTCTTTGACCCAATAATTATATTCTGTACCTTCAAGGACAATGGACAGTAACTTACAGTTTGACTGCACTTTGACAGTGCCTAGAGAGGCTTATTTCCTTGTAGCCTTGCCATTAAGGACTGTCAAACACAACTTTTGCTATAGAACCCTTCTCAAGACTATGATGGGCGTTTTGAGTACCCATTAATGTGTTTTAAAACATATCTAGAAATCACTATTGGTTACTTTTAAAAGAATATCTCAAAATAGGTCTGACAGCGTGCAAATTAGGCCCAATAGGCTTTGCATACACAAGGGTTTATTGGTTCTCCTATCTCCTCAATCAAATTCCCACAACCAACACTTGGGAACACTCAATATTGATCTGCACAAGCTTTTTAATTCATCAAAAGTCCATTCCCATAGATATTTTAAGAAAACTTAGATTGTAACTCCCAAGATTGCCCTTTACCAGTCTAAAACAGAGCAGAACAACACTAGGGCACATTAGAAACAGGGACAAACTTTTTCCATAAACTCTACAATCCTTGGAATCTAAGAAAACACATGTAGAACTACTATTTCACCATTTTTTAGCACTTTCCATTGGATAAATTAGAAGTAATGCAATTTTGAATGTTTGCTGTTTACCTTAACACATGGTTATAACTGTCTATTGAGAAACCACAATATATTGATCAAATATGAATCAAAATGCATGAAACAAAATGGAAAAGGAAGGTGATTGACTAATCTTTCACTTACAAATGTTCAAACATGATTTCATGCCCGTACAGAGCCATACAAGGCTTGAAAACAATGAATTTCTGAAGAAGAATTCAGAAAACAATGTTTTTTATCATTCCATTCTCAAATCTCTAATCACCCCCAAATTCTCTGATGGTTACAAGGCCTTTTAAAGGCATTACATCATGACTCTTTAGTTTCTAACTAACTTAGAATGACCTAAGAGCCAAATGACGCTTCATCTTCCATACATTTTACATTTTTGAAAAACAACTTTTCATATTTTGTAAATGAGATAAAACTTGAACATTTAACACTCCTAATGACCTATAACAGTGACTTGATTGACCTCATTACAATGTTGAATCATTAAAAATTTAATCAAACTCCTATGGAAGTATCAATTTGTCAAGGTACTCCTGCACCAAGAAGTAAGGGAAAAAGCACTGGCTAAAAAGGCAGTAGAAGAAAAGGAAGAAAATGAACCAGTCAAGGCTCCAAAAGAGCCTAAGAAAAGTATCTAAAAGAATAACACGAGGTTTAGCATTTGCATCCTCCAGTTTGACACATTTTGCAGGTTTGGAGGCATCCAGGCTAGAAAAGGGTGAAAACCAAAGCAAAAAGGATGCATGAAAGTGTAAGTGTTGATGAAGAAGTAAAAAGGATGAAAAATGAGGATACCAAAGTATCCAGAAGCAGTCAAAAGATAGCCTTAGGTAAGGACCCAACAAAGAAAAGGGCAAGACAAACATAGTCAGAAGAGGCTACAATAAGCCTAGAAGATGTTCTTAAGGTTGTCACAATAGATGGAAATTTGAAACCATTGGCCCAATTCTATGATGATTTGTCATGCCCACCTTTCCCATGCGATCACAACACGTATTCACGCGTGTCATGTCCACATGCATCATGTGGTCATGATACGAACTATCAAAAATTTTCCTTGAATTAAGATTTCTATTTCAAGTAAAATATTTTAAACTACATATAGTTTGCCTTCAAATGAATAGTGAAAAGTGAATAGTAAAAGTAAATAGTGATTAGTGAAAAGTGAATAATAAATAGTGAAAAGTGAATAGTAAAAGTAAATAGTGATTAGTGAAAAGTGAATAGTAAATAGTGAAAAAGTGAATAGTAAAAGTGAATAGTGAAAGTGAATAGTGAAATGAATTTAATTAATACAAATCTATTTAAATCAGCAACTAACTCTCAACTTAACATATTAGGAATACAAGAAATGTAAACAATTCTAATGTCCTTTTAAAGACAAACAATTTTCTTTCTTTCTTTTCCCACAATGGTAAAATGAAATAAACTATAAAATCATATCTAACAACACATTAAGGGAAGAATTACTCTCTTCTCCCAATTACAATTTTTACAACTCAGAGGTAGAAAATCTCTCCTCTAGAAAATTCAACAAGGATGAAACTTTAAGAAACAAGCTCTCTTTACAAGAAAAGAAGGGATACATTTAACTAAACAATAAAACTCCTCCAATCCTCACAATAAGCTTCAAGAGAAACCTGTGTAACAACAAGGAAAAAAATAACAACCAACTAGCTCTCCTCCCTACCATAGACCTGCAAGAGGGTCACCCCTGAGCTAGAGAGACTATCCACATACCTAGGGTAGAATAGACTTAAACACATCCCAACAGTGAACAACAACAACAAATCAAATAATACACACACCCTCAAGGTTTGACTCACAATACAAAGACTCAGCTTAGGTGAGTTCAGGAAGGGTAGGAAAGTAGACATCTCTACCTCTAGGTGTCATCCTTTACACATTTTATCACAAGGCCTCAAGCCAACAAATTACTCTTTCTCAAGGCCTCAAGCCTTCCAAATAATCAAACTTTCATGGATATCCCAAATAGGATTTCAAAACCTTAAAGCCCTCTAGGCTCAAAAGTACCAACATGCCCTCAAGGCATTTCATATATCAAAAAATAAGCTCTCAAAGCCATAAGCCCTCTAGGCTAAAAAAAATACCAACATACTCTCAAGGCATTTCTTACAACAAGAACCAAGATGACACCCGAGGAAGGTCACACCTCCCCTTCCCTATACAAAATGAGCATTGCCTTCCAACTGGAAGGAGCTCTTTCTACACTCAACACAAAACTCCAAAACAATAACATAATACTCATAGAAGACATTTGCAAACTCATTCAACAAGCAAGAAACAAACATACATATAAAATAACAGATACACAAGAGAGTAGACTTGATTCACCAACCTTCCAAAGCCCAATTATGGAATGAAAGTTGATGAAGAGCTCCACTCTAGCCTCCTTCTCCAAAATCTCCTTCTTTTCCACAATAATCCAACCCCAAAAATAATCTCTCTATGATCGCAAGCAAGGGATAATGAATGGAGGATATATGGTGGCTAGAATAATTTCAGCATTATGAGGCTATGAAGAGAAGAATAGAGAAAGAATTGGACATTATGAGGATGCCAGAAGAAGATTTCCTAGAGGAAATTAGGCATGATAAGAATGCAAGAATGAAGTCCCCCTGCAAGAATGAAGTCCCCTCCTGCAAGAATGATGTTCCCTCTTGCAAGAATGAAGTTCCCTTGCACAAAAAATGAAGTTCCCCTGCACAAAAAATGAAGTTCCCCTGCAAAATCTTGTCTCCCTAATTACTTAGAGAAGGGTCTCATTTATAGATTTTCTGAGAAAGGAATGGAAGGTAAGGATCAAGAGTTGAGATCAAGGGCTCACATTATTTGTGAATTTTATATTCATAGTGGATGAATTAAAAATTTATTTTTTTAAAAGATTGTAATATTTAAATAACCCCACTATCCCAAGTGGAATTAATAAAATAAACTCACTCATTATCCATTATCCCTAATGGACTTAAAACAATTAACCCCACTCAAGAGGTCCCCCATTATAGCCCACATATAGAAATAAAATATAATAAGTAAACTAAAATAAGAGAGAGTGGGTGACACACCACCCTCATTAAGGGGAACCCTACCAAAAGAGAGGCACAAGGAGACAAGCACTTCATTATTAGGGAATCATGGAGTTGCTCCATGACTTGGAAGTGGGCTTGAGTGTGGATTCCACTCATCCCATTGTCCCCATGCTTCCAAATTTGTCACTTAACTTCACCCTGAAGTTGAAGTGACCATATGGAGGTTATCCTAAGGTTATCCTAGTCAAAAAGGTCCCTAGACCCATAGAGTATAACCTAGTTAGAACTCCAGAGTCAAGTAAAAACACAAGAAGAAGGTCAAAAAGAAATAAAGTTTAAACAAGATTAAAACAACATTTCTTACAACACTTATCATAATAAAAGTAAATCAAAAGATAACCCTTATTCCTTTGACCTCATGCAATATTAACACATTAAAACATTACAACATTTTTCCAAAACATGAGGTTGATCTTAGTTCCTCATAGAACTAGATCGGCTCACAAGGGATACAACATAGGTATGGGATGATTTCTTGTATGTGTGGTTTTGTTAGAAATACCTGCACACTCAATTTCAAAGTTAATATCATAGCCAAAGCAAATTTAATACATGCATTTATAAAGTATACCACAGTTCTTATAAACATAATGAAATCACATGACAATTTTCTATCTAACATCACCCAATTAGTTTTCCTTTAACATAATAAGATCTCAATAGTTTAAAAATCCAGAAACAATAGTCCCATAAATATAAAAATACCAACAACAGTAAGCTAAATAGTCACATGTACGGAAATGAAAAAGTGTAGGCCTCACATACTCCCCCCCTAAGACTGTACTTCCTCCTAGAAGTCAACAAAGAGGTGAGGATAAAAGGAACTCATAAGATTTTAAAGTATGATACAAAAAGGTCACCAAACAACTGAAAGAAATAATTGCAATCCAAGAAAGTGCACATTACATCACTACACTCCACAAGATACACAAGGGCGAGGAAGAGTCCAATGCAACCCTCACCACCTAGACCAACTGACTCAAGAGGACAATCGACCAAGAGGATCACAACCACCACAAAACACAAACGAAAGACTTCGACACTTTTGTGACAAGGCCATCATGATGACAAAATAAGAGGATGGGTATTCCTCCAAGGTGAAGGTTAGTTGACAAACCACAACCTCACTCTCTTGCAGCTACATGTAGTAGGACAAGGGTCAAACCATGCTCTACCCACTCCATGTCGGTCCAAACAACACGCAAACCCCAGAGCTCCCAATGTTGAAACATGTGCTCTGACACCAAATGTCATGCCCACATTTCCCATGCGATCACAACACGTATTCACGCGTGTCATGTCCACATGCGTCATGTGGTCATGATACGAACTATCAAAAATTTTCCTTGATTTAAGATTTCTATTTCAAGTAAAATGTTTTAAACTACATATAGTTTGCCTTCAAATGAATAATGAAAAGTGAATAGTAAAAGTAAATAGTGATTAGTGAAAAGTGAATAATAAATAGTGAAAAGTGAATAGTAAAAGTAAATAGTGATTAGTGAAAAGTGAATAGAAAATAGTGAAAAAGTGAATAGTAAAAGTGAATAGTGAATAGAGAAATGAATTTAATTAATACATATCTATTTAAATCAGCAACTAACTCTCAACTTAACATATTAGGAATACAAGAAATGTAAACAATTCTAATGTCCTTTTAAAGACAAATAATTTTCTTTCTTTCTTTTCCCACAATGGTAAAATGAAATAAACTATAAAATCATATCTAACAACACATTAAGGGAAGAATTACTCTCTTCTCCCAATTACAATTTTTACAACTCAGAGGTAGAAAATCTCTCCTCTAGAAAATTCAACAAGGATGAAACTTTAAGAAACAAGCTCTCTTTACAAGAAAAGAAGAGATACATTTCCCTAAACAATAAAACTCCAATCCTCACAATAAGCTTCAAGAGAAACCTGCATAACAACAAAGAAGAAAATGACAACCAACTAGCTCTCCTCCCTACCATAGACCTGCAAGAGGGTCACCCCTGAGCTAGGGAGACCATCCACATACCCAAGGTAGAATAGACTTAAACACATCACAATAGTGAACAACAACAACAAATCAAATAATACACACATCCTCAAGGTTTGACTCACAATACAAAGACTCAGCTTAGGTGAGTTCAGGAAGGGTAGGAAGTAGACATCTCTACCTCTAGGTGTCATCCTTTACACATGTTATCACAAGGCCTCAAGCCAACAAATTACTCTTTCTCAAGGCCTCAAGCCTTCCAAATAATCAAACTTTCATGGATATTCCAAATAGGATCTCAAAGCCTTAAAGCCCTCTAGGCTCAAAAGTACCAACATGCCCTCAAGGCATTTCATATATCAAGAAATAGGCTCTCAAAGCCATAAGCCCTCTAGGCTAAAAAAAAATACCAACATGCCCTCAAGGCATTTCTTACAACAAGAACCAAGATGACACCCGAGGAGGGTCACACCTCCCCTTCCCTATATAAAATGAGCATTGCCTTCCAACTGGAAGAAGCTCTTTCTACACCCAACACAAAAGCCCAAAACAATAACAGAATACTCATAGAAGACATTTGCAAACTCATTCAACAAGAAAGAAACAAACATACATATAAAATAACAGATACACAAGAGAGTAGACTTGATTCACCAACCTTCCAAAGCCCAATTATGGAATGAAAGTTGATGAAGAACTCCACTCTAGCCTCCTTCTCCAAAATCTCCTTCTTTTCCACAATAATCCAACCCCAAAAATAATCTCTCTATGATCGCAAGCAAGAGATAATGAATGGAGGATATAGGGTGGCTAGAATAATTTTGGCATTATGAGGCTATGAAGAGAAGAATAGAGAAAGAATTGGACATTATGAGGATGCCAGAAGAAGATTTCCTAGAGGAAATTAGGCATGATAAGAATGCAAGAATGAAGTCCCCCTGCAAGAATGAAGTCCCCTCTTGCAAGAATGAAGTTCCCTCCTGCAAGAATCAAGTTCCCCTGCACAAAAAATGAAGTTCCCCTGCAAAATCTTGTCTCCCTAATTGCTTAGAGAAGGGTCTCATTTATAGATTTTCTGAGAAGGGAATGGAAGGTGAGGATCAAGAGTTGAGATCAAGGGCTTACATTATTTATGAATTTTAAATTTATAGTGGATGAATTAAATTTTTTTTTTTTAAAGATTGTAATATTTAAATAACCCCACTATCCCAAGTGGAATTAATAAAATATCCCCACTATCCCAAGTGGAATTAATAAAATATCCCCACTATCCCAAGTGGAATTAAAAATATCCCCACTATCCCAAGTGGAATTAATAAAATAAACTCACTCATTATCCATTATCCCTAATGGACTTAAAACAATTAACCCCACTCAAGAGGTCCCCCATTATAGCCCACATATAGAAATAAAATATAATAAGTAAACTAAAATAAGAAAGAGTGGGTGACACACCACCGTCATTAAGGGGAACCCCACCAAAAGAGAGGCACAAGGAAACAAGCACTCCATTATTAGGGAATCATGGAGTTGCTCCATGACTTGGAAGTGGGCCTGAGTGTGAATTCCACTCATTGTATTGTCCCCATGCTTCCAAATTCGTCACTTAACTTCACCCTAAAGTTGAAGTGACCATATGGAGGTTATCCCAAGGTTATCCTAGTCAAAAAGGTCCCTAGACCCATAGAGTATAACCTAGGGTTGATTTAAACCTAGTTAGGATTCCAGAGTCAAGTAAAAACAAAAAAAGAGGGTCAAAAAGAAATAAAGTTTAAACAAGATTAAAACAATATTTCTTACAACACTTATCATAATAAAAATAAATCAGAAGATAGCCCTTATTCCCTTGACCTCATGCAACATTAACACATTAAAACATTACAACATTTTTCCAAAACATGAGGTTGATCTTAGTTCCTCATGGAACTAGATCAGCTCACAAGGGATACAACATAGGTATGGGATGATCTCTTGTATGTGTGGTTTTGTTAGAAATACCTGCACACTCAATTTCAAAGTTAATATCATAGCCGAAGCAAATTTAATACATGCATTTCTAAAGCATACCACAATTCTTATAAACATAATGAAATCACATGACAATTTTCTATAGATAACATCACCCAATTAGTTTTCCTTTAACATAATAAGATCTCAATAGTTTGAAAATCTAGAAACAGCAGTCCCATAACTATAAAAATACCAACAACAGTAAGCTAAATAGTCACATGTACGAAAATGAAAAAGTGTAGGCCTCACATGATTTTAATGATGTAGACAAAAGGATTTTGGAAAATGCCACTGTAGAATACCTAAACATATACAATAAATCTCTTATTGAAATCATCGGTTATCTTCCTAATAGCCTGAACAACATTATGTATGCAAGGAAAGAAACTGCCATGGTCAAGGATACTGAAATCAGAGAGTACACACTTGTTAGATTATGTCCAAAGATCACCCTAGAAGAAAGAACAAGATCTGTAAAGCTCTTAAAAATGAATTCAGAACAAAAAGGAGAATGAACATTCTTATGGGAGGCAACATTGAAAGAGTAGCAAAGGAGATTGCAGAAATCATCTTGAGAGTGCTAAGATAATTTTATCTCCCAACAATCTATGATAAAAATGTAACAAATCTTTTGAAAGCAAATTTCGATCAAGGATTAGTTGATAAAGTGGCTAGAAAGAAGGAATCCCCTGCTACAATTATTGAGACTAGTCTATGTCTAGAACAACAAACAAGTGACAAGACAAGAATGAATAAATCTGATGATCAAGAAGAGAAACAAGACAAGGAAACCCCTGCACCGGAACCAATAGATGATGGAAATGAGGCTATGGATTTAGATGATCCAGAGCTAAACCAAGAAGAAGAAGTCTTTGATATAGCAAGAGACACTGCAGAGTCAATCGAAGAAATTTTGGACAAAGAGAAACAGGTCTTAGATGAACCCAAATTTTTGCAAGGACCAATAAATATGAAATCAATGTCCCCTATATAGAAATTTAGACTGGTATCAATTGTGTAGGCAAAGGCACAGGAAGAAATTTTGAAGTCTCACATATAGGAAAATGAACTGATTAGTGAGGCATCTAGCATTTTGGAAAAGTCGATGCCATCATATCAAAAGGACACCTCTCACTAGTAGAAAAACATAAATAAATGACTAAATAAACCTCCAAAAATTGGTCATGTGATTAGTAGTTTGGTCACGTGACCATTGGTAGTTTATTGCCAGTCATTTATCTTGTGACCAAATTTATGACCAAACAAAATTTAGTCATGAATTTGGTAGTATATTTAGTCATTAATTTGGTAGTATATTTAGTCATCAATTTGGTAGTATATTTAGTCATCAATTTGGTAGTATATTTAGTCACATGACCATTGGTAGTTTATTGCCGGTCATTTATCTCGTGACCAAATTTATGACTAAACAAATTTTAGTCATTAATTTGGTAGTATATTTAGTCATCAATTTGGTAGTATATTTGGTAATTTGGTAGTATATTTAGTCATCGATTTGGTAGTATATTTAGTCATTTATTTAGTCATTAATTGTTGTTAACTGGCCATTTATTTAGTCATTGTAATCATTAATTGCTGTCAATTGGTAGTATATTTAGTCATTTATTTAGTCACCAATTTTCATTCATTGGTAGTATATTTGGTCATTTTAATCATTATTTTTCCATCAACTAGTCATATATAAACAACTAGTACATGATAAACATAAACTATGCCATTTTTTGTTAATAAACTTCAACATATCTACTCAAAGGATTGAAACAACAATGCTAGAAAATAATTCACTGTATAATCAAACTGTATATGAAATATATTACAAAGAACTCGTTTATCAACAAATCTACTCAATCTGCTTAAAGGATTGAAACAACAATGCTGGAAAATAATTCACTGTATATTGAAACTGTATATAAAATGTGTTACAATGAACTCTATATAGATTTTTGAAGACATAATCTTTTTACAGTATGCAAATTGCTGATTTATTATGCTTTTAAAACTAAAAAAAGCTATAACTAAAGCTAAAAGGCCATCGATGTGAATGCATGTCTTCAGTGATGCCATCGTTGCACATGGGGTGGGCTGTAAATGCATCTAGAAGGCACTGGTTTTGCATTTTCTCCTTGCTCTATACCTGTCTATAATAAAAAAAACTCAAATTTTGTTAATATTTTTAAAAGATTTATGAAACTTTAAAATATGAAAAACAAAGTGGGATGATAAGGAATTTTACAACAATATAGGCATACATTATGAAAGTATTCAAGAAAACTACATATATAAGTCTGATAGTCAAACTCCATAGTTCATTTATTCATATTTGATTGAAACACATTATGATCTATGCAAAGGTAACCCCCAATCATATACAATTTCAACTGAACAACATTGAGGACTAATGTTCAAGTTCGACTCACACAAATAATGCTACAACAATATGAAATTTACCAATAATTACTAATCTGTCTACAACAACAAATGACTTTAAATGCATTGATTGTGAGTAAATGCATATTGAATGTCTTTAAATACAAGTACATGGCAATATCCACATGAAACTTGTACCAAGTCATCTCATGGCAAGAAAGGAATGGGTTTGAGTTGACCAAATTTTAAATTTTGACTTTCAAATGTTAGGGATTAGATCTATAGATGTAGGAATGATCTTGCACTCATTTTTGTATTGTTGACATGACTTACTTCATCACTCTAAAATACAATAAACCATAATTTACCCAAAGAAAGTACTAGCATATAAATAGTCTTCCAATATTAAAGGATTTTACAAACTGAATGCAGTAATATTGAATGGAACTCAATAGCATTAATGCAACAAGATCCACCTTACACTATATGTATCTTACACATAGATACAACAATAAAGACTGAAGCATATTGAAAGATAGGAGCAAAACCAACAAATGGTACCAAAGAAGTAGTCGGTCATGACAAGAAAGAAATATGCATATTAAAAAAATCTCACTTACATGCCCTCCTTCTTGATCTTGTGCTCCCAAGAAAAACTAGAATAATTGATTATAAAGAGAAGTCAAAAATGTGATTTTATATGGTTTCTTATTTCTTGTAAGCAATATCAGACAAATTATAGAGCATAGGTTTCCATTCAAAAATTAACATGGAAGTAAGATTGTTGGGCTTTCCTACATATGATTATTGCTCCTACATATGATTATTACTGGGAACTAGGCACACTAATTTACAAAATCATTTTCTCTGTACACCTAGATAAGAATGAATCCTTACCACATCATGGCTAGCAAGTGTGGCATACATGGAAATGTATCCTGCACCATAATAAAAATCAACTCATTTTCTTAGGTCTTAAATTTTGAAAAGTATAAATACTGCAATTTCATCAGATATGATATATATTTCTGAACTCTAAGAAATTATTTGTTCCCTAAAGTAATCCATAATTCTTCCCATTTTATCTGAAGACTATTTCATAGTGAATTTGTTTCCAAAAATTAATACCAAAAAAATATTTGCACTTAAATATTTTCCTTGTTAATTTGAGTTATTTCATTGTGAATTGAGACCTACAAAAATTTGGCCAAGACAAGTGGATGCATAACTTACCACTATAGCGGCCCATAAGCTTCACAAGACCCACACCATTTTAAACACTTTGTGCTTCTACGTGAGCTACATTGATCTCCCTTTGTGATTCCTCCACAACAGTGTCAAATCCAAATGACTTATCTATGACCTAAAAATTAGGTCCAATGAAAACTAGTTGACATATGAAGAACAATATCCACATTCATGACTTTATAAGATTGTTAAATAAACACATCAAGATAATATGAACTGATCTGAGATAATTTGGAAGTTCATAATACAAATAAATGAAATGGTAGCCAGATTGGAGTTTTGAAATTCATATTTGTGATATTATATATCAAATAAGGTTCATCATACCGCAATATCATTATCAATGGTCTTAGGAATTCCAAAAACAACCACTTTCAAGCCATGCCTTTGGATTTCCTGTACAAAATTTCAACATTCATAGCAACAAACATACATCACACAAAAATACTGCAGATGAATTGGTAAGATAATAGAGCAGATATAAAAATATTTCAACAGGTGGCAAATGAAAATAACCTTCATTATCAAAAGAAGAATTCAGAAGTCATTTTTAAATAACAACAAACTCATGGCACATTGAACCATTTCACATTCATGAAACCACCAAATCTCATGAATAGATACTTAAGCAACACAATAGATGAAAAAGATTAGATGCTTTCCAGATGCATTGAGGAAGAGGTCATAATTCTTGAACATAAAAGGCCCTAAGGCTTCTTGAAATCACTTTTGGACCCTCTATAAGAGACCTCTTATTTTGAGAGGTGCAATACCATGTCATTAAATTCTCACAGCTATAAAAAAATTATAATTTGATCCTAGTTTATTTGTTTCATAGTTTAAATTTTGCCTTAACATTATTAGTCATCATTGTATCTGTAGAATTCCCATTATGGTATCTTGACAAGATGCATATAGTAAATACCTCATAAATAACATTTTCTCCTCTTTGTGTTCCATCTCCTCCTACAATATAGACCTATTGTACAAAAGAAACTAAAACTTTAAACACATTCGATAGTAACAAAGAATCATTGTGTGGCAAAAGGATGAATAGACAAGGTCATTGAAGAATCAAGCACCTGGTTAATGCCATGGTCTTGAATGTTGTTAGCTATTTTTGAAGTTGCATGACCACCCCATGAAGTACCAAGAACAATATCTCCACATTTGTGAATACCATTAACAACATTTGGGTTTAGGGGATGGTATTGTGAGAGTAAAAACCTTTATAACCTCCCTACACAAGAAAAACCCAAAAGGTTGTTTATTCACAAAAATGTGCACACAAAAGTTCTGATTACAGAAAACTAGCAATAATATGGTCACACATTTGGCTAAGTTCTCAAACAAAATACTATTTAAACTAGGAAAACATCAAAATCTAAAATTTTTGAATTTCCCATGCTGAGTAATCTTTTCATTTTCAACATTCAGAAGAAAGAAGAATAGAGGAATCACAAAACTGTGTGATGCTTGACGTTAGAAAATAATCAAGACAAGGATATACATTCCTAGATCATAAGAAGAAATTGTTTAAATCAAAAGGCTCCTTAGTATCTAAAAAGAACCCTTGAATCAAGAAAATAGCCCCATGGACACTTTGCAAAGGGTTATCTAAGTTATGATTCAAAACCATTGTGAATCCCACCAAACAAGAGAAGAAGCATATAAAAGACTAGAAGCATTGCCTTATACAAGCTTTAAAAGTGCTTCAATAGGGTTACTTAATTTATCTACCTTATTGCAGATTGTGAAAATTTGTAGAATCTATAAGCAATTGCTAAGTACACATTTGAAGTTAAAAATAGAGCTGCAAAGAAATAAAATTCATCCTCTATAATTAACTTTCACAGAATGCATTAAATAATACAATGATAACCACTGTAATAGCTGAAATTATGGTGAAAGAAGCGGTGAAAATAGAGAGAACTATTGTATCCTCTATTAGCTCTTTGCATGAAAGGAAAGGAAGGTGGTGACTGATGTTTCACTGAAACTAACTACTATATGCTTAGTGAGCTTATTGTTAAGGAGAGAAATTTATGCTAACACCCCCCGTTAAGTCTAACTAAGGAGATAAAATCCAATATAGCCAATCAAAGATGGGTCCTAGCATCAAGGCCATTTTAGGTACCCATGGACATATAAAATTCCCCCACAAATATAGAGAGAATATAAGAAAAGAAGATATGAATTCTCCCATAATGAAAGAGCTTTTGTGCCAATGATGAATGCCTAAAGATAGAATATGATCCACTACCTACAAACAACATTTCTCCCCTTAGGAAGAAAAGGATCCACTGGTGATTGGAGAAGCCAATCCAAAAAGATGGGTGATATTGGAATCCAAATCCAAATGATGTGTACCTCTAAAAACTACTCACATGTCCACATGTCGAAAAGAAATGATGGTGATCCAAGATCCTGTGAATACTGATATAGAGCAAGCTGCAAAGGCAATGAAGATGGTGGGCCAACAGCATTGATGTGGCTATCAACAAAGAGGAGAGATAACTCCTCAAATGTGTCCTCCAAATCTAAAATATGAGTCTCCATAAACAAGTTTGAAACTCCTATTAAGAGATCATCCAAGAAAGTTGAATCAAGAAGATTATGGATGCCTTGCTGCAAGAAGCCATTGGAAGCTTTTGAAGAAGCAACACAGAGCTCATAAGTAGAAACAGATGCAAGGATAAGAGAGTGGTCCTCAAAGAGAAGACATATGTCCTCAATAGTGTCATCTAGATCCAAAATTAGGTATTCTACAAACAATAAATGATCCCGTTGCAACGAATTACTAGAGGTTCTCAAAGAAGCATCTCTGGAATCTAAATCTGCAATAGGTGGTGTTGATGGGGAATCACTAAACTGATCATCCATACAAGATGTGTCCACATTAGATGAGGCTGCAGAAGTCTTAATATCATCAATAGCCTAGTTTTCCAAGGAAACATCACTTTCAAAAGGAGATTCAATGTCTCCATACAACTGTTGGATGATGATCCAAGCAGTAAAAGGGCACTCAGTGTGCTCTATGTGATGTAGAGTATCCTCAAAAATAGTAAGACATATTAGTCCATACATTATTATTAAACCATGCATTCTTTTCATCATAGTTACTTGGCTCAGGAACGAGTCTGAGGAGATAGGATAGTAGATCCTGATCAAGGCAGTGATTCTTTATCCCTTGTTTCCAAGACAAAAATTTCTCTGAATCTAGCCTAACAATAGAATGATGAAAATGATATTTAAAAGTGATTTTAAATGTTATATGCCTATTTTGTTTATATCCCTATTTTGTTTAGAACTTAGTTCATATAAACAATTAAAAAATTATCAATGCTAAGTAAAACAAAATTTTATATTGACCACTTAGGTCATGCCCTCTTGATTTAGGGCAAATTAGGATAGAAGTAATAACAAAAATAAGCATAGGGGTAGGGGAGACTAATAACAGCCTGAATGTAATGTGTAGAGTAGTGCCAAATCTCTCTATAAGGGTATGTAAGATTTTGTGGCCAGGAAAGACCTTGGATGTGCCTTCACACAAGCCACGAATTGACCTTCACACCTTCAGACATCGAGACAAAGCACCCAAACAATGCATACTCTAGCAGGGGCTGAGTGTTAAGTGGGAAGATGAGGCCACTACGGGTAGATGGGCAATAGGCCTATGCGATCCAAGCGATCCAGAGAAGAAACATGAGCCTTTTGAGAGGCCACAATCTTGTGAGGGGTATACTTTCCTTTTAAGAGGTCATGGGCAGCTCCACAAAGGTCTTGCATGCCAAAGAAAGGTCGCAGAACCTCAGTCTTCAAAGAAAACTTGAATCCACCTTTGTTCGGCTTTTCCACACTTTCATGTAGATCTAGGAGATGTTGACAATAACAAATAGTTCCAATACAATAATGAAATTAAGAACTCTAGCAATACTAATGCAATAATGGAATAAGGGTTTGCTGCAGGAGTGAACATACCTGATTGAGGGTGAGTTAAAGACGTGGGATGGAAAATAAAGCTGTCAATATGAATGCAAAGGTGTCTAGAAGACTTTGTGCCTCAGGCAGTGATCTTTGTGAAGAGAAGATGCCTCTTGACAACAACAACACCCATGGAAAAAGATGACTACTCAAAACAACATGTTTTCCACTTGATACAATCTCATCTCGCAATTGAATTTTGAAACAAATGAACTAGTAACCAAAGCTTAACCATGCTTTGATACCATGTGAAAATTCATAGAATCTATAAGCAGTTGTTGATCACACATTTGAAGTTAAAAATAGAGCTACAAAGAAATAAAATTCATCATCTATAATTAACTTTCACATAATGCATTAAATAATACAATGATAACCACCATAATAGCTAAAATTATGGTGAAAGAGGCGATGAAAATAAAGAGAACTGCTGTATCCTCTATTAGCTCTTTGCATGAAAGGAAAGGAAGGCAATGACTGATGTTTCACCAAAACTAATTGTTGTATGCTTAGTGAGCTTATTGTTAAGGAGAGAAATTTACACTAACATAGATCACCTATCATTTCCAACTCACCTTTTTAGATATATCTACCAAACAATCTTTAAAATATCTATCACCATTTCCAGTTAGAGATAATTGTTTGATCTTCCTTTACCATATCACCGGAGTCGTCATCTTCATTCTAGTCGATCTTCAATTTGTAGCCACAGCTATCACTGAGGACACATACCTTGGTCATTTTTTTGGCTCTACACAGGGACATTTTTTTGACATCATGAGCTTAAATCCTCTGCAAATCTTACGCAGCCTCTTTGTCCACTTTGTTTAGCTCTTAGTACCCCATTTTTTTTGGATCGGCCTCAAATCTCCATATTTTGATCGAAGACCTCAATTTTGTGTTTAGGGATATCTGTCTTTGGTATAGAAATCATTGTTGGTTTTTTTCTTTGGCCATGGTTTCAACTTCAAGGTACTCATCACAGAAAAATTCTCCATCGAGGTCGATTCTCCACTCTGTTTGTAATGAAATAACTTGCACAATGGAAGAAGATAATATGAAATATTCTACAAATACTTGATAATAACTAAGAATAATAGGCCACTTCAAGGGAGCAACCTCCAAATATCTCCAATGAGAACACACTTCACAATATGATGATGAAATAAGACTCACATCCTCCTATATATACATTATTATGATTAGGATGAATATACACACCTCTATATAACACCTAGTTTGACCTATCTAACTAAATAATAATATAATAATGATAACATGACTTAATTAGGAGTTACGATAGCCACAAGTTGACTATTCATAACCCTATGTACACTAATATTAAGGGCGTAGCATGCCCCCCCTCTTCAAAGAAGCATTGTCCTCAATGCTAACCAAATGTGGATTCTTTTGAATGAACTCCTCATCCTCCCATGTGGCCTCTTCAACTAGTAAATTCTTCCATTGGATGAGATACTGAGTGAGGGTTCTATTCCTCAGCTTCTTCATGCATATTTGAAGAATGCACTTTGGTTCCAAAATTATTCTTCCTTCTTCATTGAGCTTTGGTAGTACTATTTGAGTAGGAATATTTTGCCCAATTACCTTCTTTGAACAAGAAACATGAAAAACTGGATGTATCTTTGTTGTTGGTGGCAACTCTAGCTTGTAGGCAACACTACCAATCTTTTACATGATTTGGTATGGCCCATAATATCTTGGAGACAACTTATTATTTTTTTTGTTGCTTCATTGAGATTTGTTTATAAGGCTACAATTTCAAGAAGACCCAATCCCTAACTTCAAAATTTATTTCACTACGATGTTGGTCTGCCTGTTGTTTCATTTGATTTTGTGCCATAGCTAAATTCTCCTTGAGTCCTAAAAGTACTTTTTGTTGATGAAGCAAGTGGTCCTCTACTGCTTGAACTCTTGGTGACACCTTTAATGATGATGTGATGGAAGGAGGATGATATCCATAAAGTGCCAAAAATGGAGACATTTTTGATGATCTATGAAAAGAAGTGTTATAGCACCATTTTGCAAGTGGTAGCCAATCTACCCATTGAGATTGTTTCTCTGAAGTGAAACAACGTAGATATCCTTCTGAACATTTATTAACAACCTCAGTTTGCCCATCTTATTGAGGATGGTATGAAGAACTATGAGCCAATTGAGTACCCAAACATGAGAATAAATCTTTCCAAAAGTGACTAGTAAAGATAGGATCATGATCATTGACAATAACCTTAGGTGTACAATGTAGCTTTTGGATATTCTCCAAGAAAACTTTTGCCATTGCACTTGCTATAAAAGGATGTGATAATGCAATGAAATGTGCATATTTAGTGAGGCGATCAACTACTACCATGATGACATTATGACCTTTAGATTTGGGAAGCCCTGTGATGAAGTCCATGGATACCTCTTCCCAATGCTAGCTAGGAATAGATAAGGGCTACAAGAGACCTGGTGTCTTAATTGTCTCCCCCTTATTTCTTTGACAAACCAAACATTCAGCCACAAAATTTTGAACATCACCTTTTAGCCCTTCCCAAAAAAAATCTTACTTGACTTGATGATATGTCTTCAAAAATCCTGAATGACCACCAACTGGGGACTCATGTAGCTCTATGAGAATCTTGTGTTTAAGAGTGGAATTATTGTAGAGATACAAGAGCTCTTTATACCAAAGAATATCCCCCTTCAAACAAAACTTATCTAAACTACTAGGATCAATTTTTAATTGTTGGATGAGATTACTTGTTGCAACATCATTTTGCCACTCTGCTTTGGCTTCTTCCACCCAATTTGCTTGTAATATTGAAAGGGCACACAATAAGGCTTCATCTTTCTCATCCTTCCTAGAAAGTGCATCGGCCACAATATTTTCCTTCCCTTTCTTATATACAATCTCAAAGTCATATCCCAACATCTTAGTGACCCATTTTTGTTTGTCTTCAGAGGATAGTCTTTGTTCCAAAAAATATTTTAGGCTATCATGATCTATCTTAACCTTGAAGTGTCAACCCATTAAATAAGGCCTCCACTGTTTAACTGTGTGAAAGATTGCTAGCATTTCCTTCTCATAAATAGGTTTGAACTGATTTTTACTCTTTAATTGATGACTCAAAAGAAATTGATCGACCTTCTTGCATGAGAACTACTCCTATCCCATTTCCAGAAGCATCACATTCCACAATGAATTCCTTGGTGAAGTCTGGAGTGGCAAGCACTGGAGTTGTACACATAGCCTCCTTCAATTGCTCAAATGCTACATTAGCAGATGCATTCCAATGAAAAGAATCCTTCTTCAATAGAGTGGTGAGGGGTGCTACTATACAACCATAATTCTTCACAAATCTTCTATAGTACCCTGTCAATCCCAAGAAACCCCTCAGTTTCTTAATGGTTTTTGGAATAGGTCATTCCATGATAGCCTTAATTTTGCTAGGGTCCACCTTTACTCCTTCATGTGAAACTATGTGTCCCAAATACTCCACCTCCTTAAGACCAAAAGCACACTTGGATGGCTTAGAATAGAGTTGATGATCTTTGAGTAATTGTAATGCTTGATCTACATGTTGCAAATATTCTTCCCAAGTCTTTCTATAAATCAATATATCATCAAAGAACACTAACACAAAATTTCTCAAGAACTTCTTAAAAATGGAATTCATCAAACTTTGGAATGTAGATGGTGCATTGGTAAGACCGAATGGCATCACCAAAAATTCATAATGACCCTCATGAGTTTGAAATACTGTCTTACAAATATCTTCTTCCTTAATTCAAATTTGGTGATAACCAGATCTAAGATCTAACTTGGTAAAATACATAGCTCCATTCAATTCATCTAGCAAATCATCAATGACTAGAATAGGAAACTTATCTTTAATGGCGTACATGTTGAACACTCTATAATCTGGACACATGTGCCAAGTTTCATCCTTCTTATGCACCATCACCACAGGCATGGAGTAAGCACTTTGGCTATGCCTAATAATTCCTGCCTCTAGCATCTCCTCAACAATTTTTTCTATCTCACTTTTTTGTATGTGTGGGTACCTATAAGGCCTGATATTTGGTGGTTGGCTCCCTAGAACTAGTTGTATGGCATGGTCATGATCCCTCTTAGGAGGAAGTCCTTTAGGCATATCTCCAAGAACCACTGAGTGATGATTAATTATTGCTTGTTAAACTGGATGAGTAGGAGTATTAGATTGAGAGACTTCTAATGAACATAGCTGGGCCACATATCCATCCACTCCTTTCTTAAGAAACTTTTGCATTTGATGAGAGCTTACCATCTGTGGGGATTTTGCCTTCAACCTCCTTAGCTCCACTACCTTTCCTTCTGATTGAAATCTCATGAATAGCTCTTGGAAGTTCATCTCAATTGTTCCCAATGTAGTAAGTCATTATACTCCCAAAACAATATCTACTGCACCCATAGATATCGCATACATTAGGGGTATCAAGTTGATAATCTCCCATGGATAATTTAATGCTATGAAACTTCCCTGAACAACTAACTATACCTCCATCTGCAATCAAAACCTAAAACTCTGGGGCTGGATATATAAAACAATTTAGAGGAGTTGCCAACTTTTTGTTGATGAAATTATGAGTACTACCCGAGTCGATCAACATTGTTACTTTCTGCTTCTATAAGAAACCCACTACCTTGAGAGTTTGTGGTGTACTGAAAGCTAAGAGTGCATGACAAGAAATGATTGGTTGAGAATCATATGATTCCTCACTTGACTCCCTATCCTCCTCTAATATGGGTTCCTCCTCTTCTTCCTCACTTGGACCTTCAATATAGAACAATTTCTTTTCACTACATTTATGTCCTCTACTGTATTTTCTATCACAATTGAAACACAACCCTTTTGCTCTTTTCTCCTCAATTTGTTGTGGAGTCAACCTAGTAGGTTGAGGAAGAGAAGGTGTTGAATATCCTTTCTCTCTTGTCACATTAGCCCCTTGCTTTCTAGGAATCAAATACTTCTCCTCTACCTTGCGTGCCAAGATAAAAGACTCATTTACTGAGCTAGGACTAAACATGAGTACCTCATGTTGAATGTGATCCTTGAGACCACCCAAGAATAAATCATTCAATTTCTCCTTTGTAATTGTATCCACTCTTAAGGATAGATTTTGGAATTTTTGAATATAATCCTTAACTGATCTTGTTTGTTGAAGTTTAGCAAGCTAGCTGAAGAAGTTGTCTATCACACTATTGCTATATTGTGCTTGGAGTTCTTCTGTAAAAATTGACCATGAGACGGTGAGACCCTTTTTCCTCTGATGAGTACAAAGCCAATGATACCAAATGAATTGATCTGGTTCTAGATATAGGGAAGCCATCGTGACCTTTTGTCCATATGGAATTTAATGTACTTCAATAAAATTCTCCATTTGGTTTATCCATGTTAGAGGATCCTTACCATCAAAATTGCGCATATCCACCTTTGGAAAAAAATTCCTAGATCCCATAGGAGTATTAAAATTTGTCATTATTAGCCGACTTGAAGGTTTCACCTTGGTTGCTTGAGAACTCCTTTCTTGGTTCATTCATATAGGCGCTTAGTTCATTCATATAGGCGCTTAACATGCTTCATATATCTGATATCCTCTTAGGTCACACATATCCCTCTTAACCTCCTCCTTGAACTTACTTATTTCATCATTGGGATTACTATCCTCTATTGTTTCTCCATCCTTATCAGAGGATTTCCTTGGTGTGGTAGCATTCTTTTTGCCTCTTGTTGCAGGCCCCGTCATGATGGAAACCAATATGTTTGAAATAAATCACACAAATGAAATGTAAATTCTTTGAAATTTTTACTGTAACTTACTAGGGCCAAGATACCACTTACCCATAAACAAATCCAAAAAATTAGCAATTTTGCTGCCTTGAGAGTGAATTTGTTGGAAACCCTAATTTTGTAATAACTCACTTATTTTTGTTTCAATTTCTCCAAGCTTTGGACTATAGGTTCCTCTATTATGTAATAAGAAACCCAATACAAATTATACTCCAATTCAACAAGATGTGAGAGATATGTAGATGTCTAATAAATTGTGTAGAAATCATAATTCTGCAATAATTTGCTCAAATCTGCTCCAATTCCTTTGAAAAATGGACTGTATCTTCTTTAATATGGTATTTGAAAACCCTTTAAAAATATTTTAAAAATTCACTAAAATATGAAAGTTATGCTCTTCCTTAAATCACCTCCAATGTTGAGAAAAAATCTTGCCTGTACGGTGCCAAGATCATGCTTTGATACCACTTGTAATGAAATAACTTGCACGATGGAAGAAGATAATATGAAATATTCTACAAATATTTGATAATGACTGAGAATAATAGGCCACTTCGAGGGGGAAACCTCCAAATATCTCCAATGAGAACACACTTCACAATTTGATGATGAAATAAGACTCACATCCTCCTATATACACCTAATTATGCTTAGGATGAATAGACACACCCCTATATAACACCTAGTCCGACCTATCTAACTAAATAATAATATAATAATGATAACATGACTTAATTAGGAGTTAAGATAGCCACAAGATGACTATTCATAACCCTATGTACACTAATATTAAGGGCGTAGCACTATTTGTTGGTTTTTTCCACCTAACAGTCAGGACACAACTGGTATCAGCAAGTTGAAGAGACTTCCAACCTAGTCATAGTGATATCACCAAGTCCCATCAAAAAGGGTTTAACACTCTTATCTCTATGTTAAAGAGACCACATTCAGAGTCAGGCCGATATGGCAAGGTCCCACCAATGGAGGATATTGGGATATCGAGGGGACACCAAATGGACTCCCACCGATATGCAAATCTCTTGCCGATGCCATTTCCTTCCCATCATTAAACTTCAAAGCACATCCATTAATGATGGAAATGGTTCACAACTCTCACAACAATTTCTCGTACAACAGTCTTGGAGATAAGTTTCGTTAAAAGAACATTGTCCTTGTTTAAAATGATGGAAAATGGTGCACAACTCTCACAACAATTTCTTTTGCAACAATCTTGGAGATAATTTTTGTTGCAATGTGACAATCAGCATATATTCCTCTATCTTTCATCAATCTCCTTATCATTTGAGCCTCGCCCCAGCTGCCAACTTCTACATAGATATTTGAGAGAACATAAGTCACAACATTTTTAGGATCCAAATCAAAAAGCAGCATCACTGTAAATTACCCTAAGCTTATATTCATATGTACTCTACAGACACCAAGAAAATACATTAGTATAATAGAACCATCTTTGAGCACAAGCCTAGCATCTGCAGTATTCTAAGGTTTTTTTACTGTGACAGAAAACAAATTAAATTATTATGCCAGACAAAGTTTACCTTGAATGTAGAAATTAAAAAACCCTTATACAATTATGAATACTACTTTCACATAAATTTCGTTGGTAACACTCATGTTATTTATAAAATTTAAAGTCTGCATTAGTTTATCCCAACTGTTAAAACAACAGAATGACACCCTTATTGTTTAGCAAAACAACAGATTGGTTGCCTTAAAAGATTTCTCATGTGGGATGAAGAATTAATGCTATCAATAATACAGAAACTCCTATAAAATGCCGAGACACAGAAGAACTCATACAGAGAAAGCAGCCTTACGATTTTCCTAACCTATGGAACGTGATTGAAGGTCCCAACTAGTGACACCATGGAAGTCATAGCTCAAAGCCCATAACAGTTCATGGTGTACAAAAGAAAAGGGCATGCTATTAATGTTGAACTCAACTTATTGATGCATATAAACAGTGTTCTTGAACTCAAACCTCTGCTATCTCTTTGGATTAACAAAAGTAAGCATCAATGTTTGCAAGCAACATGCAGTTGATAGATAAGGGATCTAAAATTTAAATCTCTACTTTTCATTGGTTGAGGGTATTCATTTGTCATTTAAAAACCACAAAGTTTTGTAGTCAGTATTGAAACTCATTTGTACTACTACAAGTGGGCAACATTGGTTCCCTAACAAATTAACATAATACACTACCATTGAACAATGGAGTAAAATAGAAAATATTAGAAAGCAAATTAACCTCTGTGCAAAGGATATGACATTGGTACATTGTTAGAAGAAAACAATAAAGAGCTTCAATTGGTCATAAATAGAAGTAGGCATTATCTCTCTCAACATCCCACATATTATGTCATTTTAATCGAAGGATCCAGTGTAACTAACATACATCCGATGCTACAATCCTACAATCAGATGTGCAAAAATAGATTGTAAAGCACAATCAAACCTTGGATTCAAAGTTGGTAGATATGATATCAATACTCATAAAACTTCTCCAAATATTGTTCAAGACTCATCATCTAGCTACTAGGACGATAACTCCTGTGCCTTCCTATTTTCAAGCCAATGTATAGAAAAGAAGGAATAATGCTAGGTGGGAAATAAACTACAATGAGAAATGATAGGCAAAAAGGATCTATACCATATAGCCTACTCATATGACTTTATGCTTAGAGTTCTTGGCTAAGTGATTCTATAGACCTAGGAAACAGAAACTAGCTAGAACATGCCTTATTAATGTTGTGGGTGTTACGTGGCAAACAGGAGGACCTTAACCATGTTTTTGGATTGTAAGTTTTCTAGGTAGTTGTGGTTTGGGATAATACATTGGCTTCCGAATATATTTTGTTTTTGTATTCAATAAGGATCAGATCTATTTGGTAATCCTTGGTTTTGTAGGCAATCTATGTTGATACTTTGGTGAGTAATCCAACTTTGTGCTTTTTCTATCTTTGGAAGGTGAGATGTAAAGTTACTTTTGGTGGTTACAAAAAGGATTTTAGTAACATAGAATTCTATTTTTTGATTAGGTGGGTAAATTCATGCTAGGATGTTATTGCTTTAAAATAATAACTAAAATTTAACTGAGGCACAATCAAATATATCCTAAGTTGCCAATCCTGATACTAATTTAGATTCAGAATCGTAGGTTCGATTCACATGCTTTGTCTATGCTTCCACATTTTGCATACATGTCTATCAGAGCATTTCCAACTATAATATATGATAAATTGCCCCCTTCCATTATGCTTTGATGGATGTCTATACCTAGTTCCAAAGCTCTCATTTTGGCACAGGCAGGGACGATGCTGGCAAAGGTTGTGGAATTTGGCTTAACACCTGCCAATTGCATTTGCTTGAAAGTTTCTAAAGCCTTTTCAATAAACCCATTTTGTGTATATCCTGCAATCATTGCAATCCATGAGACCACATCTCTTTGAGACATTATGTCAAACACTTCACGTGCCTTGTCTATGCTTCCACATTTTGCATACATGTCTACCATGGCAGTTGCATATTTGCTTCCACATCTTGTTCTAGAAGGTGCTTCAATGCCATATCATGCATATTTGTTTTAATCTGGAAGCAGGCTTGTGAGCCCTTTAATTGTAGCCCACATGTTGTTAAAATATAAGCATTGTAATTCCTTGATATTCTGAATATATGAATCTTCCATTGCATTCTACATTTGTGTTGTTTCTATTGTGTTTACTCTAGAAACATGGTTTGGACTGTCCCTTCTTAGGACCCTCCTACCATGACTACACCAAGTGCTATTAGAGAAAAGTTTTAAACCCTTTGAGAGAAAGATTTAGAAGTGAAGGCATTGCATAAGATCTTGTGGTGAAGTAGATTAATGACCTGAGGTAGTCTACTTGTGTTTTTCAATAGAACGTTGATTGTGAGGCAGTTGTAGCCCTGTAGTCAAATCACTAAATTGATGTAGTTGCACCTAATCCTAGGAAGAGATGCAGCTGAGGAGAATACTGGTTAAAGGAACTATGGCTAGAAGAATGGATTAGATGATGGATATGATGAGAACAATGAAGGTTAGACTAGATGTTGTAGAAGAAGATAGAAGAAAAGGACTAAGCCCTAGACTTGATGTTGAAAGTGATGATGAAGAAATTTTAATTTACAAATCAAAAGGAAGAAACCCTAGAAGAAGAAGAAGAACCAAATTAGGAAAAGATGTTGAAATCTATTTTGAAGATTGGAAAGAGACCTAGAGTGGATGTACCCAACTATACTAGAAATTTGAATCTAGAGGAATTGATTGATTGGATAAATGACTTGGAGGAGTACTTTGAATATGAAGAAATTAAAGATCCAGATAAAGTGAGATTTGCAAAGACTAAGTTGAAAGGTCATGCTGGTATTTGGTGGAAAGAAGTTTAATTAGATAGAAATAGAAGAGGAAAATAAAAGATCGTAAAATGGGATAGGATGGTGACAAAGTTGAAAAATTAGTTCATACCTGTTGACTATGAGTTGAAATTGTTGAAAAGATTATAGGACTTGAGACAAAAGGAGAAATCTATGGAGTATGCTGAATAATTTCATAAGATGATCATAAGGATTGGACATAGTGAAGCAAGCAAGGAGAAAGTGGGGAGATACATAAATTGATTGAGGTTGAACATTCAAGAAGAACTCAGTTTGGTGAAGTTGGCAACAATTGAAGAAGCATATCCATTTGCCCTAAAAGATGAAGACAAGTTCAAGAAAAGAAATGAGCAAAGACAAAGAAGTAGAGGAGGCAAATTTCAAAGAGGTAGAACATATTTTGGAGGAGAAAGATCATTTGCAGAGTAGAAAAAGAAAAATAAAGAAAGTAGTCCATACAAGAAGGAAGATAGAAATAACAATTCATACTAGAGGAGTGATAAAAATTTCTACAATAGAGGTAATTATAATTCTTACCACAATGAAGGATACAAAAGAGATGAAAGAGGGTTTGATAAGAGAACATTTAGAAGAAGTTGTTTTAAGTGTGGAGGTGAAGGACACATAGCATTTGAATGTCATTAGAGAAATACAAGCAAGAGGACATAGAACAATGCAAGAAAAGCTTATGTAGAAGAAGAACCTACTAAATCACCTAGTTCAATTGGAAAGATAGAGAAAGAAGAATAATTAGTCATGAGGAGAGCATTATTTCAAGTAGAGACCACTGAGGAACCACCGCAGAGGAAAAGTTTATTCCAGACTAGATGCAAATCAAGAGGTAAATGTTGTAAAGTGATCATTGATAGTGGTAGTACTAATAATTTGGTTTCAAAGGAGATGGTGACTAAGTAGAAGTTGGAAAGATTGAAACACCCTAAGCCCTACAAGATAGCATGGATTCAGGATGAACACAAGATACTAGTGAGTGAACAATGTTTGTTGAAATTTCATATAGGATCTTATGTTGATGAGGTATTGTGTGATATTATGTCAATGGATGTATGTCATATATTGTTGGATAGACCATGGCAATATGATAGAAAAGCTATACATGATGGGAGAAAGAATACTTACACTGTAACATCTAATGGGAAGAGAATTATGTTGATACCTTTGGAAGATGATCCTAAGAGTGAAGTATGTGAAATTGCTAGAATCTATTTAGTCGATGGAAGGAAATTCTTGGATGGTTTGAGACATGAGAACATGTGTTTTGCTTTGATTTCTAAGAAATATGGAGACCTAAGTGCAGAGAATGTTACCAAAAGAAAAGAAGAACCACTAGAGGAGATAATTGAATTATTGATAGAGTATGGAGACATCAGATCAGATTATGTACTTGCGATTGCCACCAATTTGGAGTATTAGTCATCATATGGACCTTATACCTAGAGCTAGTTTTCCTAACAAAGAAGCATGTTGGATGACACCAATAGAGAATGTAGAGATAAATAGATAGATACAGGAGTTATTAAGGAGAGGTTTGATCAAAGAAAGTTTGAGCCCATGTGCAGTACTTGCAGTATTAGCATCTAAGAAAGATGGAGAATGGAGGATGTGTACAGACTCTAGAGTAATAAATAAGATCATAGTGAAGTATAGATTTCCATTGCCTAGGTTGGATGACATTATGGACTATTTGAGTGGAGCAAAGTATTTAGAAAGATAGACTTGAAGAGTGGATACCATCAGATCAGGATTAGAGAAGAAGATGAGTGGAAGACCACATTTAAGATCAATGAAGGATTGTATGAGTGGTTAGTGATGCCTTTGGATTGAGTAATGCACCAAGTACTTTCATGAGATTGATGAATGAAGTTTTGAAGAGATTCTTGGGTAAGTTTGTTATTGTATACTTGGATGATATTCTAATTTTTAGTAAGACAAAAGAAGAACATTTGTGGCATATTAGATAAGTATTGCAAAGGTTGAGAGAAGAGAAATTGTTTATAAACATTAAGAAGTGTAGTTTCATGAAGGAAGAGTTAGGGCAATTGCTGAGTGACCAACACCTATGAACATTGGAGAAGTTGGATCATTTCATTGATTAACAAGTTTTTACTAGAAGTTCATTACAAATTTATGTTCAGTATGCACATCTATGACATAGACAATGAGTGGTGATAGAAATGATTGTAAGTGGACATCAGGAGTAGATAAAAGTTTTTAATTGTTGAAGTAGAAAGTGACAGAGCAACCAGTGTTAGCATTACCAAATTTCAACAAAGTATTTCAAGTAGATTGTGATGCCAGTGGAAATACAATAGGCACAGTGTTAAGTCAAAAAGGTAGAGCAGTAGCATATTTTAGTGAGAAGTTGAATGATGCAAGGAGAAGATATTTAGTTTATGATCAAGAGTTATATGCCATAATTCAAGCTTTGAAGAAGTGGAGACATTATTTGTTGCCTAAGGAATTTGTGTCGTATATAGATCATCAAGCATTACAATATTTGAGTAGTCAAGGAAAGTTGAATCAGAGACATAGGAGATGGGTAGAGTTCATGTAGAGTTACACATTTATATTGAAGCATAAGAGTAGAAAGTCAAACAAAGTTGCAGATGCATTGAGTAGAAGGAATTTGTTGATAGAGATTAGGATAGAAGTATTAGGTTTTGAAGAACTGAAGTATATTTATGAAGGAGATATTTACTTTATAGAACCATGGAAAGCATGTAAGGAACTTGTTGTGATAGATAGAAGTAAGTGGTTAGATTATTTTATTCAAGAAGATATGTTGTTCAAAGGAAATTAGTTGTGTATACCTAGGATTTCAATGAGAGATAATTTGATAAAGGAGAAGCATAGTGGTGGATTAGCAAGACATTTTAGGATTGACAAGACAGTAGCTCTAGTAAGTGAACATTATTTTTGGCCTCATATATATAAGGATGTAAGGAAGTTTGTGTAGAGTTATAGAGTTTGTCAAGTTGCAAAGGGGAGTATTTAAAATACTGGATTGTACAAATCTTTGATAGTACCAGATAGACCTTGGGAAGACATAAGCATGGATTTCATACTAGGATTTCCAAGAACACAAAGAAGACATGGTTCTATATTTGTAGTGGTGGACAAAATTTCAAAGATGGCACATTTCATACCTTGTAAGAAGACAAATGATGCAGTGCAGCTGCAAATGACAAATGAAATGCAGAACAGAATATTTGACTCACAGATATATCTTATGTATATTATTATGTCGAACACTCAGGAACAATACATTCATCATATTCAATGCACGCTAGCATAGATACATAATACATCTATGTAGAAAGAGGAGCTTAAAACATGAAGAGCAAGCTAGAGATAATAGCACTCTTAGACTAAAAGAGCAAACGAGAGATAATGGTACTCTTTTCTTACAAACTGACTTCGACTTACTTAGACTCTCTAAGACTTCACTCGCCTAGAATTCATTGAGAAATGAAGGTGGCCCTATCACTTTTTATAGGAAGAGAGGGTGGATCTTTTACCTTATTTCTTGAATTCTTATTTGAAATCTGTCTTCAGAAAGTGGACACGTTGCAACTTCTTTTTGTAGAGTTACCCATATGAAGATAAGCATCTTCCGATGGGTCCCAATAACTCATGAACAGAGAAAGAAGTGGACAGACAAAGACTCAAATGAAATCTACTTTCTGTTGGCAAGAGACACTATATGGATTCATGGTTGTTGTCATTGATGGCAACAAAGGTCATCCCACATATCCGCAAGTCATGATGTGTCTCTACCGGAAGTCAGAATAAAGAATGTTGTGGTCCGGTGAAGAAGAACAGAGCATGTGGCAAGGTCCGACAGATTGGTCCGGACCTCTCAGTGGAAGTGTCTTGGTGCAGTGCAGATTTGGGGAAGTCAAGAGGACTACCTTGAGTGGTATATTCCAAGGATTTAGCCTCCGGTGATGGACAAGGAAAAAGATATGAATGGTTGAGTACCGGATTCCTGAGAGACAGTGAAAACAGAGGAAGAACTGACTGGCAGAGTATCAGACTGCTTTCCGGATGGGTTACTATTGATGACAGAGGTTGTGAAGGCATGAATCATGTTTGGCCGACATGATTAATGATATCTACAAGTATATGCTTGATCCGCATTGCTTGGTGAGGAAGGATTCAGCCGACAGAATGAAAGTTTATAAGAAACTAGACTGTTCCGTATGCCGACTAGAAAGGTGATGAAATTACTTGTGCGGATATATATAGAGGATGGATTTAGTTGTGAAGGAGAAGTTGTTGTGGAGAGATATGCGAATAAGTCCAGATAAAGAGCAGAGGTAGCAAAAAGGATCCGGTATGTGAAAGATAGCAGAATAAAGAACAGAGGAAAGATGAAGTGCAGCAGATCAGTGTACTGAGCCTAACCGGAACTGAACTCCAGCATATGCAGATGCTTCCAATCAGTTCAAGACTATGATTCTCATCACTTTGTAGACAGTGTGTCTTCTTGTAGGCAGTGGGCCTCTTGTGAGCAGTGTGCTCGGGCAGTGAGCCCTAATTGGCAAGTGCCATCTTTGTAATTTCCTATTCTTCTAACAGAGAATAATTTTGGGTTAATCACCCCGTGGTTTTCTCCCTTAACAGGGTTTCCACGTCAAAAATACTGTGTCATGTGTTTCTTGTTTTATGGTTAATGTTTTATGCTTGATTTTATGCTGCATCAATTAAAAGGAAAGTTCAATAAAGGAAACAATTAGGATAACTGATTCACCCCCCCCCTCTCAGTTATCAACAATTGGTATCAGAGCCAAGTTCCTCCTAATAGAGCCTAACAGCTTGAGGAAGATCTGGGATTTCAAATGGATGCATATGGTTTAAGGGAGCAACTCAAGACTGCTCTTGAGGATCTTGAACAGTCGAATTCTGAAGTCAGTGAATTAAAGGAAAGACTCAAACAGGCTGATGAATTCATGAGAGAATTAAAAGACAAATTAAGTCTCTCTATGAAAAAGAGAAAGGAGCTGCTTCAACAGTTGGCAAGACAAAGTGAAGAAAGCAATACAAATGAAGAATTGACTGAGCAAACCAAGTTATGTGAAAAATTATCAAAAGAAGTCATTATGTTAAGACATGAAATGGAATCAGGAACTATAAAGTTTACTCAAGAGATTGAAGAAAAAAGAAAGGCTGAAGACAATCTAAGACAATCTCTTAAAGAAAAATCAGAAGAATGCCACCAGATGGACAGGATTATCAGACATCTTGAATCTGATCTTGAAGATGCCAAAGATAATGAAGGAAAACTTGAGGATCAAATTGCCTCTCTCAAAAGAGACCTTCAAACAGCAAATGAATATAAAGAAAAATTCAAGATAAGTTCTGCTCAACTTGAAGTTCTTCTTGGAAGTCAAAAGAGGACAGATGACAAGTATGGTTTGGGATATGAGAAAGGAGAAAGCTCCGGATCCGGTCAGAAGAATCTTGGATCAGAAAATCCAAGAAGCAGGCCTAGAAGACCTCCGGTAAGACAGCCAAATGCTCAAAGATATCCATCCTTCAATGGATACTGCCACAGCTGCAACCACTTTGGTCACAAAGCTAATCAGTGCAGAATGAGAATGAATCAGATTAATTCATCCTTCTCTGGACAGTGCTTCAACTGCAAAAGGTATGGACACAAATCCCATGAATGCAGAAGTATACAAGTAAATAAATCATTCAAAGGTAGATGCTTCACATGCAATAGAGTAGGTCATATGGCTAATCAATGCAGATCAAGAGGATATCAATCAAATATGCGAAGAAATGTTATTTGCCAAATCTGCAATAGGTCCGGTCATAATGCTAAAGTTTGCAGAAACAAGAATCAGGACAAAAGAGGTCCGGTGTATAATCAGAATCAAGACAAGGGTAAACAAAAGATGAATGCGGATGAGGTTAGGAATCAGATGAGCAAGATCTGGGTGAAGAAAAGTTCAGAGAATGTAGAGGTTGGATCCGCACCAGACTCTGGTGCTGATATTTCTTCCAGAAATTAAAAGTGAGCTCAGGCTCAGGGGGAGACTCAAAGAAAATCTTGTTCCCCCAGCCAAACAAGTGGTGCCGGATGTGGCACAAGATGCGGATCAAAGGGTTTGTAGATATGAATCTTGAGATACTTCAGTCAAGTTTTCAGAGGTCCGCATGAAGTTATGAAGAAGCTGTGATCGATCAAATAAGACCTGTTCAGGGAGATGCTCCGGTATGATAAAGGATTACAAAAAGGTCCGGAAAGATCCGGAAATGCACTATCTTGTTCTGCGGATTGGACAGAGTGTTTGAGATGATCTTGTAATATGCTACCTCGATTTATTCATAATTGAAAGATCCGGATGATATCCACAGATCAGGACTAATCCGGGATACTCCAAGCTATCCAGACAAGGCAAACTGGAATGATGTAGGTGAAGCATTTATTGCAGACAGGTATTAGGGTTTGCGGAGCAATTTAAGGGATTTCTCAAAGGTCATTTGCTCATTCTGCACTCGAGAAGAAGCGAAAAGTGGAGCTCTGCAACAAGGTTCTTCAAGCACACCAAGGATCTCCTGCCGAAGCTATTGGATAAAGAAATCAATCCAACCACTCCGTGCAAACTGAAGGCGCATAAGGTATTCTCCGTTTTTCATTACCTCACTGCAAATCTTTGAAGAATGGCTACTCCAAACATAGTTAAGATCTCCGATAGACCTCGCCCCTCATTCAAGAAACATCCCTACAAATCATTGGAGGTAGACCCACTAGGAGCCTTCTCTAGTGTTCCTCACGGAGTTTTACACACCGAAGACATTAGGGTTTACATACATGCAAACATTGAGGAATTTGGGGAATTCAAATTAAGAGACCTCTATCACAAGCAGCTGATTGACAATGCTTTTGAGCTTAAACCAAAGTATAAGGATATTCAGAAGAAACAATTTGAGCAATTTATTCATTTCCCCTGCTTTGAAGAAGATGAATGGGTCCGGTATGTACTGAGCAGGATGCATGACAACTTTCTATGGCTAGATAGACCCTGCAAGATTACAAAAGAGGCAATTAGAGCAGTAACTGGTCTATACTCTTCCGGAGGGGTACCTATCCTCAAATCTGTCAAGAACAACATTGTAACTGAGGCCACCGGATCAAAATTTGACAAGAGGGCAATGACCATTGAAGATATTTCGGATCCGGATATCAAATATGCATCAATGATAATAGGATACAAGATCTATCACTCCAGCAGGGAGAATTCTGTATCCGGAACTGCAATATACACTGCTTATGAAATGTTAAGAAAGAATGCAGAATATGATCTCTGCGAACTACTACTAAGCCAATTAATGGAAAACATACAGAAAATCAAGAAGGATAAGAAGAATTCCTTTAAGTATGGTACTCTTATTGTATGTCTATTCTTCTATTTCATAAATGAGCTACCCGGAACAAGTGGATGGGTATGGCAGAATGACAAACCTGTTGCAGTCCAGATAAGAGACTACTTGCATGGACTTGGGGATGCAAAAGCGAGAAATTCAGCTCTATGGGGATACTTCAAAAACTTTCAGAGCATGATGCAAGCAAGAGAGAGAATTCCCCAGTCTCTCATTGAGAAATACAAGGACTCAGTGTGCTTTATGGTTGACACTGATTAGTGCCTAATGGAGGCAGTGGAGCCAAGGACTGTCTGGATCATGCCCATGGGGTATGAAGTTGATGAACAGATAGTGGAGCTGCATGTTCAACACATGCTAAGTCAGCCCAAAGATCCTAAGGCAGAAAGGTTTGGAACCTTTGAGGAGCTGAGTGTAAAAATACATGTAGAACTCAGGGAACCTGAGATTAAAAGAAAGGTAAGAAAAGAAGTAGAGCACATTGCTCAAGGCCTAGGTATCTCAAAGGAGGCACTTGATGCCAGCCGGGAAAAGAGGAGGAAGGCCGAGGAAGAAGAGAAAAGCCAAGAAAGTGCTCCGGTTGGAGCTCCCACCCGGACCAGATCAACAAAGAGATCTGCACCTCCCTCAACCAAAAGTTCAAAACCGGAAGTCCAGGCATCCGGTAAGAGATCCAAGACAAAAGCCACAAGGGCTTATGGAAGCCAAAAGGATGAAGAGGAAACAGAATCAGATGAGGGAGTAAGAGAAGTAAAGAAACAGAAGAAGAAAGGATCCGGTAAGCCCTCCACAGGCCAAGACAAGGATGAAATGGCAGAGGTAACTGTTGAAAAGCCCACTCTGTCACTAGAGAGCATAATCAAGTCGGTCACGGTGGATGGAAACCCTCAACCAATGACTGAATCCTATGATGACTTCAGTGAGGCAGACCAAAAGACTCTGCAGGAAGCCACAGTTAAATATCTGAACATATACAATAAGGCTTTCATTGAGATCATATCTCTCATTCCTAAAAGCCTAGAGAAGGAAATGGAAGTAAGAAAGAATAATGCTCATGCCAAAGATCTTGAGATCCGGGAGCAGATAGCTATTCAGCTATATCCTCAAATTGATCCCAAGACAATGAACATTATCTTCAAGGACTGCAAAGATGAGTTCAGAAGCAAAGCCAGGATGAATCAACTCATGCTTGGTGAGACTGACAAAGTGGCCCAAGAAACAGAAGAGATCCTCCGGAAGGCCTTCAAAAGGTTCAATCTTCCTGTTGTAGAGGACTTAGGTGCAGAAACAGCTGCTGATTTGGAATCTTCTGTTCCAGAAGAAGTGAGCCCTGAACAGACAAGTGAGGACTTGGGACCCTCTGCTCCAGAAGAAGTGGCCCATGAACAAGTTAGCATCTCTCCTCCGATTTCCCCTACAGTCTCCGGATCCAAAGAAGAAGAGCAATTACAGGAGAAGGAAGCAGTGGTGAAAGACAAAGAGGTTGACAGTTCTAAGACTGCAGAAGAAAAGAAACATCTGTCTCCGGCAAGAGACACTGCACAAACTGTTCAACAATTTTTGAGTAAAGAAACTTTAGAGATTGATGAACCGGAGCTTCTAAAAGGCCCATTTGATTTTGACTCTCTCTCTCCGGTACAAACAATGAAGATAGCTTCATTTGCAAATGCCAAGGCAAATGAAAAGCTCCTGAAGTCTCATATGGAAGACTGTGAGTTGATAGAGGCTGCCTCCGGAGTACTTGTGAAGATCATGCCATCAATCCAAATAGATCCGACAGCCTCCACTTCCGGTAATCTAAAAACCTTAGTCAGCAGTGTTGATACACATTTTGATTCTCTAGAAAAATCAGCTGAAGAAAAGGTCCGGAAGGAATTTTTGGATAAGAGATTTTCAGAGATATTAGAATTAATTTCTAAAGATAGGAAGATTGTAAGCATTGGAATAAAGAGCTTAGAGAATGCTCTTAAGGATGGCGGTGATATCTATAAATTTTGTATATCCTGGTCAAAGGCAACAGCAGCATTTGACAAGAAAATAAAAGAGGAACAGGATAAGCTACAAAGCTTATCTCAAAGTTTTGATCCTCTCTCTTCCTCTATAATAAATCAAGAATGTCAGACTATTGCAGTCTTGAACGAAATAAAGAATCTTGAGAAGGAAAGGAAGAACATCACCAACCGGATGGGAGAACTTAGAAGGATTATAATCCCTAAGTTGGAAACCATGCATGAGGCCATCAGTGATGCTAGGACCACCGCCCAAACAAAAGATCCGACAGATCTCAAGCGGGCAGAAGCGTTTGCATTTTTGTTAAGTGGTCACATTTCAATTTTGGACAGAATGAAGCAAAGTTGGGCTACCGAAATGATTCAATTACAGACATCCTTTGCAGACATTCTTCAATATATGTGAGTATGTAAATATGCGGCTAAGTATAAGAAATTTTTGAAAATTTTGATATGCGGACCCTACCCTTTGCCATTGATGTCAAAGGGGGAGTGAGGAGTAGTGAAAAATGAGGGATCCAACTAAGGGGGAGTTCCGGAAATTGTATATAAAGACAGAGCATCAGCAAAGGGGGAGCATAGTGAAAACACTTAGTCATTTTTCACTAAGTGTTGCCATCAATGCCAAAGGGGGAGATTGTTGGCAAGAGACACTATATGGATTCATGGTTGTTGTCATTGATGGCAACAAAGGTCATCCCACATATCCGCAAGTCATGATGTGTCTCTACCGGAAGTCAGAATAAAGAATGTTGTGGTCCGGTGAAGAAGAACAGAGCATGTGGCAAGGTCCGACAGATTGGTCCGGACCTCTCAGTGGAAGTGTCTTGGTGCAGTGCGGATTTGGGGAAGTCAAGAGGACTACCTTGAGTGGTATATTCCAAGGATTTAGCCTCCGGTGATGGACAAGGAAAAAGATATGAATGGTTGAGTACCGGATTCCTGAGAGACAGTGAAAACAGAGGAAGAACTGACTGGCAGAGTATCAGACTGCTTTTCGGATGGGTTACTATTGATGACAGAGGTTGTGAAGGCATGAATCATGTTTGGCCGACATGATTAATGATATCTACAAGTATATGCTTGATCCGCATTGCTTGGTGTGGAAGGATTCAGCCGACAGAATGAAAGTTTATAAGAAACTAGACTGTTCCGTATGCCGACTAGAAAGGTGATGAAATTACTTGTGCGGATATATATAGAGGATGGATTTAGTTGTGAAGGAGAAGTTGTTGTGGAGAGATATGCGAATAAGTCCAGATAAAGAGCAGAGGTAGCAAAAAGGATCCGGTATGTGAAAGATAGCAGAATAAAGAACAGAGGAAAGATGAAGTGCAGCAGATCAGTGTACTGAGCCTAACCGGAACTGAACTCCAGCATATGCAGATGCTTCCAATCAGTTCAAGACTGTGATTCTCATCACTTTGTAGACAGTGTGTCTTCTTGTAGGCAGTGGGCCTCTTGTGAGCAGTGTGCTCGGGCAGTGAGCCCTAATTGGCAAGTGCCATCTTTGTAATTTCCTATTCTTCTAACAGAGAATAATTTTGGGTTAATCACCCCGTGGTTTTCTCCCTTAACAGGGTTTCCACGTCAAAAATACTGTGTCATGTGTTTCTTGTTTTATGGTTAATGTTTTATGCTTGATTTTATGCTGCATCAATTAAAAGGAAAGTTCAATAAAGGAAACAATTAGGATAACTGATTCACCCCCCCCTCTCAGTTATCAACACTTTCTACAAAACATCTTTTTGATCATGAGAAGGATAACTCGTGCTTACTGTGAGGCACATAAGCTTTTCCCCTTTTACCATGGAAGGGCCCACATCTATCAAGTTCAGTGAGATGATAGATATTCTCAATGGATGACAAGCGCATCCATTAGCCTAGGAACCCGTGCTACATTCAGAGGTGTTAGAATTTGCAAAGGGATGACAATGAGGATCATTGGGATCGAAGTTGCTGGTCTAGAGATTTCCTATCTCATCATAGTCTGGGATTCGTGGATCATCAGTAGGATCATACTCACAATTGGCACAAGATTGAGTGGAGGAATGTGATATGCATCTAGATTGTTGCGTTGAGTGAGTTGTTGGTATTGCTTCCTTTTCTTTCCAGATGATACTCATGGTTTTCATCTTATAGGGACCATAAAGTCCTTGAGCCAAACTTATTTGGTCAACTCAATCCATGCGGTAGGTTTTTGTATGAATCCAGATTGGCATCTGTGTGGAATGTAAATACCCCAATCTATTGCGAACAGTCCAATGTTCAAATAGAGATGAGGATCCAACAGGTCCATAAACTTGACAAATATGTCTACTGATTGGATTTTCCTCCAGAGAAGCAAATGTTAGTTTGAATGTACATTTGGTATAGGATGAAGTGCCAGTGAATTCCATGTTATCTGTTGGAGGATATGGTCCTTGAAATAGATCTTGAATGAGATCTTTTACTTGTTTAGCATTGAGCCATCTTTCTGGTCTTTCCACTGATGGGTTGAGAAAGGAAATAGGAAGAACAAAGTCTCCACACCAGTTTTGAAGAATATGACCAACATCAGGATCTATAGGTTCTACTTCTGCTGAGAACTGGAAAAATGGTTGAGTTTTCCATAATCCTAGATATGTCAATTGCTATTTGGCCACCAACATTTGAAAATGATCAAAGAGAAAATTGTTAGCCATTTGGTAGTTATGCAGATTCCTTCTTTGGAAAGGATTTGTACTCCATTCTCTATAGCTTTCTTCATACCAGTGATGCTCTCTTATCCTTATGATACAAACAATACCAGAAGAAGTCTGGTCTATACCGAGTTCAGAATTGTGTCCTTCTCTAGACATAAAATCTACAAAAATATTTTCAACTCCTGGAAGGTGAATGAAATCAAATTCATATGTGCTTAATAACTGAGCCCACCTAAGGAGTCTTCCTCTGACAACTTTATTCTTAGATTCTTTTCTGAGGAATCCACCTAAGGAGATTGTGAGGTTACATGGATTACCTAAGAGTATAGTTTTTGACAGAGATACAAGATTCATTGGATATTTTTGGAGAACACTATGGAAGAAGATGAAGACATACCTAAAGTTTAGTTCAACATTTCAACCACAAATAGATGGTCAAATAGAAGTGGTAAATAGAAGTTTGGGTAAATAGTTGAGATGTTTAATTGGAGAGAAAGTAGGTAATTGGGATCTAAATCTATCACAAGAAGAGTTTGCATAAAATAATTTAGTGAATAGGAGTACAAGGAAGACACCATTTGAGATTGTGATCAAAGTAAAACCTAGAGGAGTTGTCGAGTTGAGAGACATTAATATGGAGAATAAGAGAAGTGCAGAAGTAGAGGAATTTGTAGGATACATGGAGATAGTACATAATCAAGTCAAGAAATATTTGGAGATGAATAGTAAATACAAGGAACATGCAGATGAGAAGAGAATACACAAATAATTTTTAGTTTGGCATGAAGTAATGGTATATCTGAGAAAAGAGAAATTTCTAGTGGGCAGAGATAATAAGTTGATGAAGAAGTTTGGACCATGTAAGATTCTTAAGAAGTTTGATTCAGGAAATGCATATGAAGTAGAGCTACCAGATACATTTGGTGTATCACCTATATTCAATATTGTAGACTTATATTAGTATCATGAAGGAAAAGCTAGTGACAACATTGAAGATGGTTTGAAGAATTAGTTACCACATCAATAACCAAAGTAGAAAGAAGACATCTTAGAGAGAATAGTTGGACGTAGTACCAGAGGAAAATAATACAGAGAATATTTGGTTAAGTGGAAAGTAAGGCCAGAAGAAGATTCATCATAGATATCACAGGGTGAGGTGGATTGTTTTGGTTTTTCTCTAGCCCCAACAAAGTGAGGGATTCACATTTTC
Organism: Cunninghamia lanceolata; assembly: GCA_027924645.1. Lineage (NCBI taxonomy): Eukaryota > Viridiplantae > Streptophyta > Pinopsida > Cupressales > Cupressaceae > Cunninghamia > Cunninghamia lanceolata. The sequence continues at coordinate 24,707,592 of BSBN01000606.1, read as the reverse complement.
AACAACACCAGGTATCTGATGTAGGAACATCCTAGGTTGCACAACAATCTTGCATCAACCAAAAATATTTGCATTCTTTTATTTTATTTCATTTCTAGTTTAATTCAATCAAAGTTCAGTCAGTTGTAGTTTCAACATTTTGTACTACATTTTGTTGCGTCTTCATATCAAGTCTTGCAGAGTAGGACATAGCATCTACATATCTTCATCTACATCATATCCAAAATTTAGGTCATTTGGACTTGTCTGCTAAAAGTTATCGCTATCAGAAGATCACCTATTTTCACAGAGCAGAGCATCCAGACAATCAATTGAAGGAGAAGGTTTTTGGAGCTAAATGAAATATATCACACAACACATAATGATCAGATAGACCTTCCTTGAGGTCCACATGAAGTTTCATTCAATTACAGAGGAATTCTGTATGGTTTACGTTGACCTATTTGTTTCTACATGTTACATCTCTTTCATTGGAGGTTGTAACCTATTCTAGCTGATGCGGAGAATTTCATGAGCTTGAAGATGATATATAGATCTATTAGATACATTATGAAGAAAGTAGTTGATAATTAGCATTTATGATAGTTTAGATTAGATATTTCATTTTGGAAGGCACTTCAATGCCATATCTTGCATATCTGTTGTAATATGGAAGCAAGCCTATGAGCCCTTTGATTGTATCCCTCATGTTGCCATCATATAAGCATTGTAATTATTTAATATTAAGAATATATAAATCTTCCATTGCATTCTATATTTTGTTGTTTCTGTTGTGTTTACTCTAGCTACATGGTTTGGCCTATCCCTTCTTAGAACCCTCCTCCATGACTGCACCAGTATGTGCAGAAGAATCATTTTCAAGATTAGATCATTGGAGATAAGAACAAAGGTGTGTTAAAAAGAAGGCAAATTGATATGGCAGATGAACAGGTAAATTTGTGTTTTCTATCTAAAATAGAACCCAAAACAGTGACTGATGCTTACAAAGATGAACATTGGATCAAGGCTATAAAAGAAGGAATGATGCAGATTAAGAAAAATCAGACTTGGGAAGTTGTCCCAAGATTAGAAGACAAAAGTATAATAGGAACTAAATGGGTTTTTTGGATCAACATAAATGAGAATGGAGAAGTAGTTAGAAATAAGGCTAGGCTTGTGTGCAAAGGCTACTAACAAGTGGAAGGAATAGATTATGAGGAAACATTTGTTCTAGTGGTAAGATTGGAGGCCATTAGAATGTTCTTGGCCTTTGCAGCTCATAAGGATTTCAAAGTCTATCAGATGGATGCGAAATATGCATTCTCGAATGGAGAGTTAGAAGAAGTATACATTGAAGGCTTTTAGTTATCCGATGATCCAAATATGGTCTACAGATGAAGAAGGCATTGTATGGACTCAAACAAGCTTCTAGAGCTTGGTATGCAAGGTTGGACAGGTGCCTACTACAACAAGAATTCAAAAAGGGGACTACAAATAGAAATCTGTACTTCATAGTTCAAGAAGATCAAATGTTGATTGTGGAAATTGATGTTCATGATATAATCTTTAGAGGAAATGAAGGTATGTGCAAGAAATTTGTAAAATAAATACAGAAGGATTTTGAAATGTCAATGTGTGGGGAAATGAACTTCTTCCTTAGGTTACAAATCACTCAATTAGAAAAAGGTATTTTCATTTCACAATCAAGGTATGCTCATGAAATGTTGAAGAAGTTTGGAATGGAATATTCCAAATTGGTATGTACTCCCATGACTACTGGTTGTAAGTTAAGTAAAGATGATGGATCTCCTAAGGCTAATCATAGCAAGTACAGATCAATAATTAGCAGACTACTATAATGACTACTACTAGACTAAATATCATGCATGCAGTTTGCCTTGTGGATAGATTTCAAGAAGATCCAAAAGAGTTACATGTTTTAGAATTAAAGAGGATACTTATATACTTGAAAGGCACTCCATAGTTTGGGCTATGATATCCTAAGGATATTGATTTATCTTTGAATGCATATATAGATGTAGATTAGGTAGGATGCACTGATGATAGGAGTACAATTGCCGATGGTGCTTTCTTTCTAGGAAGTAGACTTGTCTCATGGTTAAATAAGAAGTAGGACTTAGTGTCATTATCTACTATAGATGCAGAGTACACTACAACAACTTCTTGATGTGCACACATGTATTATGGATGAAGCAGACATTGAAGGATATCAAAGTGTCATATGATGAACCCATTGCTATTTTATGTGATAATGCTAGTGCTATCAACATTTCAAAGAATCTGTGATTAGTGAAATCAAAATGAAAGGAAAAAACACAAAACCAAAGCATAAACACAAATGTTCTACCTTCAAGATGACACATAAATCCAAGATAGGGTGGAGAGTGATGCACCCAAACTCACTCTAGCTTTACCCAAATGGATATGATTGTGAAATGCTCTCAAACTATGCAACTCACAACTTAGACTAGCTCAAGATTTTACCATAATAACATTACTCAAATTGTGGATGATAAAATGGCTTGAGGAGTGTTGTATTTATAGGCATTTTTGGAGAGAATGATCCAAGGGTGGAGACTGATTTGGAGGATCAAAGGTGGAGGATGAAAGTGATGTGGAGGGCCTAGATTTAATATTGGAAAATGGAGGGCTAGGAATAAAGATGAATTTTAAATTCATCTTGGGAAAGGAGTGGATTTAATGAGGTTAGGTGAGATAGATTATATGTGAATTAAAAATTCACATGGGGATGAGTAAAATGAATTAAAAATTTATTTGGGGAAGAGTGGATATTAATGAGTTATGACATGTGTAAGGGGTGTAAGAGGTATTAAATGTGATGTTGGACACGTGTATAAATAATTGATTTATGTGGGATATATTTCAATTTTTTATTTGGAGGTTGTCGGGAAGGGTGTTAAGCTAGGTTTGACCACTTTAATTAGGGTGATTAGCCTAATTAATATGGCTAGAAAAAATTAGGGAATGGGTTAATGAGAGGTTGAGATTAATTAAATAAGGTTTTATTTAATTAATCCTAGGTCTAGGGTCATGTAGGTTAGACTAGGTAAATAAATAATATATATTTAATTAGCTAGGGTAGGGATAAGTTGATTAATAGGCCGAATTAATAAGATAAACATGATTTACCTAATTAATTAGGTTTAGGAAAAAGGGGGGAATTAATCAAATAAATATTTGCACATTTATTTAATTAATTGGGTAATGTTAGACTATTGAATTAATAAAATTAATTCAATTTGGCATGATGAATGGAGAAAAAAAAAGTGTTGAATGGGATAATTAATTAAATAAAAATTTAATTAATTGTTTGGAAGGGGAATTGGTGTGTTTAGTGATGTCAAGAGTCGGTTAAATGGTGAAGACATTTTTAGGTGTCTACATTTGCCCCTCTTTGACATGGCATGAGGACTTAGCAGGGAAGTGGCATCAAGTCAAAGAAAAATATTCCCCAGCTTCCAGAAAGGAATAAAATGAGTGAGGGATGCCCCTTGAGAGCTCAAGAAAAAAATAATTTTTTTCAGGTGAGCTCTTGATAGGACGAAACAGAGGTGAAATTCGGATAGAGGATGGAAAAACAGGGTGGGGGGAAGAAAAACAGGTGAAAAAGGTTGTGATTTGCACCCTAGGGAAGAAAAAGTGCATGGGAGGATGACATGCCTTACTATAAATAGAAAAGTGGGCCCTAAAAGTGCCACATTTGCACACATAGAGCTACTTGAATGAAGGAGAGAAGAAGAAGACGGTGAACCGTAACCTGATGTTCCTGCGCGCTTCAAGCATATTTCTGAGAGATTCTGACCATACAGGAGATCACCATATGTTGGACCCCAGGGATGCCTTAACCCTAGCTTTGTTATTTTTTGCTTTTATCGCATTTTTTATTTTGAGAAACTGGGTTATCGAGGTCTAGCACCATCAAGGGATCGATTGGTGCCAAAATGTTGCAGATTGGTGCCATTCAATTAGAGGAATATAGGGAGAATCGACACCAAAATAGGTCATTTTGACACCATCATCTATATTGGCACAATCTTGTGTAGGGTTAGGGTTTGGTCCATTGGCGCCAAAGACAGTGACGTGTTACGTGATCTTTTGGATTGATGCAATATTACAAAATGGTGCAATCTAGTAGATTGGTGCTATGCTGGTGTGTGGCACAATTTATAGAATTAGCGCCAATGGGTAATGTGGCACCATCTTGAGGAGTGGTATCGAAAGGAATTTTGGTACTATTTCATGAAATAGCACTTTCAGATAGAATGACACAAGGTACTATCTTCTATTGTGGCACCATAAGGGAATCATGTAGTGCCATTTGTAAAGCGGGCACAAAAGATGAATATTGGGGTGCCATAATGAATTTGGCTTCCAGTGGAAGAAAAAAATTTGATGCAAAGGGTTGGATTTTGGAAGAAGAGATATGTTTTGACAAGCATTTATGGATACAGGTGGATATATCTTTCATTGTGACCTTGTGGGAGTGGTGTGTGCCTTCAGTGATGCAATTGTTTGATGGCTTTGATGGGTCAACATGAGGTCGGCTGGTGAGGTTAGGACTATTGACCATTTTAGAGATGCCAGTGTTACGAGCTCATAGAGCACTGATGATAGCTCTCTTAGAGTGTTATCGTCCTGAGATGTGCTCCTTTCTCCTGCCAATAGGAGAGATCACTATCACACTTGAGGATGTTTATTGCATCCTCAAGTTACCCATTCATGGGGACTGAGTAGTGTATGACACAAGGAGAGGACGAAGGGCCTTAGGTAGAGTGTTTGCCCTGGGCCAGCCAGAGTTATCAACGAATAGATGAGAGATGAACTCTGAGGTGACCTTGGTGGCAGGTGCAGATTAGTTCACATTGTTGTTATGTGCATTGATTGGGGGTGTGGTGATAACAGATCGGTGGGCCAGAGGTTTTCCAGTTGGATGGGGAGAGATGATAGAGGGGATGGTTTAGGATGAGACTATGTGTGCATGGGGGCCTTGTATGCTTGCACAATTATATTATGAGATGCATACAATAGTTTACCATTATGATTCAACATTATCAGCTAGAGTTACATTGTTGCATGTATGGGCGTGGGAGCATATTACTGTCACAATACCAAGATGTGGATACTATTGCCATCCATTCGAGGCATTTGTATTTTTTTATTGAGATGTTGAGTACTCCTACACAGGGTAGGTGTAATATTGGCGGCGAGTGTTGGATGATGTGATTTGGGTCACCTGAAAACCATAGATCAGGGCAGAGCCATGGACAAATGATGAGACCCACCTGCCATATATATTCCAACCATGATATCTGATGGGTCGAGCTGACCACACCATCGACATGTATTTTCTATTGCAGTTCATGCACTAGCTTGGTTTATGATAGGATGCTCCTCAACAAATGTATATATTCACACGAACACCTCAGGATCATCAGAGATGGCCCCCTGCCATACAACTATTGGAGACTTCATAGCTTTACAACCACTAGTGTGGGATTGATAGAGTACAGTGATTGATGCAGGTACCACAGCAGCCTATGATACCTAGTGGTAGATGTGGAGACCTACTTGGATTATAGATCTAATTAAGGAGCCAGATATGGTGGAGGAGGTAGGAGTAGATGAGGAGGATGTTGTTGAGGAGGTGATAGTGGTGGAGGAGATGGAAGTAGGTGATGATGATCTGATCAGAGTATTGGTAGCGGCTATATATCAATAGGTGGAGGCTGCGAGAGGATGACGTAGAGGGAGAGGGAGACAAGTAGTGATACCTCCCTTATAGGCACCATCATAGGGATAGGAGGGGTAGTAGGGTTCACAAGAGCAACAAGTACCTACACAACAGGTATAGGTTGGATAGCTGCTAGGTCACCAAGCACCTCAGTTGTGCAGTGGCAGGTGGAGATAGTCCTCTCCCACATAGGCAGTTGTCAGAGCATAGGAGGCTCTAGAATTAGAGGTGAAGCATAGGAATATGCAGCAACACATTCCTGAGATGGCCATGGGGTTTATAGGAGCTGGGTGGATAGAGGCAGGTAGCTCAGGTATAGAGGGTGGTTCAACTTCGAGAGAGCGTTCCTCTTGTCGGCGCACCTGAGGTGAGGATGAGGAGGAGATACAGACTCTGTGGGGATAGGTCATCAATTTACAGGACACCTTGGAGAGGTGAGATTGGGAGTTATTGCAGTTACAGGGAGCAACTGCATTATTAGATGGAGTAGATGGATAGGTGGGTGTGCTACAAGCATAGTTATCACAGGCACAAGCCTAGGTAGCGACCCTGACAGGTGAGATAGACACAGAGAGTCTAGTGGTAGGCTACAGAGACAAGGGCCTGATAGGTAGAGGGGTAGGTGGTGAGCTTGCAGGGGGTTGTGGTAGGTAAATGTATGGGTCTTGTGTTGACATTGATGCAGACACAAATTGCACAGTTGCAGACACAGCTTGGATAGGCGTAGGGACAGGTAGTAGAGAAGAGAGGCTGAGCTGAGTATTCTCATGTAGCCTATTGTTCAACTGTTCTAGAGGGTCAGCGGATCCCTAGTTATAGTCAACAAAGTGGCTCTTGGATGTCTGAGTCACACAGGTCTAGATCCATTTAGTTGGTTCAGCAGCTGATGGGCCCCCCATCACAGGTGCCACAATAGCCAACATAGATACCACAACAACCCCCATAGCCCCCACCATAGTAGTAGTAGTGATAGCCCCGATCTCCCATTGAGTTAGGTAGGGATCATCAGCCCAGGGCTGACATTTATTGTTGTACATTTTTTAGCCCTTTGAGGCCTTCTGTATCATGACTTGTATTATTTTGAGCGATGTACATTATCTTTTTGGCGATGTATTATGACACATGATGATCTATGATGATGATGACTATGCATTTATGATGTGTTAAGGATTATGTTGATGTATACACCTCTGTTTCATGATGATGTTTATGTTTATGGATGCTTTATGTGATGTGATGCAATTATGATTCTATGCTTATTATGATGATGTGATGAATTTATGGATTATGGATGCACTTATGATGGACATGTTGATGATGCAAATGTATAATGATAATGTTATGGATGCACTTTATGATGTATCTGATGATGCAAATGTTGATATGCTATTATGGTTTTATGTATAATTATGATGTGATGGATGTCTTTTTGTTTATGTTGCCTTGTGTGATGCTATGAGTAATGATGACACTGATGGTACTTAGCAGGCTTGTTGGTAAGCCCTTATTGATGGAATTCACTTTAGATATTAATTATTGTAAATATTTTATGATGTTTTGGATATCTGATATGACTTTGTGGACTTATGGATGGATTCTTTATTATGATACTTATGATGTGTATAGGTGGTACTTGGTGGGCTATATCCCTCATGTCTTCCCTATCATGCTATGAGTTGATTTTATGATGTTGTGAATGTGATGCTTATAATGATGATGTTTTGTTTTGCCTATGTTATGTATGCATGTTTTGATTATGGATTATGATGTGGATGTGGAATGCAAATAAATGTTCAGATTAAATCATTTATTATGGATGCAATATGTAATGTGAATGAAAATATATGCTTACCTTAATAAACATATATTATGTATACAAATGGTAAAATGACAATGCAAGGCAACTAGGTGATTATGAAAATGTAACTAATGGCCTAATGTAGTGATTTGTGCAGTGATCAAGTCATGATACACGCGATGTTTTTGTACAACCTTGGGTGATGGGGCTTGGTGGTAGGGGGATAGGTAGGGAGGGGGAATGGTTTAAGGGTTGGGCAAGGCTAGGTTGGGCTTATGGGTTGGGTAAGGATAGGTTAGGGAAGGGGAATGGGATGGAGGGAAAGGCGGTTGCTAGGTCATGATATACCACGTCATTGAGGGGACGGGGATTTGTTTTGGTTATAGATGTGTAAGATGGGTTGGAATGGGTTGAGGATGAGAAGGGGGGTTAATTAGAATATTGGTGGGGGGAATGGATAGATGGGGGGTTGATTAAAAATCTAGGCCTAGATAGTATGGTTGGATGAGTGTTTGAAAGATGAATTGAGCTAGCTATAGTAGTTGCATAAGATTAACTGAGAGCATTTCTTGATTTATTATAGCAATGTAGGATACAATTCACAAAGGTATGAGATGACCTAGGTGATGATATTTATCCCACAATTGTATGGACTAGACCTACAAAAAATAGGTTGATTTCATGTATGCCCAAGGTAGTATAACCTTGCCTAGCTGAGGGAAGGGGACTCATAGCCATGAGTGTTCATAGTACATAGAAGGTATTAATTCTTGCATATGCAAATGAAGCACACCATGCTAGAACCAACCCAAGCTTCAAGATATGAATACTATTCTTGAGTAATGACATCAACCCATAAGCATAGCATACAGAAATGATGACCATGCCTATTCCAGGTGTTGTCCACCACTTACCATGATATAATGAGATCAAGGTAGCTTTGGAAATGACCTAGAGTGAGACAAGAAGACAAAATCAATAATCAAAAGACTAAGAAAATATACAAACAACCATTGTGTGCTCTTGCCAAGATAAGTGTTAATAGGATAACACATTCTGTCCATTGTAGGAATAATATATCCTAGGATGTGAATCAGTTGGATTTTGTTGGATAATTTTTGAAAGGTGGGCAAAAGGATAGTCGACCCATGTGTTGGATTATAGCTGGTATGATGATTGATGATTTTTGTGTGAGGCATGATGTTTCAGGGGTAGGCTTAGCGTGTGTATCATTTGTTGGATCCAACAAGTTTAGTGAATAGGGACCATCCAAATGGGTTGGATGGGTGCATCTTATGTACCTGAGTACTGGATACTTCCTTCATATTCCAGATTGCCTACATAACCTTTGTCCATATAAAAAAGGTACTTTCAAGATGTGGGTGAGATGATTATGTAGTTCTAACAAGACTTGATGATGTGGGAATGGTTTGGGATGGATGCGTTGATGATGGTTCAAATGATTTTGGTTGATTGTGAGGATTTTGGAAGTTGTGATGATGTTGTGGGAGTTCTTTTTGGGATTTTATAATTTTTTTTTTTATGTTTTTGGGATTTTGTATTGTTTTTGGATTTTTTTATTTTCTAATGTTTTTGGATTTTGCTAATTTTAGCTATATAGAAGGAATCTTACAAGGATCTTTGTACAATGGATTAGCCTTGGGTGGGATGATGCAGGTGGGTGATTGATGTTTCAGAATTCCAAGCCATGGATGGTGTTTTGGTATGGAGTGTTGTGATGGAGAATATAGCTTATTAGATGGTAGAACTGGCTGCTACACATGGCGTCTGAGATAGGTTTTGACCATGGTACTAATCCAAGGTGTCACCAAAGTGATTTTCACCATTGGACGTCTTTATTGCACTCAGGTTTTTCTTAATTTTTTTATTTTTTTTATATTTTTGCTTGGGATTCTCGATGGGTTATGCATAGAACCTTTTCAAATTTAGAATATTCATAGGCTCATCTAGAGGCTGCCCCTTAGGTGTTGCAAGATGATATGCTCCTGATCCATAGCTGGCAATGATGACATAGGGTCCCAACTAATTGGGTTCAAATTTTCCTTTCTTAGGGCGTTCCTGTAGATTCTTCAGGTTTTCCATGAGGACAAGGTCACCCACTTTAAACTTGTGGTTCTTGATTTTCTTGTTGTAGCTTCTTCTGAGGTGATTTTGGTATGCCTATAGGTGATTAAGTGCATTCAGGCATTTCTCATCCAATAGTTCTAGCTTGTACAACCTTGCAACTCGGTATTCTTCATCAGTGATTATGTTCTGTAGGGACACCCTTAGTGATGGGAGCTTGACCTCAATAGGTAGGATGGCTTCAGATCTAAATACTAGGGAGTATGGGGTGGCTCCTGTGGGTGTGCGAATACTCATGTGATAAGCCCATGGGCAGGATTGAGTTGTAGGTGCCAGTCGTAGCCTACTTTATTAACTGTTTTCTTCAAGATGTGTAAGATGGTTTTATTTGAAGCTTCAGCCTGATCATTGCCTTAGGGATAGTATGGAGTGGACAAGTGGTGTTGGATTTGGAATTTCTCACATAGGGTGTAGACTTCCTAGTTTTTGAATGGTTTCCCATTATCTGTGATAATAGAAAGGGGAATTCCATAATGGCATATGATGTAGTGGAGGATGAACTTGGATATTTGGATTTTGGTGGTGAAGGTGAGTAGAATTGCTTCTAACCACTTTGTGAAGTATTCAGTAGCAGTGATGATGAATTTATGGCCATTGGAGGATGGTGGGTGAATATTTCCTGAGGTGAAGCCCCCACTATGAAAAGGGCCATGGAGTTGTTATCGGCTACAATTCCTGTGATGGTGCATGGATGAGATCTCCATGTTGTTGACATGGCAAACACTTCTAGACAAACCTGTAAGCATCCTGCTCCATGGTTGGCTAGTAGTATCTTGTCCTCAAGATCTTTTTAGCTAGGGTAGGTCCACTTGAGTATGCTCCACAAATGCCTTCATGTACCTCTTGCAAGGCCACTTCGGCTTCCCTAGAGTCTAAGCATCATAGAAGCGTACCATCAAGACTCCTTTTGTATAGGGTGTCACCTATGAGACTGAAGTGGGAGGCTTGGTAGATGAAGCTTTTCGCTAGGAGGGTGATAGGTCGGGGGTAGGATATTGTTGTGGAGGTACATGCATATCTCTTGATACCAAGGGGGATAAAGGACCAACAATTTCTCACACCAATTCTGATTGGGGAACATCATAGGCCAGGATAGGGAGCTCTTTGATCAAGAACTCACACTTCTTGCTGTCCTTTTTCATGTCCATTGGGGATCCTATCATGGTCATTGCATCTGCTGCTTTGTTATTTAGCCTTGGAACCTACTCAAAATGGATGTCATAAAAATAACTTTTGAAGTCATCCACCATTCTTTTGTATGGTAGGAGTTTATCATCCCTAGTTTTGTACTCATTATTCACTTGCCGAATAACCAGTTGGGAATCTCCGTCTACCATGAGCTTCTCAATCCTCCACCAAATTTTCATGTGAAGACCTATGATAAGAGCCTCATATTCTACCACATTGTTCGTGCATGGAAATGTGATTTTGTATGACTTAGCGATGGCATCTCCTTGAGAGGTAACAAACAAAATGCCTGCCCCCGAGCCTCAGTGCGTATACGACCCATTAAAGTACATTTTCCATGGTTCATGTTGTTGGTGCTATAGTCATTATAGACTCATCAGGAAATTCTGCAAGTGTAGTATGCTCTGTTGGGATGGGTGCCTCATCTAATTGATTAGGAATGACTTGTCCTTTGATGGCATTTCTTTTTGTGTATTCAATTTCAAACTCATTTAAGATCATTACCCATTTGGCCATTCTTCCAGTAATGGTGGCTCTATTTAGCAGATACTTCTGTGGATCAATCTTGGTAATGAGCTTAGTCTTATGGTTGAGCATGTAGTGTCTCAACTTCTGTGAGGTGAACACAACAGCTAAGCATTCTTTCTCAATGGGGGTATAGTTTAGCTCATAGGTCACCAAGGTGCAGTTGATATAGTATATTTCCCTTTCCTTACCTTGTTCATCATGTTGTGCCAACAAGGCACCTATAGTTGTCTCCATTGTTGAAATGTATAGGAGGAGGGGCTCTTCTTATTTTGGTGGTACTGGGATAGGTGGATTGGCAAGGTACTTCTTCAGTAGTTCAAAGGCTTCTTGACATTGATTATCCCATATGAAGGCCGTATTCTTGCAGAGGAGGTGTTGGAATGGATGATATCTATTTGCAAGTTGTGTGATGAATCAATGGATTGATTGCAGCTTTCCATGTAGACTTTTGAGCTGCTTGAGTGTTTTTGGAGGAGGCATTTCTATGATGGCTTTAACTTTAGCAAGATCTACTTCAATTCCTCTTCTTGAGACTATGTACCCCAAACATTTTCCAGAAGTGACCCCATGGATTTCAGATGGTATGGTAGGGGTTTCTTACTTTGTTTTCTCATCTTTGTACAACCATGATGATACATCTTCAAGTACATCCTGATCAAGCAGGTGTCTCTTTTCAAAGGTCAGAGATAGTTTGCATTTGATAATCATTGCTGAGACTTCTCCTTCCTTCAGGGTGCCAAATGTTTTAGGATTGGGTAATGTCCCTACACAAAAGGTACCATGTAGGTGATATTCCCCACATCCCATGTCACTTATCTTGATTTTGACCTCGGGTGGTGGGGTTGTTTGCAATGTGGTGGTGATATTAGAAGGATCAATGTATGAGGAGGACGATGTGGGATTGGTTTGGGATGTAGACTTGTTGGTAGCATGGTTGTACAGGCAGAAAGTGAGATCATGTCCTTCTAAGAAATTGCAATACTAGAAGGGACAGGGATCAACATAGATGGTTACTTCCGCATGATTATGCAGGAATTTTAGGCATTGGTGATAGGTGGATGGAATGGCTTGCATGGCATGTATCCATGGTCAGATGAGGAGAACATTGTATGGGAGGTCGAGTTCAAGAAGTTGACATTTCATTTCCAATATCTTTTGCCCTACTTGGATAGGGAGGTTGATGGTGCCCTCAGAGAGTCTCTTTGTATCATCATATCCCTTTATGGTTATACTTTCACTAGAATCTACAACCACATCGAAGTATCCCAAGTGTTTCAATAGTTTAAGAGTACAAAGATTTAGGGTAGACCCACCATCTATTAAGATTCATTTTATGGTATGTTTGTGGATACGAACTTTGATGTGTAAGGCATAGTTATGTGAAGCATTAGATACAGGAAGGTCTTTCTCAGAGAAGGTTAAATGGTGAGGTGAGGTGATATGACCCACCATGGCTTGGAATCATTTCACATTTAGGTTAGTGGGGACCTAGGTTTCTGTTAGGGCCTTTTCAAGGATTTCCTTGTGAAGGGGAGATGTACAGAGGAGTTCTAGAATGGAGATTTGGGTGGGGGTCTTTCCTAGATGATCTAGGAGGGTGTACTTTTGGGTTGATGGTGGATGGATGGATGAAGGATTTGGTTGAGGGTTTGGCATGGATGTGGATGTTTTGTTGGTGGTGGGATCCGTACGTATGGATACACGGCCACAATGGGTAGTGACAACACAATCAGGCACTTGAGCCCAAATGGTGACTATGTTGACATAGTTGGATGATGCTTCTATCTGACCCACAATAAAATCATAAGAAGCGAGAGGTGGAGTGATGTTGTATGTGTGGTTAGAGGATGAGGCTTTTCCTTTGTTGTGATTGGGCAAATGATCCTTGTAAGCTCCTAGGTTGGAATTGGGTGATTATTGCAGGGTTTCCTCGAGTGTGACTTTGTCCTTGTCTATGAGATCTTGTACACAATGTTTTAGCTTCATACAATCGGCTGTCTTATGGCCTACAATATGGTGGTAGTCACAATAATCATTTTCATTATACCACGCAGGTTTGATTTGATTTTCACTGTAGGGCTTAATAGGTGGAAGAGTTATTAAACCATCTTTTAGAAATTTGTCTAAGATGTCATCGAGTGGTTCTCCTAACGACATGAATTTCCTTGAAGGGGTATTATTTTTTTTAGGGGTCCCTTGGGAATATTTACATTGTTAGTGGGGGGTGCACTTAGAGGTTCTTGGTTTTGTACATGTTGGACGGCCTTCACATCAGTGATGCCATCGTTGAGTGTGTTTTTGCTCTTGCCCCAAAAGTAAGATTTCTCATTTGATTGTGCATTATTGTTACTTGTGTTTGTGGAATTTATATTGACTTTATTGTTGTTGTATGGTTTTGTTGTAGTATACCTTAATCAAACCATTGGCAATAAGGGCTCATTTGATGGTGGTGCCCTTGTCAATGACTTCTCCAAAAGTGGATGAGCATAGGATTTGTAAATGGAAACCCATCTCTTGATTAAGATTAGCCACAGACATTGTGATTTATTTCTTCTTGGGGATTGGCCAAGGGAGTTTGCTTTCTAAGGCTCTCCATCTTTGCAAGAAGGAAGTGAAGGATTCTCTGCTCTTCTGTTTAGTATTGCAAAGGTCTGTCATAGATATCTCATGTTCAAAGTTGTAGGATAAATGGTTAACAAACTTCTCCGTGAGCTTGGGAAAGGTTGTAATGCCTAGAGGAAGGTGTGCAAACCATTCAGCGGTTTGACCATTAAGGCTTCTAGGAAAAAGTCTCATTATATATTTGTCATTATGTGAGACTTCAAGGCAAGCAAGGTAAAACTCCCTCAGGTGGTCCCTACAGTCTCCCTTACCTTTGTATTTGTCAAACTTTTGGGTTTCAAATTTTTTTGGAAAAGGTGGCATGTACAATGTCTAATCAGATGGATATGGGCAAATATCCTCAAAAGAGTAATGTTTACGCTTGCCCCCATGTTTCATATCACCCACCTTTTGTATTAAGGTCTGTACAACACTTGTTAGGTCTGGTGTGGGTGGAGGTTGTGGGATGTATGTATGTTGGTTGATGAGTTGTTGTAGGTTAGCTGGGATTTGGTATTTGTTTGTTTGGTTTGGATTTTGGTAGGTAAGGTTTTGGTTTTGCGATATGAGATTTTGACTTTGTGGGATGGTGTTTTTGTTATGGTTAAGTTACATGAGATACTATTTGTAGGCATGGATTTGTTGGAGAATGTGAGGTGGTAGTTGGGGATTGGGATTATGTTGCATAGATGATACTACAAGATTTTGTACATATGTGAAATTAGATGGGTTGGTATTGGATGGATTCGTCGAATTATGAGGTGGTTGTGGAAGAAATTGGCTCATGTAAGCTATGGTGTTGGGGTTGAGTGGATGCATACTTGTGGAGGCACTCATGTGCATGGGGTTGCTAGGGATGACTAGAGTGATTTGGGGAATGGAAGTGCTTACGTTTGTTATGGGGGAAGATGTAACAACAGGGTTGGAGACAGTAGGATTGGAGACATTAGATGTTGTTGGTACGTTGGTGGGTGTTGTGGATGTGGTACTATTAGAATTCATTGGAGTGGTAGATATGGTTGGCTTTGAGGTTTGGGATATAGTAGGGTTGGTGTTTGATGTGGATGGTTGGGAGGATCCCGTGGGGTTGGTGTTAGACATGGATGGTTGGGATGATGTGGTGATGTTGGGTAATTGAGCACCATTTTTTAGAAGGAAATCAAGATATATACTCGGATCTGATCTTAGAACCCTCTCAAGCATATCCATGTTGTTAGGATCTTGTGTAAAGTTTAAGATGTCTTGATCTGCTTGGCTAATTGTGGTGGTGTTTTGGGTGGGTGGTGGTGGTTGTGGTTGTAAGAAGGCAAAGGGATTTTTGTTGGGATCGTATGAGGGTACTTGCAAGAATGTGGGTAGGTTAGATGCTTGTTGGCCGATTGGTATATTGTTTTGATTGGTGAAAGGCATTCATATGCCCATGTTGTTCCCAAACTTGGCCATCTCTTGATTTTTCTTGTGTTGGGATCTTGTTATGGGCATGCAAAGATATGGGTTTTTGATCATGGGGATGGATGAAGGTTGGGACCTTAGAGAATTCAATTTTTATTGGACCCAAAAAGAGGATATGATGGTGAAATGGAACAAAGATTTAGGTGTAAGAGAGTATATTCCTTATAATCCAAATCTAAGGTGGGAGAGAGGGTATAGTGTGATTTATAGGTTTTGACCTTTAGGAGATAAGTCTCAAAAAAGGTGTCAACCTAAGGATGGTAAGTGTGGACGATATTGATTTTCACAAAACTTTTGGACCAAAAGAATGGAGGATAAAATGGATTGTTTGAGGATGTGAGAGATTTGGTAATGGAGTGGATGAGGCTTCTACTAAGGAGAACCTTAGGTGATTTTTGATGTTTGATTAGGATAGATTTTGATGATGATTTTAGAAAAGGATGTTGAAGTCAACAAATGAGCTCAAGTAGATCTAGATTTTGGGTGTTGCAAAATGGATGTTTTCTTCTTGCTTAAAGTAGACTTATGACCTCAAGAAAAAAGGGATGATTATTCTACTTGAAGGTAGACTAATGACCAATCAAGAAAAATAGGGTATGAAGGATGAAATCTAGATTCAACTTTAGCTCAAAGATTGATTTTGGATATAATTTTTGGGTGTTGGTTGATGTTTGGACTATGATATTTTGGACATGTTTGGAGTGGGAGAAGTAAATGGATTTGGTGATGATATTGTTGAAGGATGTTATTTGGTCAAAAAGTATGCAAAAATCAAGGGGGATGAGAAGCTATGGAAATGAATGGATTATGGTTTGGCTCAAAGGTATGATAAAGGGTCCAATGGTGATAATTATTTATTCTCTAAGGTCAAAATGGGAATATGGTGAGAGATTTTGGATCAAAATGGATGTGGATTTTGATAGATTTTGGAAATGTGAGTGTGGATTATGGATGGGCAGGCCCTAAAGGTCCCAAAATAATTTTCTAAGGCTTTGGATAATGTGATCTACAAATAGATCCAAAACCCAGGTAGATGTCACCATGACAGAAAGAAATGGCGTGAGGAATCTATGAAATGGTGCCAAAATAGATCATTGTTGGTCAATATTTTGGCACAAGGTGGATTTTGATGTCAATCTTGGATTTTATGAAGGTCAAGGTTGGTCAAATGTTGTAAATGATGTCTCAAATGATGTTGTCTTGGCAAGTTTTGCAAACAATTCAAACAAAGAGCACACAATAGGCAAAGGTTTGACGTGACATTGTGATCACAATGTGTATGTTCAAGAATCCCCTCAAGACCCAAATTTCCATGGGTATAACACAATCAAAAACACTTCAAAGAAATGCTTAAACTACCTAAGGTCACAGTTGATGGTGACTTGCCAAGCCCACAACTTGGAATCTCTGACACAAATGTCAACACGCTAACAAAGAGGTGTGTCTCATTATATTATCTTCTCGAGAGAGGATGGCTAGGGACCTCTGCATTGGAAGGATGACACAATCACCCTCTCCTTGGAAAGCTACGTGTAGCTTATGCTAAGTTGAGGATTTCCATCTCATCTCAAGGGAGCCACAGGGTGAGAATCTTGGGGGCAAAACCAACAATGCCCTTGTCTTGAAACAAATCGCCAAAAGGTCAAAAAGGGTAGGCTTCTAACCAAAAGGTGTTTAGTGGGGGAACATTCAAGGGATCGACACCTTATAAGCATCTAATAAACCACTTAAGGTTTTGAATAGCTATAGTAGAGTTTCATATACAAAAAGGTACTACTTCCTTTCAAGCTAGCATCGAATGGTAAGCGCTCATACTGATTTGGACTTGGCTTTCACCTTATCCTATTTTATATAGCAAACCAAATGAAAGTACTGCTTGGGGTCACCAATGAGTTCTCCTTACGGATGTGTCTCAAAGGAAGGCCCACTTTCTAAAAAATGAAAAGAAGAGTATAGAACCGTTTCTCTTCACCCAAGATCCTTATAAAAGGTGAGGGGAGAGGATACTTCGATTCTACCCCTTGGGTTCTACTAACAAAACGTGCAAGTGCACAAGATACACCAAACAAGAGGTAATGTTCTTTTTAAACCCAAATCAAAATGTGCCTAAAGTTGTTGCAAACAATTGTTAATTTTAATCCACCAAATTCAAATGTTTTTTATGCTAGGCACACAAATGGTTTTTTTTAGGTAAACCAAAATGAAATGTTTGTTTGTAGATTATTTGTCAAGCAATTGTTAATTTTAGGTACACCAAAATGAATTGTTTTCTAAACTACTAAGCAAGGGTTCTTTTTATGAGCACCAAAAAGAAATGTTGTCTAAACTAATAAACCCCTGTAAAAGTGTTAGTAGTCTTAAGGTGATGGTCTTGGATGGTTAGAAATATTTTGTAGAATAGAGACAACCCCCTGCACAGATCCCAAGGTTAGCATAGAAAATAGTGCTAAAATAGATACAGAAGGCACCATAGAGATCTAAAATCACGCCACCAAAACTGACAATGGCACAGTTGACAGTCTATAGGAGAGAGACCTCCTATCCTACTAATAGAGCTACAAAGATTACAAATGGCTCCAATAATACAAAAGGTGCTACAATGATTACAAATGGCACTACAATATATGATAGTGCCAATACAGACAGAAATAGTGCTACAATTCCGAAAGGTGCCAAAATCTAGATAAATAGCACCACTGTACATGAAAGCTTAGTTTACTCGATTGGTTGTAGACGAAGGCGCCGCTCTGGGTCTAAATAGCACTGATACGAGGCAGTCTTGGTCAAAGCTTCAAAAAACACAATTTTTTTGGCCAAAATGATGGTTAGGTGAGATCAAGGGTGGTTTTTCATTGATGTTCAAGATACAAAATAGAGTTCCAAACAACCTATTGAATGGAACCTAACCAAGATCTAAACAAAAATGTGCAAGTTGGATTTATAAATTTTTTTGCATAACCTCCCCCTGTTTTTATGCCAAAACTTGCAAAACTGAGAGTGAAAGATCACAAAAATGCCAGAAAACTCAACGAAGACAAGTGTGAAATGCCTAAAGTGTGAGTGTGTGTTTCATGATAAAATAGCACCAATACAGTTGAAAATAGCACCATTGCCTGCAAAAATCATGCCATAATATAGGCAAATGGCGTCGTTGTGCAGAAGAATAGCATCAAAACCTATAAAAAGAACACTTCAAGCACAAAAACTCACACAAAGATGTTAGAGACCTTGTGGGTCCCACTAGGTATGCCAATGTGATTAGTGAAATCAAAATGAAAGGAAAAAACACAAAACGAAAGCATAAACACAAATGTTATACCTTCAAGATGACCCATATATCCAAGATAGGGTGGAGAGTGATGCACCCAAACTCACTCTAGCTTTACCCAAATGGATATGATTGTGAAATGCTCTCAAACCATGCAACTCACAACTTAGACTAGCTCAAGATTTTAGCATAATAACAATACTCAAATTGTGAATGATAAAATGGCTTGAGGAGTGTTGTATTTATAGACATTTTTGGAGAGGATTTGATCCAAGGGTGGAGATTGATTTGGAAGATCAATGGTGGAGGTTGAAAGTGATGTGGAGGGCCTAGATTTAATCTTAAAAAATGGAAGGCTAGGAATAAAGATGAATTTTAAATTCATCTTGGGAAAGTGGTGGAGTTAATGAGGTTGGGTGAGATGGATTATATGTGAATTAAAAATTCACATGGGGAGGAGTAAAATGAATTAAAAATTCATTCGGGAAAGAGTGGATATTAATGAGTTATGACATGTAAGGGGTGTAAGAGGTATTAAATGTGATGTTGGACACATGTGTATAAAAAATTGATTTATGTGGGATATATTTCAATTTTTTATTTGGAGGATGTGGGGAAGTGTGTTAAGCTAGGTTTGACCACTTTAATTAGGGTGATTAGCCTAATTAATATGGCTGGAAAAAACTAGGGAATGGGTTAATGAAAGGTTGAGATTAATTAAACAAGGTTTTATTTAATAAATCCTAGGTCTAGGGTCATGTAGGTTAGGCTAGGTAATTAAATAATAGATATTTAATTAGCTAGCATAGGGATAGGTTGATTAATATGATGAATTAATTAGATAAACATGATTTACCTAATTAATTGGGTTTAGGAAAAAGGGGAGAATTAATCAAATAAATATTTACACATTTATTTAATTAATTGGGTAATGTTAGACTATTGAATTAATAAAATTAATTCAATTTGGTAGGATGAGTGGAGAAAAAAATAAGTGTTGAATGGGATAATTAATTAAATAAAAATTTAATTAATTGTTTGGAAGGGGAATTGGTGTGTTTAGTGATGTGGGGAGTCAGCTAAATGGTGAAGACATTTTTAGGTGTCTATAGAATCAAGTGATGCATTCAAGAAAAAATCATATTTCAATCTAGTACCACTTTCTAAGAGAGAAAGTTGCAGAGAATGAGGTGAAGCTAGAATATGTGCCTACGAAGGACCAAGTTGTAGATATCTTTACAAAGGCTCTTCCTAAGAACACATTTGAGTATCTCTAGCAGAAGTTAGGGGTTATTGCCCCTCCTTTTAACTAAATACATAAGTGTGTGCATCTATCCAAGAAGCATTTCAAGATATATATTTGATCCTGGACTGATGTTGAAGGCTACCTCTCAGGGGGAGCAAGTAGTAATACTATTGGTTGGTGCAATCCAATGGAGCATATCGTATGATCCTAAGGGGGATAGTGTAGGAAAATAAGTAGGTGCTTGCTAGTGTTGCATGTAGTTGGATGAGTTTATGACCCTTCGCCATTGATGTCAAAGGGGGAGAGATTTAGAATGGTTGAAAAACCATTGTGCAAGAAAGTGTGTGAAGAGTCATAGTTTCTCTAGTCAAGGAGAGTATTATTGAGCTGCTATTTGATTGTTTTAGATCTTCATGGTTTTTAGAAAGTTGGTGTTTCCATCAATGACAAAGGGGGATATTGTTGGAAACATGTTGGTGTTGTCATTGATGTTAACGTCTAGCAAGTAGTTCACTTGGTTTCCAAGTGCTTTTGAAAAAATTTCAATAAAAAGACATGGAGTGTGATAGAGATGTGCTCAGTATTATGTTCCACATTTCTTCTTAGTTGAAGCTATGCTTGTGAGGTTTGGAAGTATTGATCAGAGGTGTTTAAAGGTGTTATATTCAGATTTTGTGGTTCTAGATCGTCTGGAAGTAGAAGATGTGTTTGATAGAGTGCTTACCTGTGTGGAAGACTATATGGGATAAATGAGATTGCTCCACATTTCTTGTCATTGAGGCTTCTTGTCTTACAGTTCTGGAAACATTCTTATCTTGTCTATATCTAGCTTCCTTTGGAGTCTCCAGTGTTGGGTTTCTCTACAAGTTCAATTAGTGTGTTGGTGTTCAGTGGTAGTGGATCCTGATTTGCATAATGAAGACATTCTTTGTGTCAATTGGTTTCAGCAATGTTGCAGAGGTTTCTAATGATGTTGAATGTTGTGGAGTGTCTCTCTATGGTCTTCATGATGTGTTTGGACTTTGATAAGCATGGATGTGGCTATTAGCTCAGGTTTGCCTGATCTGGCTTGTTGGCACCATTTGTGGAAGTGCCTTGTGGATTGTAAATGTGATGAACAACTTGGTGATATAAATTTGAGTCTTAGTTAACCCTAGGTATGGTCCACTTTCACTTCTTTCTGGACTACAGAAGTGTTTAATGCCAACCTAATTGGTGTTGCATGTTTGAGGCACACACACTTCTTTGGGACCAACCTAATTGAGATACGTCTTGGTTGTAGATGGTATAAATACAAGATGAAGTTGCATGGAGCAAAGTAGAGAAGATGTTGTGAATGTGAATCAAGGATAGTGAGTTGTGTGTGAGCTTACAAGCTTATGACTCCTAGATGTAGTGAGTAGAAGGTGTCTACATTTTAGTGTGCTAAAAGTTGCTGGAGGTAGTGAGCCAAAGATTGTGGAATGCAAGGAGTGGCAATGGTGGATTTCTCTTGTTACTTTGAGATAATGAATCTCTTTGTAACAATCTTCTTCTTTCTTCTCTCTTCTAGGAAATGAGCCCTTGGTAGTGAGCCTTTCTTTTGGCGGTGAGCTTTCTTCTGGGTAGTGAGCCTATTGGTATTTGGTATTGTTATTCATATATATGTGAGTTAATCCTCACCGTGGTTTTTCACTTCTTAGGTTTTCCACGTAAATCTTATGTTCTTATGTGTTTGATGTGTTTGCATTGATGCTACATATATTTACATTCTGTTAATGCATGTTAAGAGGTTGGTGTTTGGAATTGCATTGAGGGTTTAAAGTATTAATGTACAACTGATTCACCCCCCTTGTTAGTTGTCCTATGTATATTAACAATTGAGTGGTGAGTTGCATAATGATTCTATAATTATAGTTGGGAGAACAGATAATTAGCCATTGCTATATCTATTTTCTCATTTTGTTCTTGATCTTCCTTTGTATATTTTTATCACTCATTCTGATGATGTGAATTGATAATGGAATGAGCGATTTGGCCATTTCAACTTCCACTACTTGCAACAACTCAACAAATAGAGCATGTTCATAGATCTACCTTCAGTTTAGTTTTTGAGTGGTGTTTTCCAAGGCTACATTCTTGGTAAGCATCCTAAGGAAAAAATTGATAGAGGAAAGGTATGGAGAGCTTCATAGATATTGGAGTTGGTCCAGAGTGATTTGGTTCATCCTTTACAACATCCATCCTTCAGCAAAGCAAGATATGCCCTAACATTCATTGATGACTTTTTCTTGCTATACTTGGGTTTACTTTTTCAAATAGAAGTCTAAAGTATTTGATCATTTTCAAGACTTCAAAACTTTTGTAGAGAAGTAATTATCTGAGAAAAGCATCAAAGTTTTGTACATTGATAATGTTGGTGAATATGCCAACCATTGGTTTGAGCAGTTTTACACTTCAGAGGGGATTGATTTGTAGCATTCAGTTCCATACACTCCCTAATAGAACGTTGTTGCAAAATGAAAGAATAGGTCACTAAAGGAAATGGAAAACTACATGATTCCTTCTAGATCTCTTACACCACAGTATTGGGTAGAGGCCAATAACTATGCTTGTTATAAGGGTAAGTGTACAAAGATGGGGGACCAAAAGGGGGTCTTAAGATGCCACTTTTTTAATGAAATTAGGAAAGACTATATGGGGGAGAGAGAGAGAGAGAGAGAGAGAGAGAGAGAGAGAGAGAGAGAGAGAGAGAGAGAGAGAGAGAGAGAGAGAGAGAGAGAGAGAGAGAGAGAGAGAGAGAGAGAGAGAGAGAGAGAGAGAGAGAGAGAGAGAGAGAGAGAGAGAGAGAGAGAGAGAGAGAGAGAGAGAGAGAGAGAGAGAGAGAGAGAGAGAGAGAGAGAGAGAGAGAGAGAGAGAGAGAGAGAGAGAGAGAGAGAGAGAGAGAGAGAGAGAGAGAGAGAGAGAGAGAGTTTTTCTTTTGCAAAACACACTAGAGTTATGGCTCAGTATTACCAAGCCTAAAATGTAAGCATGTTATAACATGCTTGCGTTTTAGGCTTGGTAATGCTGAGCCATAATGTGAGTGATCTATAACGATGACTTTTTGGTCCCTCATATTTGTGCATATACCCATATCTAGAACCATGTTCCTCACTGAACCTTGAATGGAGTCACTCCTTTTGAAGCTTGGAGTGATTGGAAACCATTAGTTAAGCACTTTCAAGTTTTTGGTTCTCCTGCATAGGTCCACATTCCTATAGAGAAATGTAAGGAATTGGATCTGTAGAGAAGGCCTTGCATATTTTTTGGGTATCTTGATGGTGTAAGGGGTTACCAATTGCTCCACCCTACTACTCACAAGTTGTTCATTAATAGGATTGTTTAGTTTGAGGAGTGATCATTGATATCAACTATTCACTTCTCCACCTCCTTCTATTTTGACATTGGAGTCACTTGGGCTACATGATAGATCTTCTAATGAGTCAAATTCACCTGAGTAGGTTCTTGATGATGAGGAGTATTTTTCCTCTACCTTTGATACTAAGTTTGATTATGAGGATTCATCTCCTTCCTCTCCTAGTCAACATTTAGAGGGTGATTCTCTAACTTTTGGTCCACTTTGTGCTTGATAGACATTGCATTCTCTAGGCGGTTCGGTTGGGGATCCATCAGACACTAGGTGGACTCATTTACAATTCTAGGATGGTCCACATGTCTTCATTGCTACTGCCTTTGATCCACAATCCTTTGCAAAGGCTCCTAGTATTCTTAAGTAGGATACAACTATGTAGGAGGAGTATAGTTCCTTGATGAGGAACCACAAATGGGATCTTTTCCCTCTTCCTAAGAGAAGAAAACTTGTTTGATGCAAGTGGATCTATAAAACAAAATTTGCTATAGATGGGTTGGATGGTAATCATAAGGCTTACTTGGTCACCAAATGATTCTCCAAAGTTCTTTGGATTGACTACTTTGAGACTTTTCCGCTAGTTGCTAGAATGAACTCAATTTGACTTGTCCTTTCTATTGTTGCATCTCATCATTGGGAAGTTTACCAAATGGATGTGAAGAGTTCCTTTCTTCATGGTGACCTTCAAGAAGAGATCTATATGGAGTAGCTTCAAGGTTTTGTTTAAGATTCTTCACTTGTGTGTCATATTCAAAAGTCTCTCTATGGCCTCAAATAGGTCCCTCAGGCCTACTATGCCAAGATGGACTCCTTCTTTTGACAGTTGGGTTCACTCAGTGCCATTATAATTCTAATGTCTACATTTTGTAGCATGATGATTCACTCCTTCTTTTGGTTTTTTATGTTGATGACTTGTTGATCATAGGGAGTTCTTCATCTACCATTGGGGTAGTCAAAACTACCCTTCATGATAGGTTTTTGATTACTGACTTGGGCTTGTTGCATTACTTTCTTAGGATTGAGATATTTCAATCTTGTTTTGGGATCACTATCACATAGTCCAAGTATACTTTAGATTTACTCTCAAGGTTTCACATGGCTAACTATAAGCCTACTTTGAATCCATTTCTTTCTGGAGTCATACTTGAGACCCAATGATCTTCACCTTTGGTTGATGTCACATTGTATTGACAACATGTTGGGAGTATTATTTATCTAACTCATACGAGACTTGGCACTTCATATGTTGTAGGCATGGTCTCTCAATTCATGTAGGAGCCCCATGTATTGCATTCAAAAGGAACCAATAAAATACTTCAGTACATTCACCTAGATACTCACAATTTTGGGATTCACTACATAGCATATTGATATTGAATTGGTGGGATACATAGATTCAGATTGGGTAGGTGATTCTTAGGATTGGAAGTCTACTTAAAGTTATAGTTTCTCACTTGGTTTAGGTCCTATTTGTTGGTCAAGCAAGAAGCAGTCTACTATTTCTCTATCTTCTACTAAGACTGAGTATCGGTAGATATGAATGCTTCCATTGAGGCTATCTTGCTTCATGATCTTCTCACCGAGTTTGGTATCTAGATCAGACAACCATCTGTCATATTTTGGGACAACCAAAGTGTTATTTAGATCTCAAATAATCCAGTCCATCAACAACAGACCAAACACATTGAGGTCCATATGCACTACATCTAGGAGCATATTCACATACATGTCATTGATCTCTGCTATTGTATGACTTCTAAGTAGGTTTTTGATATCTTCACCAAACCCTTCACAAAGAGCAAGTATCTTCATTTGTGAGCTTTGTTGGGGGTGTTGGTGTTTTTCCAGCTGATTGTTCAAGTTCCCCTAAAAAGTAGCCATCTTTTGTCCATAGGGACCTCAGGTTAGTGGTCAACAAACAAGAGATAGACTCTAATGTCTCCTTTTCACTTTTATGCTTTGTAGGACCTAGGGGCACGTTTGTTACTCAATACCCATATGGTGAATCTTGACTATGACTAGTTATTGATGTTTTAGCAGATGAATACTCTATTATGTAGACCAAAACTATGAGATAAATGCAAAGGGGCTAGCTTTGGATCCTACTTTAGTTGTGAATTAGAGGATTTGAAAACCTAAATCCCACTCCTAATATCCTACAGTTTAAGGTTTTCATTTGATTTGATTTTATGTATGTCGTTGTCAGATTAGGGTTTGATTCATTAAAGTAATCCAAGCCTATGATTGGTGTCTATCCAAGGGCATGGAGTCCAACTTAAAAGATGTGAGTAAATTCCCATAAACCAAGCAAATATATAGATTTCAGAGGGTTCTTTAGTTCCAGCCTTATAGAGAACTCCCAAGGTTAGGTATTTCTATTAACCATACTTACAAATATCCTTGTTATCCCACATATTTCCCCATGTTTTGACTTGAAGCAGTTTAATCTATTCCTTAAATAGTAGCAAAAGCTCAAACATTCAATGCAACATATATGCATCCCAAAATTTAGAAAACCATTAGTTACTTCATTCTAAAGAAAGATGTAGCTAACAAATGGAGACAGTTAATAGAAATACATGCACTTAACATTACTCATATAACTTCAATTTGAAACTGATAAATAGCTTATAGAAAGCACACACATATTAAAAATAGAACTCACAAGGCCATGGAGAGAGCAATTAGTCAAAATTTTGTATTAATCTTACTCCTTAGAATCCCAAACCTCCAACAACCTTACAAAATGGGGCAACTGGTTCTTTATAGGCATAGAACATGGTGCCAACATTTATTACATTTTGTTGGTTAGGTGAAATTACATATCAAACCACTGCCTCAAGGGTGTTGGAGCATTAGTTACATTGAGCCCAGAGAAAAGATAGAAAATAATATATCATGAAGAATACAATTGATTGGAGGAGCAAAGCTACTTGAATGCAAGGGAGAGGGTAGCTGCTTGTTCACTTTAGGCACATTTAACCATACTTCTCTACCCACTCATCACATGATTTCTCTAATGGCCATTGGAGTGAGATCAACATTGAAATCTTATCATTCTGTTCTGTGTACTGTGCATCCATCAAAATATTTTCTTCCTTGCATCTACAACTCAAAATTTATTTCTAATACATGCAGCATGTCCAAAGTTGAACTCAAAATCATCAAATTGGGGTCCCCATTGGTGTATCAGGTAGACATTAGCTAGCTAGCATTGTCATTAAAATTGGCCCTCCACTTGTTAAGGTTTTTGACCTACCTATCAGCCTCCAATACACTAGGCATTATTTTCATGTCAATCCTTTCAATAAAATGCTTCTTCTAATCACCCAATACTTTATCTAGCTTTATCTAAAAAGCTACAACCCCTTCAAGAATTTCTAGCATGTCAAGGGTCAACTTCATCTCAGGTAGTGCCTATGCATCAAACCTAGAGCACCTAAGGAGGTCTCTCAATTCACCAGTCTTTGCATCCACACTCTCTTCATTGTCTTTAGATTCTCCTTATCCTGCTCATGTTTATTAAGGGCATCTCACAAATTTGAATAAGATCTCCAAGTCTCATCCACCCTTGCCAAAACTTTGGTCACCCTGTGATTGACCAAGTTGGTGACCATCTCCTTGAATGAATTTTTTTCTCTTCTTTCAATATCTTCACCTCCTCCTTCAACTCTCTAATTTCTACCAACAGAGGCTCCGTGTCTACTAGAAATGATTCTACTATTGGGATCATAGGTGGAGTGGAAGTACCAGTCCCTAGTAATAGTTGCTCTTTAGGCTTATTGAGCTCTACAATGGCTTGTACATATTTCAACAGTATCTAATCATGATCCTTCTGCATGTTATTAGTTACTATCACAGTAAATTGAGCAGTTTGCACATTTAAATTTGCATCTTGGGTGGCAGGGGTGTCAGATACCCTCTTAATTATCACATGTCCTGTTAACTCCCCCAATCCAATCCTAGGCTTGTTATTGCTTGGGGCTAAAGCCCATATTACCAGTGTCTCAAACCTAGGATTGAAGGCTACACTAGAGAGAGCCTTCTCTACTTGCTCATCTATTACATCTAAGTCTTCTCTAGCTATGGTGTCAAATGCAATTGCATCTGACAAGGTCTAATGAGGAAGGAACAAAATATTACTCTTAGCAACCAATGACCTCCCCTCCTTTGGAGTCATTTTGATGATGGACTAATTGACTTCTGTCAACACTCTTTGAGTGATGACCTCATATTCAGAGGGGTTATCCCCACTCTTGGCATCCTCAATCCTCTTCTAAAACTCCTCACTCCTTACCTTTAGAATATAACTCTAGAATTCAAGAGTATATATGAACTCATCATCTTCCATAAATTTATTGCAAGCCATCACCCTAACATCCTCTATGTCTATAGCTCGGCTTGTCATGGTCCTCATTGACTTGTTTTCAGGAGAGGAGTGGGGTCTAATTCTATCAGGTGAATTTACCTGATGGGTAGATTCTTGTAACTATTCCTCTGCTTCCTCAAATGCTCTTTATTTGATTCATTTAGATGCCTAATAATTTCCAAAAATGCAATTCTCTTAGGTATATATTTAGGTAGAATGTGGGGAGGGGCCTCACACCCATAGATCATGATGTAGGTAGTTTGCTCATGGTATAACTAGTCACCCCAATTATGATCAATCCCCAAATCTGGGGTCCTATCCAAAGGCCTCAAAAAATCTAACAATGCATATCTATCATGCATCTCCACATCTACACTGGCAACATGTTTCCTTGTGCATATATCATCTTAGCATGTAAATTATGATCCCACATACCTAACAAGGTAAACAAAATCATATTGTACATTAAAGAATACCATGTGAATTCAACATGGGCATCCATAGTAAATAATTTTCTCTTGAGTGCCATCATATGTTTGTGCATTTTATCTGCTATATATCTGAAGCATAGTCATATGGCTCCCTAGTATCTTGACCTTGAATATTCACTACCCTCATCATCAGGGAAATGGGCATTCTATCTGAGGCATCCCTACCTAGCAATTAGCATAGACTATGGTAGGTCTTCACAAAATAATGCATGAATAAGGAACACTGAAAGGTCTTCTCCACCCTGTCTAATATATTCACCAACTTGCCATCAACTCCTCTCAGCCCGTGTTTGGCAAAGTTGAAATCTCTATATGCACGCTTGACAGTCTGATGCTTTTTCTTCAATGCACCCAAGTCAATTGGCTTACTAGCTGCATGGTTGAGGTTGAGCATAGTGGAAAGGTATCCCTTTATGAACTTTATTTTTGTGCCATTCCCTACCAATACTGTCCTTGTTTGAGGATCATACCTCTATACTATTGCACTCACAAGGTCTGGATTAGGAAATACATTAGGGAAAATTAGCTTAGCTAGATCAAAGTGCCAAGTGTGGTAGACTAGGGATTTATAGTCCATTCTATGATGCCAGTATTCAAATAAAATCCAACTAGAAATAGGCAATTGGGCATCCCTACATTTATAGAAAAAGTCAAGGATCTTATCATCTAGTATGTTGGGACCATGCAGATTTAGAGGTTTTCTAGCAAATCCTGGGAGATGGATCATAAGATCCTCATGCAAACTACATTTAGAGCTCGAGGTTTGACTAGCTTGACTCATTTTTTCTGACTATATTTTAAACTAGGGTTTCTTATCCTCTGTAATTTCTAACTCTTTCAATCAAGCAATCAACATAAAATATATTGGGCACAGTTAGACATAGTGAACTTACTAGTTAATGCTTGTAGAAGTTTGCATTTCTCTCTTTGCTCACTTGAGAATCCACTATGCATTTGAACTCTTCCTATGCTTGAAGAAATGATGCAAAAACCTCTAATTTTTCTCCTTTTCAAGCATCGTAGTATAGGTTTTGAGGCATTAATGGAGGTAGCCTCAACCTTAATCTCTCATTCATGTCATAGGGTGTCTTCAACGTTCTTCACAAATATTTAAACTTGAGCCGTTGATATGAGTTTTCCCCTTTGAGATCAACGGTCGTCGTTTACCCACTAGATTTGAAAATCTGGGTCATCATAGTTGAAAATTCTTCGACCAATAGGAATTGTTACCAATTTTCTCTACAGCTGAAATTGGTAGAGATGGAGTGCATTCAATTTGTGTTTAGATGAGGAAGTTTTAACATTTTCCTTCAATATCTTGTTTGCATAGTTGGAATGTTTGTGATATTTAGTTCTGTTGTAGTTCAATTGTTCAACAGAGGAAAAGAATTTTCAGGTCATCATTCATTTGCAGAAGGTTGTTTAAGAGATAACTTATTTCATTTCACTACAATGATTATTCATTGTATAAATGAGATACATGAAAGAAATAAACATTGCATTGTGTTAAGGGGAAAAATGGATAATATCAATAATGAATATCAAACCCAATAACACAATGAAACATGCAAATAACAAAGCTTTAAAACAAAAGAACAAACCTTGCAACCTTGTTATCTTGTAGCTTCCATTGTTCACCTAGTCTCGATCAATCTTTGTGTGATGAAGGGAGACCTTAGGAAGCACACTTCCTTGCTTTGTTCTTCAAGATGATGATGGAGAGATGGCTAGGATACTTATTATAATGAAGATGAACTTCAATACAATAAAAATGGTGGATATAGGCTATGAGATGGTGTGGGTGCCAAAGGCGTGCTATGGATTCTATAGAGTAAGTTTACTTGAAAGCTTGGATCTTTGAAATGGAAGAAAAGGGTTGTATTTATAGAGTTGGAAGAGAAAGGATCAACGGTGTAGAAAGAATAAGAAGATCAACGATATAGAAGACTTGGGAGGATGTGTGCGAATAGAAAGAAGAAAGTGTCAAAGAAAAGTTGTATTGTTTGAGCTAACTGCTTTCATGACAAAGATAAGATTTGCTTTCACAATTTAGAATGATTTATTCTAATTTAAGAGTTGTTGATAAAAACAAGGTTGTTTTAAATCAATTAACTCAACTTTTGCTTTTGCATGACAAGGAAGATTTATTTTTAGAAGATTTAGAATATAAGAAAGCAAATTAAATAAATAAATTTATTTAATTGTTTGTACAAAATAGAAGAATAAATAAAATATTTGATTATATTTTATTTTTAAAGATTGGGAGGATTTAAATAAATTTGATTGATTTATTTAAATTTGGAGAAATAAATGACTTAATTAAATAATTAAGAATGATTTAATTATTTGGAAGAAATAAATTAAATAAAAGATTTTATTTAATTTTGACTTTAGAAGAAGTAATTAAATATTTTGATATTTAATTAGCTTAGAGGAATATGAATCAAATAAATTTATTTATTTATTTATTTATTGATAGAGGAATTTAGACTTAAATAAATATTAAGAATATTTATTTGGACCGAGTCATGTCATTTTTAGGTGTATACATTTTGCCCCTCTTTGAAGCAATGTGTTTTATTATGTTGTTTCAAAGAATAGGTTTTTTGATAATGATACATGCCTTAGTTTGCCCCTGGTACAAGTTTAACGATAGGATGTCCCCTCGGGAGATTGGACGAGAAGAAGGTAGAAGGTGTGATACGAACAATCTCACGATGAAGAAGGTGAAAAATAGATTGACTAAAGAGTTGAATGATATGCGATGCAAGATGGAATGATAACACACACAAGCAAGCAAGCAAGTATGCACAAATGATACGAGAACAAATAGGGTATTGCCCCTGTCAAGCGATAAATCAATGATTGATCAATATTGATATACGATGGTGTTGTCATGGTGGGGAATGATAGATCCCTAGAGCAACATAAAGGATAGTGTTGTCATGGCAGGGAACGATAGATCCCTACAGCAACACAAAGGATAGTGTTGTCATGGTGGGGAATGATAGATCCCTAGAGCAACACAAAGGATAGTGTTGTCATGGTGGGGAATGATAGATCCCTAGAGTAACACGATACCCGTGGGAAATGCATATCCCACTGATACTTATGACTGATTTAATTGGTTTACGACTAGACAAGGATCAATACCACTAATTGTGATTGGGTCATTTAACAAGATTGACTTGACTTGATTGGTATGGATTAAGGATGGACTTGCATTTGGATCATTGCTCTAATTGATAGGATTGGAATGAGAGATATGAAAAAAAGTTGATTGATAGAAGAAATGTGGATGAAGGAATCACAAGCTTTTACTCTACAGACATGGGCACTTTGGAACAAGATCTTTATTATGGACGGTATACGGAATGGAAATGGATGTATTATAGATGCAAATATATGTCATCTTGATATTACAAGTATTTTAAAGTGCTTATTTCATCATCGGTCATTTATTATGTTGTAAGAAAATACAAGCGTCTAGGTATAATTAAATTGAGATGACCTAAGTATTACTTACATGGATTTTGATTTAGTAAGTTAATACAAGCATCTAGTCAAAATTGAATCTAGATGACCTGAGTATTTCTTGCGTTTCAAGAGACAAGGATTGCCCCTTTTCATGTTTAAACCTTAGAAGTCCTTGGTAATCTTTTGCTGATCATGTCTTTAGACAAAAGTCATCACATTACTAAAGATTGATCCACAAATAGTAGACAAAGAAAAATGATTATGCCCCCATCATAGCATCTCTATCTTTTGGCATCCTCGAGTAGCATAGAAAGACATAATAAGGAAAATTAAGACTCTCTAACTTAACCTCTTCACAAAACATTCTTGCCATAGTATAGATAAAATTATTTTGATGTGTTTTGGTCTTTGTTTATTTTGCATTGGATAGGTTGATGTTTTTGTGCCAAGATTTTTGTTTGGAAGTGTGTTTTGCTACGCTTGCGTGTCTAGTGAAAGGTATCACAATCCTTATTGGTGTCCTCTTAGAACATGTGGCATTCAAGAATCCAATTCCATAACCAGGTCAAGGACTTGCCCCTAGTCAGGTAAAGGATCAACTTATTATGGATGAACTGACAAATAGAGTCAAAGAAAATGGGCCTTAAGGGATTGATCTAGTGCCTCAAGGGCGCATTGCTAAATGGCCTTGCCTATGTGACAACATAGTTCGGGGTGAACTTGGTGGACCTAAGACCTAGGCGATGGGCAAAGGTGTGGAATTAGATAGATAGAAGGACATATGAAATGCGATGGAATAGACAAGAAGTGGAGCCTCAGGGGTGCATCGATAATGGCCTTGCCTATGTGATAACTTAGAGGCGATGTAGTTCGACAACAGTTCAATGGATTGACTCAAGGCGGATGACCTTGATGGACACAAGTATAGATTGGTAGTTTGAGGACATAAAGCGATAAGGACTAGTGAACAACAAGCCATGGTAGGTACACAGATATGAATCAGGTGGATGTTTGTTAGGAGGTATGAACAAGGAACAAGGTTTAAAAAGATGGAGAAGGTGGTTCATCACAAGGAGTGCTTGTTTACTAGGTTTTCACCACTTGCATTTATTTGCATGAAAGCTAAAAGTACACATGACGCCTATTTTCCATTTTTTCACCATGGTACCTATCTGAGGTGCCTATTTACCAGGTTTTCACTTGTTTTTATTTGCATGAAAGCTAAAAGTACACATGATGCATGTTTTCCATTTTTTCACCATGGTACCTATCCAAGGCACTTGTTTGCTAGGTTTCACCGTTGGATGATTTTTTTTGTTGGTTCTCCATTTTTTTTGTTATTTTGTTATTTTTTAATTTTTTTTATGGTGTTTTTGATTCCCTTGCATTAGGGTTTAAGTGTAGAACTTGCAAAGATGTATACTGTTGATGGGATCAACAAACAATTCACCTTTTGATGTAGCCAATTGATAAGCACCTAACCCATAGGTAGCAACGATGACATAAGGACCAAGCCAGTTGGGTTCAAACTTACGTTTCTTTTCTCGATCCTGCTAATTCCTGGGATTTTCCTTAAGCACTAGACCACCAACATTGAATACCCTGGGATGGACTCTGTGGTTATAACTTCGAGACATCCTTTGTTGATAAGCTTTGAGATGGTTAAAGGCCTTTTGCCTTCTCTCTTCTAGCAGCTCTAGCTCTTGTAGTCTAGATACTTGGTACTCTTCATCTGTTATGAGGCCCTTTAACAATACTCGCAAGGATGGGATCTCAACTTTAATGGGCAAGATGGCTTAAGATCTGTAGACTAGGGAGTATCATGTTGCACCTATGGGTGTGCAGATACTTGTGTGGTAGGCCCATAGTATAGGATTTAATTAGACATGCCAATCACCACTAGCATCATTGATAGTCTTTTTCAGGATTTTTAAGATGGTTTTATTTGATGCCTCCACCTAGCCATTTCCTCGGGGGTAATATAGGGTGGAAAAATGGTGTTGGATATAGAATTTGTCACATAGTTCCCTGACATTCTAATTTTTGAATGGTCGTCCATTATTAGTGATAATGGATAAAGGGATACCATAGTGGCAAATGATGTAGTTTAGGATAAAAGAGGCAATCTATTTTTCTGTGACATTGGCGAGGGGTACAGCTTCAATCCACTTCATAAAGTACTCGGTGGCAGTGATTATGAATTTATGGCCATTGGAGGATGGAGGGTGTATCTTACCCACTAAGTTGAGTCCCCATTGATAGAAAGGCCAAGGAGTTGATAAAGGCTGCAACTCTTGTGCTAGTGCATGTATCAGGTTCCCATGGATTTGGTACCTCTTGCACTTCTTGACAAAATGATAGGAATCCTTTTCCATTGTTGGCCAATAGTATCCCATGTGTATGAGTTTCTTGGCTAGGGTATGACCACTAGAGTAGGTGCCGCATATACCGTCGTGCACTTCACTCAGGCCATTTTGATATTCCTTGCCATCGAGACACCTATGGAGAGTACCATTGAGACTACATTGATATAAGGTATTGGCTATAATAGCATAACAGGATGCTTGGCAAATGAAAGTTCATTTTTGGTTACTTGAGAGATCAGGTGGTACGGTATTATCTTTGAGATAGGAAATACTTTTCCATACAGGGGAGAGTTAGGTCCTACAATGTGGTAAATGATATGGGATTCAAGAGAATCATATCTAGGATGGGAGATTGTCTCTACCAAGAACTCATAGCATGATTGGTTTTTAGGGATGTCAAGGAGAGAGGCGATCGTTGCCATGGCATTTGCTGCTTTGTTCTCTATCCTTGGTATTTTCCCAAAAGAGATCTCACAAAAGTATTCTTTGAAGTCATCCACCATTTGCTTGTATGGTATTAACTTCTCATCCTTTGTTTGGTAGTCATCATTCACTTGGTTGATAACTAACTATGAGTCACCATATACTTGAAGTTTTGTGTTGTTCCATTCAACTACCAGCTTGATGCCAATGACTAGGGCTTCATACTCTGCCACATTGTTAGTACAAGGAAAGAGTAGTCTGTATGATTTTGGAATGGTGTTTCCATGAGGTGTGATCAACAAGATACCTGCCCCCGATCCATGTTGAGTATAGGAGCCATCAAACTATAGTTTCTAGGTTGTTGTTATGTGGAAGATGGAGTCATCAGAAATTCAAAGTTCAAAGGATTATCATCTGTTAAAGGTGCCTCTGCCAACTGATCCGCAAGTACTTGACCCTTTATTGCCTGCCTATCTACATATTTGATGTCAAACTCACTGAGAAGCATAACCCATTTGGAAAATCTACCTGTAAGAGCATCTTTGTTGAGCAAATATCAATTTTTGCTACTAGCTTGATGGAATGCGATAGCATGTAATGTCTCCATTTTTGTGAAGCGAAGACTACCGCAAGGCATGATCTTTCAATTGGTGTGTATTGCAGCTCATAACCAACCAATGTTCTGCTGATGTAATAAATTGCTTGTTCTTTACCTTTGTGATTTTGTTGTGCAAGGAGAGCTCCTAGAGCTATTGGTGTGGCAGAGATATAAAGTAACAGAGGTTTACCCTGGATGGGTGGCACCAATACAAGTGGTTTCATGAGATACTCTTTCAACTATTGAAATGCCTACTCACACGAATCATTCCATTTGAAAGGAATGTTCTTATGTAGGAGATACGTGAATGGGTGGCACTTGTCTGCCAATTAAGAAATGAACCTTTTGATAGATTGCAGTTTACCCTGTAAAGACCTTAGTTGACTGATATTTTTGGGTGGTGGCATTTCCATGATAGCCTTCACTTTAGATGGGCCTACTTCGATCCCATTTGTGGATATGATGTATCCTAGAAGCTTGCCAGATGTGACTCCGAATACACATTTCTTTGGGTTGAAGTGCACATTGAATTGCTCCATTCTTGTGAATATTTTGTCTAGTACTACTAGTGTCCTCTTGTGAGTGATTTGGCCAATATGTCATCCACATAATCTTCCATTATGGTGTGCATCATGTCGTGAAAGATTGTGGTCATAGCTCTTTGATATGTTGCCCTTGCATTTTTCAATCCGAATGGCATGACACACCAACAATAGGTGCCCCATGGACATGTGAATGCGGTCTTGTGTTGGTCCTTAGGTGCAATTTTGACCTGGTTGTATCTTGAGAAACCGTCCATTAGTGACAACATAGACTGTCCTGCCATGAGATCTACAATAATTTCTATGTTTGGCAGAGGGAAATCATCTTTTGGACAAGCTTTATTTAGGTCTCTAAAGTCATTACATAGTCCAAACTCTTCCATCTAGTTTGGCAACAAGTGCGATATTGGAAATCCACTCAGGATAGTCTATTGGTCTAATGAACCCAACATCTAGCAGTTTCTTCAGTGCTTCCTTTACCATAAGGACAACCTACGGGTGCATCTTTCTAAGTTTCTGCTTAACAGGTTTAGCTCCCAGAGCTAAGGACAAGTGATGCATTATGAGATTTAGATCTAGCCCTGGCATGTCCGCATATGACCAAGCAAAGTTTATTTTTTTCCTTTTGAAGAATTCAGTGAACTTTGGTTTTTCCTGTGTAGTTAAAGATTGTGCCATATGGATCATCCTTGGATTATCATTCATGCTGATGTTGATTTGCTCTACTAGTTCTATCAAAATTGATGATCTCTCCTGATGTGTTTAGATTGGGAAGAGGGTCAAGCCTTTCATCCTTCGGTGCCTTAGAGAGGTTTTCACTGTTAAATATGTCTTTCATATTTTTACTATTTTCATGATCTAACACTGCTGTAGAGTGGTTTTCACTGTTAGATCTTTCTTTCATTTTTTACATTTTTGAGATTGAAAGGCTTGGCACACTCTCCAATATAGGCCTTGTCATTGAGTTATATGGCATAGCCAGCCATGTGATCCCTTGCGGGTATATGATCTCTAAGTTCTAGATAGTCTATGATGGCTTCATCATTTTGAAAGGTATTGAGCTTAGGGGGGGTATCTTGTAAATCCCAATCTATGAGTT
This sequence comes from Cunninghamia lanceolata, assembly GCA_027924645.1. NCBI lineage: Eukaryota > Viridiplantae > Streptophyta > Pinopsida > Cupressales > Cupressaceae > Cunninghamia > Cunninghamia lanceolata. The sequence continues at coordinate 24,670,858 of BSBN01000606.1, read as the reverse complement.
CTGGATATACCGGTGGTAGAGGGTCATTGGGTTGGTTTGGTTCGAGGACATTAATGGTCAAAATGGAGGAGTTAATGTGGTTATTATAAGCATTGACAATGCTCATGATGGTACTCTCCACTAGTTGATCTATCAAGTGCGGTATCATTCCTTCCTCATGAGTTTCACTATCGTTATTATGTGGGTCGAACTCTAAAGGTCTAGCCCTTGGACTTTGTCCCTCATTAGTTGCATGGGTAGGGACATACTTATGGACCACATCAATATCTTTTTCATCACAAGATAGTTTAGAGAGACTATCCCATTCATACTCATTTGAGTCCGTCTCTCTCGATCCTTGTAGTCAGTGAATTTGATCCTCTAGATTAGTAGTAGATGTTTCTGATTGATTGCCTTTATTCTTATTTGTTCTAGTGGTTTTTTCTTTCTTGGTGTAACCTAGCCTTGTAGTGTCTCAGACTATTAAGGTATGAGGTTGGATAGGTTCTGTGATACCTTCCTTTCTTAATTTGATGAGACCATGACCTTCATACCCCATTCTTTGTAGCATTGAGAATACTTAGCCATATCATTCAATTTGTACCGTGGAGTGACAGTCTTGTTGCTAGGATAGATTGTCTTCATCCTTATATAACCATTGTAGGATGTCCTTTTCATCACTCTCATCTTCAAGGCTTCCCCATTTGACAAATGGACCTTTAGAAGTTGCTATTTCCTTAGATTTGCTCATGGAAGGCTTTCCATAGGATCGGGGAGGGATAGGGAGCTGTGATAAACAAAAGGATTGGGCAATTGTGTGTTCACCTAGGTCCTTGTCTTTGATTTTGAAGTTAGCTTGCGGTTCCTTCGATGTGGAAAGTAGTGAAGTTGGGTCGACATGGGATGAAGATGAAGTAGAGGCACAGTTATGGGGAATCACAAATTTAGGTTTAGATTGCACGGTGTTATAGTACTGAAATGCATTAGAATCACCTTGGACGGTGATTTATTGACCTTCAAAGGGGAATTTGATACACTGGTGATATGTTGAAGGTACTGCCTTCATAGCATGTATCCAAGGTCTCCCAAGGAGGATGTTATATGTAAGCTCCATATCAAGGACTTGACACACAACATTCTTTACTATAGGTCCCACTTTGATAGGTAAAAAAACCACTCCTTTTGAAGTTCTTTCCTCATCATCATAAGATTTGATGGCAATTTTCCTTTTTGGATCAATAGCATTCTCTGAAAACCCCAATGTAAGGATTAGCTTTAAAATGCAAATATTTAAACCGACCCCTCCATTGATTAGAACCCTTTTGATTTTGTGTTTGTGGATGAAGGCTTCAATGTGCAGAGAGGCATTATGAGGTTGAGTGGGGGACATATCATTCTTTTTAGTGAATGATAGGGAGCGATGTGTGGTAATGTGACCTACCATGGTCTGGAATTGTTCTTTAGCAAGGTTTGTTGGAACAGTGGATTCAAAAAGAGCTTGGTCCAATATGGCTCTATGAGATGGGGATAAATGCAAAAGTTCTAAGATGGAGATGTGTGCTGGCATTTTGTGAAGTTGGTCCAAGACACTGTACTAGTTGGACGAAGAGGACGACTTGGATGGGATCCTCTTAAGAGTAACCTTTCCACTGCGAGTGGTCATGTTACAATCAAGAGTGTTACTTAGGATATTGACATGTGAATCACTTTCTGAAATGTGGTTAACCACATAGTCAAATGCCATGTTCGTATAAATGGCATTATTATTACCATTGTTATTTTGTCTTGAAGCTCCTCCTTACTCATGATTTGGAAGTGGATTTTTGAATGCTAAATGATCATCATTAGAGGCATGTCCATCAAGTGATTCCTATTTTTGGTCTAACAATTCTTGGATGGTGTGTTTGAGTGCTATACAATCATTGGTCTTGTGTCCTTTGTTTCGGTGAAACTCACAAAAGTCATTGTCATTCCACTAAGGAGGTTTGACCTTTGGTTCATAATCCTGTGCTATCGGAAGCATTATGAGTTGATTTTCTAGAAGTTTCCGCAGGTTGGTTTCCAATGATTCTCCCAAAGGTGTGAATTTTCTCCTAGGTTGATAGGTTGTAAACTATGATTCAGTGTTTCACGGTTTATTTTGTTGGGGGTTGTTTTGTGGGCTTGTTAAAGTGAAAATTGTTTATTTCGGCGCCACATTTTTGGCATCCACCACCCCATCATTTACAACATTTTTATTTTCGGTCCAAAAGCATGGCTTATCCATGTTGGTATTGGTACTTGGAGTGTCCTTGTAAAGTTTGATTTGTCCTTTCATTACCAATGCCTTTTCAATGATGAAATCCATCTCAATGACTTTACTAAAGGAAGAAAGGCATTGTATCTGGATTTGATAGATGATGTCAACGTGGAGGTTATGAATGAACATTTCCAGCATTTGTTTTTTAAGGTATTTGATGCAGATACTTGCTTGCCAATTGTCTCCATCTTTGTAAGAAGGCAGCGAAGGATTCTCCACCCTTTTGCTTGGTGTTACAAAGATGTAAAATTGAGATGTGCTCAATTTTTTAGGAGAAGTGTAGGATAAAATTGTCCATTAATTTGTTAAATGTTCAGATGCCAGGGGGTATTCTAGAGAACCACTCCAATTCTTGTCCTCCCAAGCTCCTTGGAAATAGTCACATTAGATAGGTATCATTGTGGGCGACTTCAATGCATGCTGCACTAAACTCTCTAGTGTGGTCTCTTGGATCACATTTTCCTCAATATTTATCAAATTTAGGTACCTTGAATTTAGAGGGGAAAGGTATCATGACCAAAGTTCTATCAAAAGGATATGGTGAAATATCCTGTAGAGAGTAGTGTTTCATTGATGTTCCAGTTTGCATGTTTGTGAACTATTGTTGTAAGGCTTGGATTTGTTGTGTTATTAAACCTAGAGGGTTGGTAGAGTCAATGGTGGCCTTCCCTTTGTCTACGGTTCTTTCTTCTCATGTATTGTCCTCAGGGATTATTTCTTCTTCGATTTATTTTAATGTGTTGACATCAAAGTCCTTGGGAAGTTTTGCTCCTTGGTTTGCTAGGTAAAGAAAGAATCTAGTAGGGTCTTGGCTGAGCACCTTGTCCATCAGGTGTTGGAATTTTCAGTCTTATTAAGTTTATAGAAGCTCTTCATTGGAAATCTCCTCATCACTATCATGAGGGGATGAGACAACATTTTCAAAGGTGTCCACCATTTCAAATTATTTTTGGTATTAGGATCTTGTTACGACAATGCAATGTGAACTTGGATGGGGTGCTGTTGAAGAGAAAACTTGTAGTGGTGAGGTTTGAATGAGGGTTTCCTTAGACCAACGATATCAAACAAGGTTGCAGTTGCAAACAGTAGCCAAACTAAGGATGTTTGGAATCTGATTACTTGATGTTGACTAGTTTTGCACAAGCCCCTAGTGAAGTTCTGAAGGATGATAGATCCTCAATTGTGGAGACTTACTAGGTTTGTTTGAGGTTGAATTGATCTAGAATTACTTTGTCCTAACCTGATTTTGGTACTTGGTTTGGTTTTGGGAACTTTTGTGAATTGCTATGGAAGTGGATGGAAGAGGTGTTTGCATGGTAAAAATTGATCTCAGAAATTAGAATACAAATGAAATGGGTACTCAGAAGTGTTGAAAGGTTTCTCTTGAAAGACTAGGAAAAAATCATTGTCATACATGCACAACTATATATGCATTGAAATAGAGCTATATGCATAGCAAGTCAAGGTAAATGTGCAGATCTGGTTAAATTCAAAAGTGCACTAATAGATTGTAAATATGCACCAGGTCATAGTGTAAGTGTAGAAAGTTGAAACAAATACACAGTTTTGTAAGGTATATGCACTAATATGGTTTTCTAAATGTTTTAGTTTTTTTCTTTTCAACACATTTTTGTAGTTTTCTTGGTTTTTTTGGTTGCAATTTTGGTCTTTTTGAATATGATTTTATCAATCATAGCAAGAAGACACAACAAACACATAGAATGATTTCATGGTTTTTTATTTCTTTTTTTTGAATATTTTGGACTCTTTTTGACATAAGAACAAGTACAATCCTAGGCTGGTAAAGACAATATTTGTCGAATCCCCTAGCTGTGCATATTCAAAGTGGATAGCTTTAGGATCTTGGTAGCACTGGCTCCTCTCCACGGTACTCACTTCTCACAGATACCAAGATCTAGGTTTTCAAAGGCTCGTACCCCCACCAAACCTTAGGATTGTCCTTGCTACCTCTACTAAGAACCACATGAATCGAGGCAGCGTCAAAGGTCCCACCTTTTGTGCCAACAAATAGAATTATTTTGGGCCACTAAAACAATGGATATGTAGTGAGGGCAACTGTTCAAGTGGTTACACAGGAGGCAACACTACTCTCTATTATGGAGTCTCCCAGCCTTCAAGGGTTTTGGAGGAGGTTAGATGTCGGTGTAACACAACTTCACTCGTTGCTTGAAGATTTCACTCCAAACACAATTTATTTAGAGTGGCTCAGTAGGGCTTGGCTTTAGCTTGTTACCATTTAGGGTCATTCCTGCTTGGATGGATGGATATCCAAGGGTAGGCCCCTCTAAAGGTTTAACACATGTGAAATGATATGTCCAGCATTCTGATCACCCAAGATAGGGGAGAGCATAGGCTTGATATCATTCCAAGGACACAAAAGATAGTGGCTCTTTCAATCTTATTTAAAATGAAAAAAAACTAGATGCGCTACACTACTCAGGCACACACATGATTTGTTAACTTTGAAGTGAATAAAGATAGCAATGGTTCAATTTTTAGCAAGATAGCAATGTGTTTAACCTTGAAAGATAGCAATATAGCAATGATCCAATGATATGCAAGATAGCAATGATTCAATTACAACCCTCCTAGCTAGAACTATGTGAGATTTGTATGAACATCATTTTACTTTCTCAGCTAATTAAATCTATGATGAGCTAATAGGTGCAGCTATATGACTAAACCAGCTCCTATCCCTGCAAGTAGATGAGAAAATAGTCCTGTAAAACAAGCGTTAGCATTAGTAGAACCACAAGTAATACTCTAAAATTCCTTTTTAGGATAAATGTACAGCTTCAGAGCCTGAATACGTAGAAACAAAGCTAAGAAGTGCATGAATTATGGAAGTGCAGAAACAAAGGTTATAAGCACAAAATAGAAGAGTAAATGTCCAAGAATATCAGATGTGCCAGAAGAAATGGTAGATGCGCAACTTCTATGGTTAGATGTGTAGGAATATTGCATGCGTCGAAATAGGTGGTAGATGCGTAGCTTCTGATGATGGATGTGCTGAAGGATTGTATGCATAGAAAGATAGCTCAGATGTGCATCAGGATTGCTCAGATTCATAGAATGAACTTGTATGGAACCTATCACTCAAAAACTCAGTTTTGGATTAGATTTTGGGGTAAGGGCCCCACGGTGGGCACCGAAAATGTTAAGGGGAAAAGTGGATAATATCAATAATGAATATCAAACCCAATAACACAATGAAACATGCAAATTACAAAGCTTTAAAATAAAAGAACAAACCTTGCAACCTTGTTATCTCGCAGCCTCCATTGTTCACCTAGTCTTGATTGATCTTTGTGTGATGAAGGGAGCCCTCAGGAAGCACAATTCCTTGCTTCATTCTTCAAGATAATGATGGAGAGATGGTTAGGATACTTCTTGTAATGAAGATGAGCTTCAATACAATAAAAATGGTGGATATAGGCTATGAGATGGTGTGGATGCCAAAGGCACTCTATGGATTTTGTAGAGTAAGTTTAATTGAAATGTTGGATCCTTGAAATGGAAGAAAAGGGTTGTATTTATAGAGTTGGAAGAGAGAGGATCAATGATGTAGAAAGAATAAGAAGATCAATGGTATAGAAGACTTGAGAGGATGTGGACGAATAGAAAGAAGACAAGTGTCAAAGAAAAGCTATTTTGTTTGAGTTAATTGCTTTCATGACAAAGATAAGATTTGCTTTCACAATTTAGAATGATTTATTCTAATTTAAGAGTTGTTGATAAAAACAAGGTTATTTTAAATCAACTCAACTTTTGCTTTTGCATGACAAGGAAGATTTATTTTTAGAAGATTTGGAAGATAAGAAAGCAAATTAAATAACTAAATTTATTTAAATGTTTGTGCAAGATAGAAGAATAAATAAAATATTTGATTATATTTTATTTTTAAAGATTGGGAGGATATAAATAAATTTGATTGATTTATTTAAATTTGGAGGAATAAATGACTTAATTAAATAATTAAGAATTATTTAATTGTTTGAAAGAAATAAATTAAATAAATGATTTTATTTAATTTTGACTTTAGAAGAAGTAATTAAATATTTTTATATTTAATTAACTTAGAGGAATATGAATCAAATAAATAAATTTATTTATTTATTTATTGATAGAGGAATTTAGACTTAAATAAATATAAGAATATTTATTTGGATCGAGTCGTGTCATTTTTAGGTGTATACACATTGAATGAAAACATGATAGATCAAATGTCACACATAAGCTGTGGGAATAGCTGAACAAGTACAGATATAAGAAATATACTATGCATCTAGAAATAGGAGCGAGAAGGATCATAGCCATCATTTCCTAATCAGTATCTTTAGTTTCTAAGGTTGCCTTCTGTCCTTGGTCCCAATCTCCAATAAGAACCTGCAAAGATTGGAAAAGACCTGTTAGAGCCCCGGCTATGAGTTCCCTATGGGCCTATCAGCAGAGGCATAATACATTGTCTATAGTGCACTAAATCAGATACAAGTCATTCACATGCAAGAGAGATTGAAAAGAAACAATCATTATACTTCGCTTATTTTATCTAACATCTTTGTTTCATGTGCAAGTATAGGATACGTCATGTAGCTATTTGAAGACATATCAGCATGTGGTGTGAAGTGGGCTCCCACAAGGGTTGAGCCCAACATGCTACCCCTGGTCCTCAGAGGGAATGGAATGCAAATTATATTACTAATGCTTAATTGAAATAGGTTAACTAAAGGAGTACAATGTCAATCTAATGCTTACAGTTTAAGTAACGATGAAATGAAAGTATTAAAGTGACCTAAACTCATAAAGGAAAACATTCAATGCATGAGAACAACTGTCATTATTGCTACAATAGTAACTCAAGAAGTAGGCTGTGATATGCATATGAAAAAATAGCACCCTTATGCTGATTAATCAAATGTAGCATTCAATACCAATGTTATAGGTACATGATGATCATGATCATCTAAAAGTGTCTTTTATATTGTTTTCATGCAGCCAAGGCATTAGAGTTTACAGTTGCATCTTGTGTTTACATGTTATTCATGCTAGTAAAGTGGAGGAGTTGCAATAATTCAATATGGTATGTATATACACCTACATTTGACATGATATAGTAAGACCAGATGCCAAGCATGTGTGCCTTGAGATAGTGAAAAGAATATTATATGTTGCAGGTACAGTTATAGTAAATATGACATATTACAGATCAAGAAGGAATGTCCAAATATATAGAAGAAGGTAAACTATTATATATGTCTATTGGAACATCACATATATAACTATATCAAAATATATTTTTGTAATTTCAATGCTACAGGAGGATTCAAGTGGTGGGGACAACATTCCATTTTGATTGATATATTCCATTATGGAAAAACTAAAAATCAATGTACATATACAACTATAGAAGCTTAGGAAAATATTTATATGTTGTAATAAGTTCATGAGACGCCATATAACAAGAAGAGAGTGCATACAGATGAAATAAGAGAGTATGAGTTTGTTTTTACATATACAAAAAGTAAAAGTTCAGTTCATGTTCCATAAAACTAAGTTCTTTATTACAAACCCTCATTGTATTTTGCAACATACAAACTCCAGATACAGTCAAAGCATAATATTCAGAAAATAATGACAAAGAAGCCACATATCAACCACAACTAGAGAAAATTTTAGCAATGTTAAACCACCAAGGTTTCAAGCAAAGTTGCAAATGCATGAAAAATGGAAATGGGAGCTTTTGAGCTTAAGTTGAAATGATAATATAGCCAACTATGGCCGTGGGCTTGCAATAGAGGGAGCCATTCTTCTCAAGGCACAGTAAACTCTAGTTGGGGTTTCAAGTATTGACCATCATGTGTAGAAGAAATCACAAAAGTGAAAGCTTTCAAACCATTCAAACAAGAGACCACTCAGAAATGAGCACATAGGAAAAAAGATGGGGAGCCGATGGCCTGTAATAGAGCACATTATTTATTTACAATAGAGGTTAAGCCTACGAGTTCACTTGTGTAGGGTTTCAAGTAAAAAGACAAATATAGATAGAAATGATAAGATGAAATTATACTTGTCTAACCCATCTAGGGTTTCATTCTGAAAATGAAAGAGTAATGCTCAAACTATAGTCACAGCTTTTATCAAGCTCATTTGTCCATAGAAAATACTCAGGAAATAAAGAAATGAGTATGGGTAAAGCTACGGCCCCATGGAAGCAAACCCATAGGAAGATATATGTTTCAATGCATTTTCTTGTACACAAACACCAAAACCCTATTGGTATACATAGAGAAGCTTTAGATTTAAAAGGAAAATGAGTTTTTTTAGTTGATTCAAGAAAAAGATGCTTAGAGTATGAGAAAATGAGTGTATACATAGCAAAGACCCAGATCATATTCAAGAATGATGGAAAATGCAGTATATAGTTGCAGCCTACAAAAGAGCAGTGCTTTCATGGTGTTTTTTGCAAGATGAAGAGGGGAATACTTTCATTTTTATGTTTTTGAGTTCATATCAATTATGTAACCAGAGAGTATGTATAGATTTCAGACTCTAAGAGCTCACCTTGAATGATATACAGAGCCGAGGGTTTTTCCCCTTCTTTTGCTTCATTTTGCTCTCGAATGGAGCACAAACAATTGCAATTGTGCCACCTCAAATGCATAAATAAATACAAGTGATATGCATCAGAAACAAAACTTGGCTATGGCTTTGAAGCTAAAATTTGTCTTAGATAAAAAAGAAATGGTGCAATTTTGATGCAAAGAAGATTTACCTTGCATTTGCCTTCAAAAAACCCTTAGGGAATTGCTGAGAACACAGAGAGAAATGCTTGAGTTGCAAGCATAAACCCTAGCATGGTGGTGGTGGCCTAGAGGCAAAGCCAAAGATCCAAAAGATTCAAAAGTGAAAATGACCCTAAGAAAGTAGGGAAAAAGTTGTTTTGTGTTTAGGGTTTACATCATGCCCTAATTCGATGGGCATTTTCATCACATTTAAATTCATTTTCATTGCCTCAAGTAATACTCTTTGTGTTATCATGTGCATCCTAGTGACTAAGTCTTAAGACTTAGAGTGTTATCGAAAGCCTTAGGTTTTCTTTGCACATTCTATGCTAAGCTTTGATACCTTAAACTCATTTCAGTCCCTTTTGGAGATAGTGCATATACTTTCGACCCCTTAGAAGAGTAAGTTATGTACCTTAGAAGTTTTGTAGATTATTTGGAGAGTAGGCGTTATTGGCCTCTTTTTATGCAAACCATTATATGCCTTTAAGTATTTTTATGATTTTTTATAGAGAAATCAAATGCTTGTATATGCATATACTTGGCGAAATTAAAGCCTTGTATTATTATTATTGTAAAAATCAAATCTAGACAACTTAGAAAAAAAAAAATTTGCAATCTCAATGTAATTTTTTGTTTAAAAGAAATAATTTATAAAATCCTTTAAAATAAAAGCTATTTTATGTAGTTAAAACAAGTAAAGAAAAGAATATCCAGTCTTCTTGAGTTTGCTTTATTTTGGGGCAGATATGGACAAAATAGAATCTTTTTGGAGCAGACAAAGCATATTTTCTAGTGGTGCCACATTGGAGGAGTTTTTGGTAGTTTGCTTTTATAGTTTAGAGGCAGTTTGGTGGGCTTTTTGTCATCTTTTCTGAGGAGCTTGAAAATGGATTGGCATGATTATTTTTAGGATCTTGTCCTAGTTTTTCTCTTGGAGATCATTCTGTAGGATATATTTTGAGAAAGTTAGATCTTTTTCATCAGTAGAGATAAAGGTTAGAGATCAGAGTTCAGAGATTTATAGAGTCTTCCTCTCACACTGAGAGAGTTGTACTTTGGTTTTTGTACTCATTATTCCTTCCAGTTTATAGAGCAACAGTTTTCCTTCCCATTTGTCTACTCATTTACAAAGTTAATTTGATATTGCATTGTGATGGTTATTTATCCTTTGTTTTGTCTTAATTTTGTGATGGTTATGCAAGTATTTTATTTGATTCAGGTTGCATGTTGTGTTTAGATGAACCTTCATGTGAAATATTAATGAATTAAGTATAATCAAGGGGTTGTGAGAGTTATATTTCTGTGAACTCATTGTGAGTAAGATCTAGTAGGAGTTTAAGTATTGGTGCATCACCTTAGGAATTAATTTTAGTTATTTGTTTCATTTCAGTTCACCTTCTTACCTTTTTCCCTATGTAAGTCATTTAGATTAGTAAAATAATTAGGAGAGCCAGCTCACTCTAGAGGTTCACTTCAATCTTTAGGAAACCCACAGGCCTAGGAGTGTTCCTATGTGTCAACAAATAGTTAAGTTGAACAACTTAGCATAGGGTGAATATCTGATTGATAATAGTTTTTGCCACACCTAGTGGAAGTCTAAAAATGTTTTTAGAGAAGTTTTCAATTATTAAAGCTAGTATTCTGGTATATTCAATAGTGTTCCAAGCTTTGGAGGCTTTTTACAAGTATACCCGGCGACTCATTTTTCTGGTCTTGCATGTAAAACTAGTGCATTCTACTTATGAAAACAAGATTAGGACAGATTGGATTATTCAAACCAATAGCATGTTCATATATCATTGATATTTGGTGTGTGTGTCAGTGATTTCAACCTTTAGAAGTAGAAACTCGAACACATCTGGCAACTCCAAACTCAAGTTTACTAGTTTTAGTATGATCAAGTGCTAGTATGTTACAAAAATCATTTATTCATTCCATTTTCTAGCCTTTACATGAGTAGAAATGTCAAATTTTCATGGCCAGTATGAATATCCACCACCATACTATGAAAATGCCAATTATCCATCCCCATGTCAGCCATATCAAACCAATTATGTTGTTGTTTCAAATCCCATGGTTCTTCAAAATCAGCATGCCCAATATAGTTACAACCCACCTACTCTTGCTCAGCCTCCTTACCAGCCATACACAAGTAGCCATAATGTTGGTTTTTGTCTAAATACTCAGGATGCTTACCGCCTACCTATTCTTGTCCAATCTTCCAATCAACTTAAAAGTCCTAAAATTAAGGAGCTTAGAGATATTCTGTTAGACTTTAATAAGTAGATGGAGGAGATTAAGAGGGAACATGAGTATAATTAGCAACAGGATGAGATTGCAAGTATAAAGAGTATGTTGTTTGAGCTCATGCATTATTTCACAAAGTAGGTAGAGGAGATTAAGGAGCAGCACCAGTATAATTTACAGCAGGAAGACTGGGCTTGCTCAAGTTATCATTACCAACAAGAAGGGGGATTTCAAGCAAGGCAGTATGAAGAGTCTAATTTGTAGATGCAAGAGTTAAATCACCAAGCTTACCTTCAACAACCAGAGTAGCCACCCTATGAGACCTTTGGCTTCGATCAGGAGATGGAGACACAAAGGAGAGAGTTTGAAGAGAATCATGAGAGAGAGGCAGCTGCACAAATAAAGTTTTTACTTTCTTAAGCCCAAGAAGCCCCTTCTGTTCCAGAATAGCTAAGTCAAGAAGAGGTTTGTAAGTATAAATTTCTAAGTTTTAGAGAAAATGAGCCTCTTAATGCCCCTAGGGTTGAAATCTTGAGTTCTAAGCAAAATAAAGTCCTTGATACGTCAAGCCAACCTCTTAAGTCTAAAATACCTAGTTTTAGAAGCTCTCACCCATTGCAAGTTGAGGAAAACAACCATGTTTAGCCTAGTACAGTTGTAGATCAGCCCCTTGAGCAACATTCTTTCCCACAAGAGATCCAAGAAGCTCCCCAAGTTTCCCAACTAGATGAATCTGATTGTCTTATCACCATTTACCTTTATAAGGATGGACCTATGTGTTGTGATGCTCACAACATGCCCCATTTTACATCTTAGCAAAATGAGGACCCCTATTGTGGCTGTGGCTTTTGCTTGTGTGTGGGTCTTCTTGGTGGTGAAAGGGAAAAGGAAGTAAAAGTTACAAATCTTGTTCAAAAATGAAAAAATAAGCATTGAGTGCCAGAGCAGAATAGGGATGAATTCTTTGTCAAAAATGAATAGGGGTTGCTTTTTGAACCGTTTTAAAATTCCTAGTATTCTACAAGATATGAGTGTTTTTGGTAAAATGCATAATAGGGAGGTTTGAATGTTGCATGTACAAGGTCATTTGTATGTGGAGTCGTTGTATTAGTCATATAGGAGTGGTCATGTTTATTACATCTTGGTATTTGTATGCATATTGCTAACATTTTATTCTTTACATACAAATCGGACTTGACAAAATTTAGAGGTAAAATGGATAATTGGGTATGTCCACGGTTTGTATCTCGGGTTTCTATGTTTGGAAAAAGGAAACATACAAGGTACTATACAATAGTATATGCATATCATGGACCCGAGAAAATATGAAATTTAGTTTTATCAAGGTATGTTTCATTGTTTGTATGTTGTATGCTTTGGATACATACATTTCGATATACATACAGTCCAGAAGTCAAAAAAGAATTAAAATTTGATATAAGTGATGTATCGTACCTAAATGTATATTGAAAGATACATTCACTTTATATGCATATGTGGAGTCAAAGAGTTATGCAATGTCGTTTATAAAAGATGAAAAGTTTTAGATGATTATACAAAGGAATTTGCATGTATCGGGGCTTGTATCTAAGGATGGATACAAGTATTGTTGTATCGTTGATGTACAAGTGGAAAGCAAAGTGGGTCTCGCAGTTTGTATCTCGGGCTTGTATGGTAACAATGTACATCTCTGATATACAATAGGGTATACAAACAAATATTCAAAATGGATTTGAAAAGGAAGTTAAATAAAGGAAATTCTTTGTATGTTTGGGGCGATTGTATGTTAATAATATACATTCTTGAGATACAAAGGAATAAAAGGACATTGCGGGAGATAAAAGGTAAAAGGGAGGTTTGTATGGGTCATTTGTATAATGCGCTTCTATCTATGAGACATACGAAGAGCGATATACAAAACAAGAGATATAAGTATGGATAAAAACGAAAAGGGAAATAACATTAGTTATGGTTCATTGCATATATGTTTGTATGTTGAAAAGATACAATGGGAACATATAAGGAAAGATACAAGGAAAATCAGATGTATGCAGAAATAAACTAACGGATAAAAGTTTAAAACTAAAACACTGAAATAGAAAGTTGAAGCTCTAGGTGTATTAATTACTGTAATTAATGCTAAACTAACACCCAAAAAGAGTTAAATTCAAAGGAGCTAGGGTAAATTTAAAATCATTTTTCTTTTAGATTTACATTGTCAAGAATTAAAATTACAGAAAAAGAATTCCTACAGAAAAATTGAACAGAATTCATCAAGGCGACAGAATTACAGAAGCTGGACGGAGTACGAGATGGTAAAGTAAGTCAACAATGTAAAGGTGAATTGTCAAGAAATATAGGTATTTATCTTAAAACACCATTACAGTTCATTAGGTAAAATGCAAAGTAGATTTCAGTGATTTCATTTTGAAATGTAAACATCCATTAAAATTATTGGTTTAACTATTAATTAGCTGGGTTGGGTTAAACAAATGTGAAAGTCAAAATGGAAAAGACAAATGGGGGTTAGGCTAAAATAGTCAAAAAATAGAAAATTTGTAGTAAAACCCTAGGTAAGAAGGTAAAATGAAATGTTGAAAGATGCATTTTCTACAGGATGGCCCCAAAGCAAAAAAAGGTAGATACAAGCGGTAAAGTTAAAAAGAAGAGGAAGCCGTGCAAAGAAATAGAGAAAGAAGAGTTACCATTACACAGAGGATACCTGTCATTGATCAATTACACTGGAGTAGGAACAGACACAAACATTGAGAATTATGATGCAAATGATGTCTTATAGAATATCACAGCCGCTGACACTACACTTGACATGAGGTGTATATGGGAGAGTAGATTATACAGAGTTGCAAGTTTTCCGTTGGCTATGGAAGCCAGGGATTTGTGTCTGGATTGTTTAATTCTGTATGACCCATCAACTAGGAAAATAATGTTTCATGACACACTCATTACAGACTTATCCACATAAGGTATTGCAAGAACATTCAGTCTGGAGATCAATGAGAAAATGGTGGATATTGACATAGATCAATACAATGAGGATTTTCATAATAATGAAAGGGATTGCAGAGGCAAGATATTCAACAGTTGGTACAGCCTAGAAAACAAACCCAAGGTTGTGGCAATAGTGCACAAGAATCTACTGAGAATATACTTCAAAGAGGAAATACACCTGATGATTACACTGTTAAGTAGATTGGTGGGATTGAGAGATGGCACTAAGTGTGAGCCATGGATGTTTACTGTCATCGAGTTCATGAGAGAAGCAGGAAAAGAGCAAGGACAGATTCATTGGGCTAAGGCTATAAGCATAGCCATATGGAAACAGGCCATGCTAAGAAAGCAAAAGCTACTGCCTTTCTATTTGTATTCATACATATTATATTCATGTGTAGCAGAGGTTAAACCATTCATATATGGGATAGAAAGGGTTGGAACCTTAGGGAATGGTCTAGGTCAGAAGCTGGTATATGAGCATTACCCTAATTTGTAGGAAGAGAATGCATTGAAGAAATATACTTTAGTTAATGATGTGTTCTATACATACATGGTTAGAATTTTGAGGGAAGAGCTAGATAAAAGGTTATCTAATGATATAGAGGATACAATTGGGCTGCACAATTCCTGGTATATTCAATTTGAACATTTCAATTACATAAGAACTGAAGGAGTTGAAGGAAAACCATTCATTCTACCCAGGTATCCTTCCAATAAATTAATTATTCTAGATTTTTCAAGGAAGAATTTGAATGCCTTTAGAATGTACAAGAAGAGGTTTAGCAAATGAAATCTTAAGTTACCTTGGTCAATTGGTAGAAACCCATGCTATAGTGAAGAGGTTGCTAGTTATTTAGAATAGGAATTGAGATATTATGGATTTGAAGAGTTTGATTTAGCTAGAAGGTTTGACCCTTTCCATACGATTCAAAATATAATTGATAAAAAGCTTAAGCATCAAATACATATTGAAGATTTTTGGTCAGATTGCAAAAATGATAGAGAAGTAAGAAAGAGGGCTCATAAAAGGCTAACAGTTGATCAAATGAGATCTATGGGAGATATATATGTTCCTCTAGAGCTTAAGGAAGATGATAAATTGTTGCATCATAGTTATGAAAGTGCTAAGCTTGCTCCTATTTGAGAACCTGATTGGTCACAACCGTGGAACACATCTTTGGACATATTGTCCAAACCGGTCATCTTGTTTTCAAAGACATGGTTAAAAGATAGGATTGAAGAACTCCAAGATGAGGGGAGGGAAATCACATATCCAAAGAAAGGGAAAAAGAGAGTAAGAGAGCCTAGTGATGATCCCCAATGTTTTTATGAGAAGAAAAGAAAGATTGTAGAAGCTAAAATTGTAGAGAAGGATAAGAATGCTACTTTAATGGATCCTCATGCATTGGGAATAATAGTAGTAGTATCATCTAATACTTTTGTAGAGGCAAAATCCTTAAGCCATGAGATTAGTACAAAAGAAGCACAAACTTCCAAGGAAGTAACAGGACAAAAGATCAGAAAAGCAATACTAATAAGCATATCAAAAGGGGAGACTTCAAAAATAAGTGAAGTCATAGGAGCACAATAGGTAGGTGCAAAGTTGAGAGATATACCTAGCACATCCACCCCAATAGAAAAAAGACAAGCACATGTTCAAGTGAAGACATAATTGGCTGGAGAAATGCTGTAAGTGTCAAAAGCACATGAAGCCAAACAAACCACTGAGACTGTTCACATTGTAGATGATAGTAGTGAAAGTGAAGAGAAGGAAGTGTATGTAGGACAAGAGATTGAAATAGAAGAAGAATCTAGTGAATTCTTAGGTGAAGAAGAGGAACAAAACACTCCGTTGAGATAGAAATTGAACAAGGCTCAATGTATGAAAAGGAAGGGGTACAAGAAGAATCAGGAATAGTAGATCCATTTGGTACCCTAGTGTCTCCTGAAATAATCAAAGATGTACAAGAAGAAGCACATAAAATTGAGGAGTCTAAAAAGGAAGATTCACTTAAGGAGACAGTAAAAGAAAACCCTGCTCAAGCAAAGGAAGAAATAGGAATGGGCACCTCAGGTGTAGATGTACTAAATATCCTAAATATGTATGGTGAATAGATTGAAGAAGAAAAGAACATAGAAAGTAAAAATGAACAAGAAAAGAAGGATGATACAATGGTAAAATCACCTGCACATACAGAGCAAAATAGTAGGTTTGAAAAAGAACAAAAGGAAGGTGAAACTATAGAGGATGCAACTTAGAAACCTGAGGGTGAAGAACATACAGAGAACATTGATGAAGGTAAAATTGAAAAGCAAGCAAAAGACATAGACATGACAAATATAGAGAAAAAACATAAGGAAGAGGACCAAGAAAAAGAATCATCAGAGGGAGAGGGTCCTGAGGAAGAAGATGAAGGTGGACGGGACACAAAAATTGAAGAAGAAGAAAATGAAGGGGAGTCCCAACAATAGAATGATCCCATGGTACAAGAGCCAGCCCTTCAACATCACCCTCCTCCACAATAGCAACATGAACAACAAGAAGAACAATAACAACCACAAGAATAGGGAGAAGTAGAAAAGCCTCAGGAAGAGGTAAATAATGAAGAAAAAACTATTGAAGGCACAAAAGAGGTTCCTACCTAGTTAAGGGGAGAGATAATTAAAGAAAAGAAGGAGGTACAATTGGTACCTATTAATATCACAAGATTGTTGGGTGATACAACACTAAGGAAGGAAAAGAGAAGGGCCAGAACCATGTCAACCATTCAAAGAGGTCCAAATGGATCTAGGACGCCGAACTTGGCCATACCTCAAAAGGAGAAGGCAAAAGGAGAAATAACTATAGATGAGTATAAAATACTCAATTTTGACCTGGGGCATACAACAAGGGAGGAAAACATAACTGAGTGGGAAGAGATGCACCAGGTAATAGTAGAAATGTTAAGAAAAGATAAGGATAAACATGAATATTTGAAAGGACACATTGTCCAACTGCAACAATTCATTAAGGGAGTATTTGATTCAAATACAACAGTGCCAGAATTGGCTAATGAGATAGCAGTTGTATCCAAGGATGAAATAAAAGATATGGAAAATAAAAGGCTTAAAGCCAATGTATTTGAACAATGGTTCAAGGATTTCATGCAAGAAGGAGAATAGGTAACTGAACAAGCATTAAAAGGGTGGGAATTGGCTACAAAAGAAAAGAATAAATGCAGCATGCATGTATACAATGGCCAATTTATAAGAGAAGAATGCAAACCAGAATTAGAACAGTTAACAAAAATTGAGGAAAGAGTAGAAGAACTAATAAATGAAGGAGTAATTACCCTTTCAATGGTAAATCAAGTGCCACAGGTGAGGTTAGAACTAAAATTTGAAGAGGACAATCTTAAAAGGTGCATAACAATTGCTCAGGACTTAGAAGAAAAAGCAGATGACATGATTAGAATGCATAAAAGGATAGTAGAAAAACTATTAGATCATGAATGCATGGATATAGCAGCATATGAACTACAAAGGGCTTTAACAGAATTCAAAGCTATTTTTACACCATGCATGGAAAGTCCTTAGGCATATTTGAGTAAGGAAATGATTAATTCATTGATGGAGGAAAGTGCTAAAATGAAGAAATACAAGAAGAAGAGCGAAGGTTTAGAGATTAAAGAAAAGAAACTGAAAGAAGGGGTTACACTGTAGGAGTATGTATGGACAAAGAGTCCAGGAGGGGATCACACGTTTATAGAAGGTATAATCAATAATTTCAAATCATATTTGAAGGAGTAGAAATTTTACAAGGAGCAGTGGTTTTGAAAGGGATCAAATAAAGAGGTATCTACGGGGAAAGTCTACAAGAAGGCAGAAGTCAAAGAAAGGGGAATCTTATTTTTTTGAAAAGATTCCAATAGCATCCTTTGAGAAGGAAAAGATACCATTTAGATATTTTGAGAAATGGTTAGGAGATGAATATGCAGGAGCACCTACCTGACAGCTGGCCTTCATGAGGCAGTTAGTAGTTTTAGGTCTTGTTTATGTTTCCAAGAAGGTCTGATAAGACCAAATGCATGTAATAAGGTCATGCTGATCATGATAAGATCATGCTGACCATGCTTTTACTATTTTTAGGTAGTTTGTTAGAATAACTATCATGATGTATGATCGGTTGGATCTCCCAGCCGCCTGGAGAGTTCCCAGCCGCTTGGAGTCGGGTCAGTAGTACTCGAAGACAAATCTATTTAAGCATGAGGATCGGTTGACTATAGATCATCAATCAGGCTTTACTGAGAGAGAGAGCGACTGAATATTGTAATAGCATCTTTTGAAATCGAATAAGAGATCCTGTTGTTTTCATTTTCTGTTTGATCTCCTTTGTGTAATCGATTTGCTGGTTTGGTTGCTGTATGGATTCACTGATCCATTCCACCGGTTGATTCGTCTGATCGGTGGAATGGTTATGTACAGTAGGGTAGGTGTTAGTTTGTTTGTTCGCATGCAGGTGTGCAGGATCGCGGCTGAAAAGGTGTTGAAGACCCTAGCATGGGCATGTGCTAGGTCGAGCTGATAAAGTGTGGTAGATCACCCTGGAAGTGGATCGAGTCATCCCAGGAGGTTCGGCGGATCAGAACAGCGAAAATCCGCTAAGGCTGGAAGTTTGTCAAAACCGCATCATCAGGATATTTTCTGCGTATATCCTGCAGTCGCTTCGAGCATCATCATCTGAGTAAGAGGAGATCGGCATGATGCGGTTAGTTGCATGAAGTGCAAGTGCGTCGGGGTGATCATCATCAGGAGTTGCCGGAGAGGAGTGCATCGGCATAAGGTAGAAGATCAGGTCATGAAACTGTTGAAGTTTGCATGTTGCAAGTGCATCAGGATGTTTTAAGTCAGATATATACTCAGTGTATATATCGCCGTCAGGATCATCTCTCGGGAGTGCCCATCATCCGCGTATCGCTAGCAGATGCGGGAGTGAAAGTTCATTTTTTTTGACTAAGTGTTGAAGAGGTCATCAGGATATTGGGTGACGTCATCGTCATCAGGATATTGAGATATCCCCCTATGCAAGTTTATCCTGCTGTCGTTAAGTTCTTAGGTATCGGCAGAAAGTTGTGTTAACATCATCAGGAGGTTTCGAGAGAACCGGATAAATCATATCATGATGCTGTTGCTTGTATCGTCAGCTATCGGGGTATCGAAGGGAAGGTGCTGAACGTGATCATCATCAGGATCTTTGGAGCAACCGGATATTGGATATCCTGCTGACGAAGGGGGTGTTGCATATCATGATGATGCTGATGGAGCTTGGCGCCTGATGAACAGTGCAACAGGAGGATGTTTGCGCTAGTTGAACATCATGATGATGATGGTAGGCGGAAAATAGAGGAAGTGAATAGTAGTCGGCAGGAGGATAATTGTGCTCGTCTGAAATATGATGATGATGCTGACAGTGTAAAGCAAAATATGATGATGATGATGATGATGGGCTGCAGACATCCATGCTGTATTGTAAGGTTATAGTGTGGATGCCTCTGCATCATAGTGGTATCAGAGCTCAGCAAAACATCTGGGCTGTTGTGTGTTGATTCTGTCACCGAAAGGGCAGAGGTAGAGTTGATTGTGTGTTGTGTGTTGAGTGAGAGGTTGACAAAATGCCTCCAAAAGGTAGTGGTACTGCAAGGGAATTGCAGGAGATGAAGGAAAAACATGCTAGAGAGATGAGGAAGATGAAGGAGCTTGCTGAAGCACTTCAAGCCAGGCTTGTAGCCCTGGAAAAGAACAAAAAGAGGGAAGTAGCAGACAGTGAGTCTGAAGAAGATGAAGATACTGTAGAAGAATATGAAGAGGTAGCTGAAGATCTGGATGCTGAAGACCAGAGATTGGCAAAACTGTTAAAGGCAGTGCAGAGTGATAAACCTAAGGTAAAGGTTGATGTTTCCAAGTATACTGGAAGTTTGAATGAAGATGAGTTGCTGGATTGGATT
The DNA here is from genome assembly GCA_027924645.1 of Cunninghamia lanceolata. Lineage (NCBI taxonomy): Eukaryota > Viridiplantae > Streptophyta > Pinopsida > Cupressales > Cupressaceae > Cunninghamia > Cunninghamia lanceolata. The sequence continues at coordinate 24,650,531 of BSBN01000606.1, read as the reverse complement.
GCTGCACTTGATAATCACTTTGAATGTGAAGATGTTGCTGAGGATCAGAAGGTAAAGATTGCAAAGACCAAGTTAGGAGGTCATGCTTTGGTATGGTGGGATTATGTACAATCTGAGAGAAGGAAACAAGGGAAGTCAAAGATCACTTCATGGGATAAGATGGTAGCAAGGATCAAGGGTAAATTCTTGCCAAGGGATTATGAAATCCAGATGTTTAAGAAGCTGCAATTTTTAAAGCAGAAGGAAAGGGATGTGAAGACATATACTGAGGAGTTTTATAAGTTAAGTATGAGATCTGGTCATCATGAGAATGAGGTAGAAAAGGTGGCTAGGTACTTGGCTGGTTTGAGATTTAACATACAGGATGAGTTAGTTTTAGCTAACCCTAAGAATGTGGAGGATTGTTAAAATGGCAATCAGGATTGAAGAAAAGATGAATAGAGGACATGATAAGTCCATGAGAGGAAGAGGAAATAATATGAGGGGAAGAGGAGCAGCCCCTACACAAAAGCAAACCAATGAGGGTCAAGAAGACACTGGTAAAGGACAGGGACAGTCTGATTTCAGAGGTGGATGGAAAGGTAATAGAGGAAGATTTGGAGGTGGTAGAGGTTCTACTACATTTTCAGGAAAATGTTACACCTGTGGTGAGTTTGGTCATCCATCTTTCAAATGTCCAGAAAACAAGGGTTCATCATCCAGAAATGATAGAACTAGTGACAAGAGAGTACAACTGGTACAAGAAGAGACAGTAGAGCAAAGTGCACAGAGTTCAAACACTTATCAAAAAGATAAGGAGCCTGATAATTATGCATACCCAGAAAGTGGAGAGTCTCTGCTGATGAGAAGAACAGCAACTACCATGAAGGTACATGACAAAGAATCCCCACAAAGAAGAGCTCTTTTCAAGACTATATGCAAGAGCAAAGGTAAAAAATGTAAGGTTGTCATTGATACTGGTTCAACAGACAACATGGTATCTCAGGAAATGGTGGATAAACTAAATTTGGAAAGGATTCCACATCCACACCCTTACAAGGCGTCTTGGGTGAGTGATAGTCAATCACTTTTTGTCTCTGAACAGGCATATGTGGATTTTCAGATTGGAGCATATCAGGATAGAATTTTGTGTGATATTTTGCCCATGGAATGTTGTCACCTACTGTTGGGTAGACCATGGCAATTTGATAGAAGGGTACTGTATGATGGGTACGCTAATACCTACACCATCAAGAAAGATGGGAAGACTATTCTGTTGATGCCATTGCAGGCAGATGCTGCAGCCCAGGGGGCAGCCAAAATCATTTTGATGGGAAAGAAGGAGTATGTGCAGATGCCTAGAGGAGTAGGCATAAAGGCAGTTGAAGACACTGCAGGAAAAGGAGTTGTTCAGGACAATAGGTTGAAGAAAGTTTTAGTTTTGACTGACAAAGATCAACAGCAGGTGCAGAAACAGGTTTGCACACAGCAATCAGTTGAGAGGAATGACAAGGATGTTGTCATAGTTGGGACTATTGTTTGTCCTATAAAGATTGAAAGGAAGACAGGATTGAACATTTCAGAAGTTCAAGAGGCAGTTCAGACAGAGGTTCTGGTCAGACAACCTGGCAAACACAGGGTATATGAGAAAAAGGCCTACATTAACAGGCATGAGGATTTACTTGCCAGAAAGCAAGTTACAGTTCAGCAGACTTGGAGCAGCCCAAAGCCAGCAGAGAACAAAGCTGGAACAGTTCAGCATATTGCAAAGGCAAAGTGTAGAGGTGGAGGACTTCCACATACTAAACTCATGGGACATGAGTTCTTTTCTGTTGGGGAGTATGGTGCAGGAGCACCTACCTGACAGCTGGCCTTCATGAGGCAGTTAGTAGTTTTAGGTCTTGTTTATGTTTCCAAGAAGGTCTGATAAGACCAAATGCATGTAATAAGGTCATGCTGATCATGATAAGATCATGCTGACCATGCTTTTACTATTTTTAGGTAGTTTGTTAGAACAACTGTCATGATGTATGATCGGTTGGATCTCCCAGCCGCCTGGAGAGTTCCCAGCCGCTTGGAGTCGGGTCAGTAGTACTCGAAGACAAATCTATTTAAGCATGAGGATCGGTTGACTATAGATCATCGATCAGGCTTTACTGAGAGAGAGAGCGACTGAATATTGTAATAGCATCTTTTGAAATCGAATAAGAGATCCTGTTGTTTTTGTTTTCTGTTTGATCTCCTTTGTGTAATCGATTTGCTGGTTTGGTTTCTGTATGGACTCACTGATCCATTCCACCGGTTGATTCGTCTGATCGGTGGAATGGTTATGTACAGTAGGGTAGGTGTTAGTTTGTTTGTTCGCATGCAGGTGTGCAGGATCGCGGCTGAAAGGTGTTGAAGACCCTAGCATGGGCATGTGCTAGGTCGAGCTGATAAAGTGTGGTAGATCACCCTGGAAGTGGATCGAGTCATCCCAGGAGGTTCGGCGGATCAGAACAGCGAAAATCCGCTAAGGCTGAAAGTTTGTCAAAACCGCATCATCAGGATATTTTCTGCGTATATCCTGCAGTCGCTTCGAGCATCATCATCCAAGTAAGAGGAGATCGGCATGATGCGGTTAGTTGCATGAAGTGCAAGTGCGTCGGGGTGATCATCATCAGGAGTTGCCGGAGAGGAGTGCATCGGCATAAGGTAGAAGATCGGGTCATGAAACTGTTGAAGTTTGCATGTTGCAAGTGCATCAGGATGTTTTAAGTCGGATATATACTCAGCGTATATATCACCGTCAGGATCATCTCTCGGGAGTGCCCATCATCCGCGTATCGCTAGCAGATGCGGGAGTGAAAGTTCATTTTTTTTGACTAAGTGTTGAAGAGGTCATCAGGATATTGGGTGACGTCATCGTCATCAGGATATGATGTCATCATCATCAGGATATTGAGATATCCCCCTATGCAAGTTTATCCTGCTGTCGTTAAGTTCTTAGGTATCGGCAGAAAGTTGTGTTAACATCATCAGGAGGTTTCGAGAGAACCAGATAAATCATATCATGATGTTGTTGCTTGTATCATCGGCTATCGGGGTATCGAAGGGAAGGTGCTGAACGTGATCATCATCAGGATCTTTGGAGCAACCGGATATTGGATATCCTGCTGACGAAGGGGGTGTTGCATATCATGATGATGCTGATGGAGCTTGGCGCCCGATGAACAGTGCAACAGGAGGATGTTTGCGCTAGTTGAACATCATGATGATGATGGTAGGCGGAAAACGGAGGAAGTGAATAGTAGTTGGCAGGAGGATAATTGTGCTCGTCCGAAATATGATGATGATGCTGACAGTGTAAAGCAAAATATGATGATGATGATGATGATGATGGGCTGCAGACATCCATGCTGTATTGTAAGGTTATAGTGTGGATGCCTCTGCATCAGTTTAGAGATTAAAGGAAAGAAACTGAAAGAAGGGGTTACACTGCAGGAGTATGTATGGACAAAGAGTCCAGGAGGGGATCACACGTTTATAGAAGGTATAATCAATAATTTCAAATCATATTTGAAGGAGTAGAAATTTTACAAGGAGCAGTGGTTTTGAAAGGGATCAAATAAAGAGGTATCTACGGGGAAAGTCTGTTGGCAAGAGACACTATATGGATTCATGGTTGTTGTCATTGATGGCAACAAAGGTCATCCCACATATCCGCAAGTCATGATGTGTCTCTACCGGAAGTCAGAATAAAGAATGTTGTGGTCCGGTGAAGAAGAACAGAGCATGTGGCAAGGTCCGACAGATTGGTCCGGACCTCTCAGTGGAAGTGTCTTGGTACAGTGCGGATTTGGGGAAGTCAAGAGGACTACCTTGAGTGGTATATTCCAAGGATTTAGCCTCCGGTGATGGACAAGGAAAAAGATATGAATGGTTGAGTACCGGATTCCTGAGAGACAGTGAAAACAGAGGAAGAACTGACTGGCAGAGTATCAGACTGCTTTCCGGATGAGTTACTATTGATGACAGAGGTTGTGAAGGCATGAATCATGTTTGGCCGACATGATTAATGATATCTACAAGTATATGCTTGATCCGCATTGCTTGGTGAGGAAGGATTCAGCCGACAGAATGAAAGTTTATAAGAAACTAGACTGTTCCGGATGCCGACTAGAAAGGTGATGAAATTACTTGTGCGGATATATATAGAGGATGGATTTAGTTGTGAAGTGAGGTGTGAGAGTAGAGAGATATGCGAATAAGTCCAGAAAAAGAGCAGAGGTAGCAAAAAGGATCCGGTATGTGAAAGATAGCAGAATAAAGAATAGAGGAAAGATGAAGTGCAGCAGATCAGTGTACTGAGCCTAACCGGAACTGAACTCCAGCATATGCAGATGCTTCCAATCAGTTCAAGACTGTGATTCTCATCACTTTGTAGACAGTGTGTCTTTTTGTAGGCAGTGGGCCTCTTGTGAGCAGTGTGCTCGGGCAGTGAGCCCTAATTGGCAAGTGCCATTTTTGTAATTTCCTATTCTTCTAACAGAGAATAATTCTTGGGTTAATCACCCTGTGGTTTTCTCCCTTAACAGGGTTTCCACGTCAAAAATACTGTGTCATGTGTTTCTTATTTCATGGTTAATGTTTTTGTGTTTGATTTTATGCTACATCAATTAAAAGAAAAGTTCAATAAGGGAAATAATTAGGATAACTGATTCACCCCCCCCTCTCAGTTATCAACAATTGGTATCAGAGCTAAGTTCCTCCTAATAGAGCCTAACAGCTTGAGGAAGATCTAGGATTTCAAATGGATGCATATGGTTTAAGGGAGCAACTCAAGACTGCCCTTGAGGATCTTGAACAGTCAAATTCTGAAGTCAGTGAATTAAAGGAAAGACTCAAACAGGCTGATGAATTCATGAGAGAATTAAAAGACAAATTAAGTCTCTCTATGAAAAAGAGAAAGGAGCTGCTTCAACAGTTGGCAAGACAAAGTGAAGAAAGCAATACAAATGAGGAATTGACTGAGCAAACCAAGTTATGTGAAAAGTTATCAAAAGAAGTCATTATGTTAAGACATGAAATGGAATCAGGAACTATAAAGTTTACTCAAGAGATTGAAGAAAAAAGAAAGGCTGAAGACAATCTAAGACAATCTCTTAAAGAAAAATCAGAAGAATGCCACCAGATGGACAGGATTATCAGACACCTTGAATCTGATCTTGAAGATGCCAAAGATAATGAAGGAAAACTTGAGGATCAAATTGCCTCTCTCAAAAGAGACCTTCAAACAGCAAATGAATATAAAGAGAAATTCAAGATAAGTTCTGCTCAACTTGAAGTTCTTCTTGGAAGTCAAAAGAGGACAGATGACAAGTATGGCTTGGGATATGAGAAAGGAGAAAGCTCCGGATCTGGTCAGAAGAATCTTGGATCAGAAAATCCAAGGAGCAGGCCTAGAAGACCTCCGGTAAGACAGCCAAATGCTCAAAGATATCCATCCTTCAATGGATACTGCCACAACTGCAACCACTTTGGTCACAAAGCTAATCAGTGCAGAATGAGAATGAATCAGGATAATTCATCCTTCTCCGGACAGTGCTTCAACTGCAAAAGGTATGGACACAAATCCCATGAATGCAGAATTATGCAAGTAAACAAATCATTCAAAGGTAGATGCTTCACATGCAATAGAATAGGTCATATGGCAAATCAATGCAGATCAAGAGGATATCAGTCAAATATGCAAAGAAATGTTATTTGCCAAATCTGCAATAGGTCCGGTCATAATGCTAAAGTCTGCAGAAACAAGAATCAGGACAAAAGAGGTCCGGTGTATAATCAGAATCAAGACAAGGGTAAACAAAAGATGAATGCGGATGAGGTTAGGAATCAGATGAGCAAGATTTGGGTGAAGAAAAGTTCAGAGAATGTAGAGGTTGGATCCGCACCAGACTCTGGTGCTGATATTTCTTCCGGAAATTAAAAGTGAGCTCAGGCTCAGGGGGAGACTCAAAGAAAATCTTGTTCCCCCAGCCAAACAAGTGGTGCCGGATGTGGCACAAGATGCGGATCAAAGGGTTTGTAGATATGAATCTTGAGATACTTCAGTCAAGTTTTCAGAGGTCCGCATGAAGTTATGAAGAAACTGTGATCGATCAAATAAGACCTGTTCAGGGAGATGCTCCGGTATGATAAAGGATTACAAAAAGGTCCGGAAAGATCCAGAAATGCACTATCTTGTTCTGCGGATTGGACAGAGTGTTTGAGATGATCTTGTAATATGCTACCTCGATTTATTCATGATTGAAAGATCCGGATGATATCCACAGATCAGGACTAATCCGGGATACTCCAAGCTATCCAGACAAGGCAAACCGGAATGATGTAGGTGAAGCATTTATTGCAGACAGGTATTAGGGTTCGCGGAGCAATTTAAGGGATTTCCCAAAGGTCATTTGCTCATTCTGCACTCGAGAAGAAGCGAAAAGTGGAGCTCTGCAACAAGGTTCTTCAAGCACACCAAGGATCTCCTGCCGAAGCTATTGGATAAAGAAATCAATCCAACCACTCCGTGCAAACCGAAGGCGCATAAGGTATTCTCCGTTTTTCATTACCTCACTGCAAATCTTTGAAGAATGGCTACTCCAAACATAGTTAAGATCTCCGATAGACCTCGCCCCTCATTCAAGAAACATCCCTACAAATCATTGGAGGTAGACCCACTAGGAGCCTTCTCTAGTGTTCCTCACGGAGTTTTACACACCGAAGACATTAGGGTCTACATACATGCAAACATTGAGGAATTTGGGGAATTCAAATTAAGAGACCTCTATCACAAGCAGCTGATTGACAATGCTTTTGAGCTTAAACCAGAGTATAAGGATATTCAGAAGAAACAATTTGAGCAATTTATTCATTTCCCCTGCTTTGAAGAAGATGAATGGGTCCGGTATGTACTGAGCAGGATGCATGACAACTTTCTATGGCTAGATAGACCCTGCAAGATTACAAAAGAGGCAATTAGAGCAGTAACTGGTCTATACTCTTCCGGAGGAGTACCTATCCTCAAATCTGTCAAGAACAACATTGTAACTGAGGCCACCGGATCAAAATTTGACAAAAGGGCAATGACCATTGAAGACATCTCTGATCCGGATATCAAATATGCATCAATGATAATAGGATACAAGATCTACCACTCCAGCAGGGAGAATTCTGTATCCGGAACTGCAGTATACACTGCCTATGAGATGCTAAGAAAGAATGCAGAGTATGATCTCTGCGAACTACTGCTAAGCCAATTAATGGAAAATATACAGAAAATCAAGAAGGATAAGAAGAATTCCTTCAAATATGGTACTCTTATTGTATGTCTATTCTTCTACTTCATGAATGAGCTACCCGGAACAAGTGGATGGGTATGGCAGAATGACAAACCTGTTGCAGTCCAGATAAGAGACTACTTGCATGGACTTGGGGATGCAAAAGCGAGAAATTCAGCTCTATGGGGATACTTCAAAAACTTTCAGAGCATGATGCAAGCAAGAGAGAGAATTCCTCAGTCTCTCATTGAGAAATACAAGGACTCAGTGTGCTTTATGGTTGACACTGATCAGTGCCTAATGGAGGCAGTAGAGCCAAGGACTGTCTGGATCATGCCCATGGGGTATGAAGTTGATGAACAGATAGTGGAGCTGCATGTTCAACACATGCTAAGTCAGCCCAAAGATCCTAAGGCAGAAAGGTTTGGAACCTTTGAGGAGCTGAGTGTAAAAATACATGTAGAACTCAGGGAACCTGAGATTAAAAGAAAGGTAAGTAAAGAAGTAGAGCACATTGCTCAAGGCCTAGGTATCTCAAAGGAGGCACTTGATGCCAGCCGGGAAAAGAGGAGGAAGGCCGAGGAAGAAGAGAAAAGCAAAGAAAGTGCTCCGGTTGGAGCTCCCACCCGGACCAGATCAACAAAGAGATCTACACCTCCCTCAACCAAAAGTTCAAAACCGGAAGTCCAGGCATCCGGTAAGAGATCCAAGACAAAAGCCACAAGGGCTTATGGAAGCCAAAAGGATGAAGAGGAAACAGAATCAGATGAGGGAGTAAGAGAAGTAAAGAAACAGAAGAAGAAAGGATCCGGTAAGCCCTCCACAGGCCAAGACAAGGATGAAATGGCAGAGGTAACTGTTGAAAAGCCCACTCTGTCATTAGAGAGCATAATCAAGTCGGTCACGGTGGATGGAAACCTTCAACCAATGACTGAATCCTATGATAACTTCAGTGAGGCAGACCAAAAGACTCTGCAGGAAGCCACAGTTAAATATCTGAACATATACAATAAGGCTTTCATTGAGATCATATCTCTCATTCCTAAAAGCCTAGAGAAGGAAATGGAAGTAAGAAAGAATAATGCTCATGCCAAAGATCTTGAGATCCGGGAGCAGATAGCTATTCAGCTATATCCTCAAATTGATCCCAAGACAATGAACATTATCTTCAAGGACTGCAAAGATGAGTTCAGAAGCAAAGCCAGGATGAATCAACTCATGCTTGGTGAGACTGACAAAGTGGCCCAAGAAACAGAAGAGATCCTCCGGAAGGCCTTCAAAAGGTTCAATCTTCCTGTTGTAGAGGACTTAGGTGCAGAAACAGCTGCTGATTTGGAATCTTCTGTTCCGGAAGAAGTGAGCCCTGAACAGACAAGTGAGGACTTGGGACCCTTTGCTCCAGAAGAAGGGGCCCATGAACAAGTTAGCATCTCTCCTCCAGTTTCCCCTACAGTCTCCGGATCCAAAGAAGAAGAGCAATTACAGGAGAAGGAAGCAGTGGTGAAAGACAAAGAGGTTGACAGTTCTAAGACTGCAGAAGAAAAGAAACATCTGTCTCCGGCAAGAGACACTGCACAAACTGTTCAACAATTTTTGAGTAAAGAAACTTTAGAGATTGATGAACCGGAGCTTCTAAAAGGCCCATTTGATTTTGACTCTCTCTCTCCGGTACAAACAATGAAGATAGCTTCATTTGCAAATGCCAAGGCAAATGAAAAGCTCCTGAAGTCTCATATGGAAGACTGTGAGTTGATAGAGGCTGCCTCCGGAGTACTTGTGAAGATCATGCCATCAATCCAAATAGATCCGACAGCCTCCACTTCCGGTAATCTAAAAACCTTAGTCAGCAGTGTTGATACACATTTTGATTCTCTAGAAAAATCAGCTGAAGAAAAGGTCCGGAAGGAATTTTTGGATAAGAGATTTTCAGAGATATTAGAATTAATTTCTAAAGATAGGAAGATTGTAAGCATTGGAATAAAGAGCTTAGAGAATGCTCTTAAGGATGGCGGTGATATCTATAAATTTTGTATATCCTGGTCAAAGGCAACAGCAGCATTTGACAAGAAAATAAAAGAGGAACAGGATAAGCTACAAAGCTTATCTCAAAGTTTTGATCCTCTCTCTTCCTCTATAATAAATCAAGAATGTCAGACTATTGCAGTCTTGAACGAAATAAAGAATCCTGAGAAGGAAAGGAAGAACATCACCAACCGGATGGGAGAACTTAGAAGGATTATAATCCCTAAGTTGGAAACCATGCATGAGGCGATCAGTGATGCTAGGACCACCGCCCAAACAAAAGATCTGACAGATCTCAAGCGGGCAGAAGCGTTTGCATTTTTGTTAAGTGGTCACATTTCAATTTTGGACAGAATGAAGCAAAGTTGGGCTACCGAAATGATTCAATTACAGACATCCTTTGCAGACATTCTTCAATATATGTGAGTATGTAAATATGCGGCTAAGTATAAGAAATTTTTGAAAATTTTGATATGCGGACCCTACCCTTTGCCATTGATGTCAAAGGGGGAGTGAGGAGCAGTGAAAAATGAGGGATCCAACTAAGGGGGAGTTCCGGAAATTGTATATAAAGACAGAGCATCAGCAAAGGGGGAGCATAGTGAAAACACTTAGTCATTTTTCACTAAGTGTTGCCATCAATGCCAAAGGGGGAGATTGTTGGCAAGAGACACTATATGGATTCATGGTTGTTGTCATTGATGGCAACAAAGGTCATCCCACATATCCGCAAGTCATGATGTGTCTCTACCGGAAGTCAGAATAAAGAATGTTGTGGTCCGGTGAAGAAGAACAGAGCATGTGGCAAGGTCCGATAGATTGGTCCGGACCTCTCAGTGGAAGTGTCTTGGTACAGTGCGGATTTGGGGAAGTCAAGAGGACTACCTTGAGTGGTATATTCCAAGGATTTAGCCTCCGGTGATGGACAAGGAAAAAGATATGAATGGTTGAGTACCGGATTCCTGAGAGACAGTGAAAACAGAGGAAGAACTGACTGGCAGAGTATCAGACTGCTTTCCGGATGAGTTACTATTGATGACAGAGGTTGTGAAGGCATGAATCATGTTTGGCCGACATGATTAATGATATCTACAAGTATATGCTTGATCCGCATTGCTTGGTGAGGAAGGATTCAGCCGACAGAATGAAAGTTTATAAGAAACTAGACTGTTCCGGATGCCGACTAGAAAGGTGATGAAATTACTTGTGCGGATATATATAGAGGATGGATTTAGTTGTGAAGTGAGGTGTGAGAGTAGAGAGATATGCGAATAAGTCCAGAAAAAGAGCAGAGGTAGCAAAAAGGATCCGGTATGTGAAAGATAGCAGAATAAAGAACAGAGGAAAGATGAAGTGCAGCAGATCAGTGTACTGAGCCTAACCGGAACTGAACTCCAGCATATGCAGATGCTTCCAATCAGTTCAAGACTGTGATTCTCATCACTTTGTAGACAGTGTGTCTTTTTGTAGGCAGTGGGCCTCTTGTGAGCAGTGTGCTCGGGCAGTGAGCCCTAATTGGCAAGTGCCATTTTTGTAATTTCCTATTCTTCTAACAGAGAATAATTCTTGGGTTAATCACCCCGTGGTTTTCTCCCTTAACAGGGTTTCCACGTCAAAAATACTGTGTCATGTGTTTCTTATTTCATGGTTAATGTTTTTGTGTTTGATTTTATGCTACATCAATTAAAAGAAAAGTTCAATAAGGGAAATAATTAGGATAACTGATTCACCCCCCCCTCTCAGTTATCAACAAAGTCTACAAGAAGGCAGAAGTCAAAGAAAGGGGAATCTTATTTTTTTGAAAAGATTCCAATAGCATCCTTTGAGAAGGAAAAGATACCATTTAGATATTTTGAGAAATGGTTAGAGATGAATATGCACCCTTGATCAATAATAGATGGATCTAGACCGTAGATTAAGTTTTGTAGCCGTAGCAATAGGAAGCTTCAAATTCTATATAAGAAGCTCCGCTACTTGTACATTAGTTACACAGGGATTTTGAAAGATAGCTTGCAATTATAGTTTGTTTGAACATTTTGATTAGAAGAGTATTTTAGTTTAGAGGAGGAGGTCGCCTGTGTCTACACTAAGGAATGCGTGGAGTGTCTAGCTTCCTTATTGTATCTGTAAGACATTTGTAAGTTTTCTGTTAAGTTGATTAATGAAGCAAAGAGTCATTCATGCATTGTAACTCATATATGACTGTGTATTTTAAATACAAATAAATCTAGAATTCTGCATCTATTTTTTAGAGTGTTTTCTAGTTCTTACTTGTGTTTGAAATAATACCTCTTTAAAAGCTTGCAATCTTGGATGTGTGTTCATGAAAATACTCAGGGATTCACATTTAGAGATTTAGTCTGTTGATTTGATCAAGTTTGTTGTATTTCTTATAACGTGAATAACTGAGCATTTAGATCCTACAGTAGAATGATATTCAATTTGAATTTCTCTAGCTTTTCCTCAAACATTTGAAATAATTATCTTAAATGCAGAGATTTAAAGGAAATTATCTTATATTTGAAAGAAGCATGAACAATTGTGTTAATATTTGACAATTTTCATATCAATTGGAAGAAAAAGGCTTGTTTAATTGTAAATTAGATAAAACTTTGTGACATAGTAGTAAATTTATGCAAAGAGATGGATAATTTGTTGATATTTGTAACAATTTGAATAATTCGAGTCTAGTGATTCATAGATCACCTTAAATCAAGTAAGTCCCCTTTCATATTATAGTTTCACATTAACCTACTGAATTGTCCACAAGGTCAAGAGTTGACCATATAGAAACTTGGGATTAAGAACTCTTAGTTGATTTCTTCATATCTTTCAAGACAGTTAGGTTCATTTTGTTAATTTTAACTTTTGTTATGAATGTGTAAAAACAATCATCAATAGTTTTTGGCACTAGAAGGAGGGCCTGATTGGAGTTAAGGTAGGATTTAAGTAAAGCTGGCTCATAACATCGGTAGGGTGACTAGGTCCAGATCCAGTTCAGAAGATATATTTGTACAATTACCTGATAGAAGGCAGAGTAAAGGTCCTTTGATTTGGAATCCTAGAATATCAATCATAGGAGGTTCATCTTGAATGCCTCCTGGATCACCTTTTAACATCCATAACATTGTGAGTCATGATAGTTCTTCATTTAGATCTTTGAATCTTGGTTTAAGCCCTCCTAGAGGTCCAAGTCCACTTAGAAATCCAAGTACTCCTAGAGGTCCAGGCCCAACACAAGTACCTGCAATGGCTTATTTTAATGTCAATTCTCCTATGACATTTATTGATTATCATGAGATACCAAAAAATCCTGAAAAGATATGTCCTAAATATTAGTTGCATCAAGATCTAGAGGATCACATTAGGATATTCAAGGAAGCATGCTTTAGAGCCAGGTTAGAGTATGAAGATGTTGTGTGTAGATTGTTTCCTTACACCTTTAATGAGCAGGCTTCTAATTGGTATGTTAACTTGCCTAATGGTTATATTTCTTCTTGGGCACTTATGGAGGAGGTATTTCTATCTAGGTTTAGGGGACCAGTTGATCCTTCCACCTTATATCATAAATTGGCTGCAATTAAAAGAGGTGAAGGAGAGATGATTGATAATTTTAATGATAGGTTCCAAAAGGTTTATTCTAGGTTAGTGGCTCCTTACGCAGTAACTACAGATGCATTATTAGCCATGTATTATGTCACCCTTGATCCACTAACTGCTATGTTTGTCAAAAGAAAGGTTGATATAGATACAATATCCAAAGCTTATAAGGAGGCAGCCTCAGTAAACTAGGAGATGAGGCAAACAACTTATAATCCATTTCTTAATGGAGGAAACCCTGGGATGCAAAGTCAAGCACAACCTTGGAATGGAGTTCCTGTGTATAATACTTCATTATTGAACCTAATTCCTACATACACACCTGTGTATAATCCTTCCCCAATCCAGGCTATCATCCCTTATACTGGTAACACTACCAATAACAATTAGAGTAATGGTCAGTCTTTCTTCTAGCTTCCTTAGGATACATTTGTGGCAAAGGTATAAGAGGATAGGGAAGAAATCAAAGAAATTACTGCACACTAGAGAAGATTGACTACTGAAATGACAGAACTGAGAAATAAAAATTTCTGTGGTAGAAATAATCAAGGATACAGTTAGAACCATAACCAGAATTATAACCAAGATCAGGGTTCTAATCAGGGTCAGAATTATAGTCAGAGCCAAAATCATAATCAGGGACAAGCAATGCAAAATAGAGGACCTGTTGTAGATAACAAAACCTGGGGTAATAACAATAGAAATGAGAATCAGCCAAGGCCACTTAGGACATGGAACATAGGGCCAAATAATGGCACTCTAGCTTCTCCATTTGAGAATTTGGATAATCAAGAGACAAAACAAATAGCTAGAATTCAAATGGCTAATGTAGCATTAAAGAATTGGTGCAGGATTCATAATACCAGTGCACATGTTGAATTAGATTGCCCTCAGTTTCATCTGGCAGAAAGTATTTTCAATGTAGATGTATAGGCTCCCACCTCTGAGTTCCTCATTCCCAAAGGTAATGAAATAGTACCCTCAGGGTTTGAGACTGCTTTAGTCTTAGAGACTTTTACCTTTACAACTAGGGAGGAAGAGGATCAATTGTTAGAAGATGAACCTTACTTTTGTGAGAACCTATACCCTGAATTAGATTTAGTATTGAATGCATTTCAGTTTCCCTTTGAAACTAAAAATGAGGTGTTATATGAAATAGAGGAGGTACAGGCTTTTCAACAGTCTAACAAAAATCATACATACAATTTGAGAAATAACACTAGGCCAGGAGGTCCTTTCACTACTTCCACTCCTAACAATTTCAATGCTCCTCCAGATCAACATGCCAGCAATAACCCTACTATAGTAAGGGCCAATCATCATGTGAATAGTGGAATAGTAGCACAAAAAGTCCAAATAGGGAAAACAAAGACAGTGGAAACAATGAGGTTAATGAGTTACTTGTCTGAAGAGATAAACAAAATTAAGGTCAATATACCTTTATGTGAATTATTGAAAAGTCCAGGGGTTAGAAATGCTTTCATAAAATCCTTGGATACATTTGTGACAAGTGAGGTTTTTGCTGATATGAAAGTTCCAAGTAAGGATTAACAGCCTAAAGAAAAGAGTAAGAAAACTGAACAGCCTTCCAACACTAATGGGGTCATGTATGCAGATAAGAGGGAAGCCCCTCCTTTCTTGTTAACCATTAGGATGTTTGGAAAGAACACACATAATTGCATGGTAGATTCAGGTACATCAGCTAATATAATGCCTTTAGGGATATGTAAAACTTTAGGGTTGACTCCTACTAAATCTACCAAGGTTGTTACACAATTGGATAAAACTAAGGTTAATGTGATAGGAGAACTAATGCATTTTGAAATGCAGTTAGCCTCAGATCCTAGGGTGAATTAGTTTATTGACATTCAGGTAGTAGATATACCTATGAATTACGAGATGTTTTTGAGTAGAGACTGGTCCAAAACATTAAATGGATATATGGCCACTAATTTTTCACACATGTGGTTACCTTGGAGAGGTGTTCCAAATCAAATCAGGATAGAAGTTGAACCCAGAATGAAACACATGATTACAAAATACAACAAGACTAATGAGATATTGTATGCTTCCATTGAACCTGGTGTTTATAGAGTCACTAACAAGGGAGTGAAAATTGAAGAAATCCTGATGCTAAATTTTAAAGAAAAACCTATTAGTAAAGATACAATAATGTTCATTGAGTCTAATGAAAATTCTTCTGATGAAGAAGACAATGCAATAAATAGTTTTGGTCAGATCATCAGCCAAGAAATAGAAAAGTGCATTGAACAAAAGATTCTAGTTCAGTGCAAGTTGTATAAAAACATGTGTAGAGTCCATAATAAGCCTCATTCTAAAGAGAACTGTGGCATGTGTAGAGACATTATAGAATATCAATACATAAGGTGCACAAAGGGGATGGAACTATAAGAAGGAAAGGCTAATCCTAAAAAACCAGAGATATACTTTCAAGACAACATGGATGTATTAATTCTAGATTTAAAGAAAGAAACAAAAGATAAGAGTGTCTGTCATTCTGATTTACAAATTGAGAGTATAAGCATGCAAGTAGGTCAAAATGAATTGCCCATGAAGAAACAAGATAGTACCACACATGTAATAGAAAAGGCAAAACATGCAAAAATAAAAAGTTAAAAGAATAAAGAAGGCATGTGGACACTGAAATATGATGGATCTAAATCTAAACAAGGTGCAGGTGCAAGTGTGGAACTTTAGATCCTAATGGGAAGTCATTTTTAGCAGCATATAGGCTACAATTTTCTTGTACTAATAATGTAGAAGAATATGAAGCTTTTATTTATGGACTTGTTATGGCTATCAAGAAAAGGGTGAAAATGATCAGAGTGTTCTCAGATTCTAAGTTAGTGGTCAGACAAGTAAGAAAGTTGTATGCATGCAATTATAAGAAGATGGTTTGTTATAGACATAGGGTGTGGGATTTGATAGATTCATTTGATGCATTTAACATAGAAGATATCCCCATAGAATTGAATCATAGACCAAATGCATTAACAGTTGCTGCTAGTACTTTGGAACCCTTAACATTGTCAGGTTTAAAGTGATTTGTTGTTGAATTAGTAAATGTTCTGAGTATACTAGATAATGTTACTCATTTTTAGGTATTTGAAGGGGATTAGTAAACTATGGATTTTCTCACTTGTAATGAGGTGTTTGAAGCTCAAATCATTGATGAATAGGAAAGGCTTGATGTGTCTTGGGATGAAGAAGACATAATAAACTTGAAAAGCAATTTCTTACCTAAGGGAGTAATTGAGTTAGAAAATATTTTTGACTTTGATGGGGTAGTAAGATAGAAATATTTACCCAAAATTGAAGGGGGTAAATGTGATCCCTATAACCTTGGAACAGAGAAAAATCCACAGAATGTATTGATTGGAAAGGCTTTCTCTAAGGAGTTAAGAAAATAAATTGTGGAAGTTTTGAAAGAATACAAAAATGTCATGGCATGGACATATGAAGATTTGAAGACATATGATACGTCCATCATAACTCATGTGATACCCTTGAAACCAAATGTTAAACCATTTAGACATCAACAAATGCTCGTGAATGCTATTTTAGAGCCTTTAATCTTTGAAGAAGTGAAAAAATTGTTGTCTGCCAGGATAATCTTCCCAATAAGACATTCAACCTAGGTAGTACCTATGAGAAAGAAAAGTAAAGAAACTAGGTTATGTGTAGACTTTAGAAATTTGAACAAAGCCTCTGAAAAAGATAATTATCCCTTGCCTCCAATAGATGAAGTGCTGCAAGTAGTAAATGAGGATAAGATGATGTCTTTCTTAGATGGATTTTTAGGATATAACCAAGTCCTAGTGGATAAAGAAGATAGGTTGAAGACTACTTTTACTTGCAAACTGGGTAATTATGCATATAGGAGAATTACTTTTGGTTTAATCAATGCAAGTGCTACTTTTCAGAGAGCAATGGACATTGCATTTCATGGATTATCGGTAAATGCATTGTTATTTATATGGATGATTTAACTGTTTACTCCAAAGATGCATCCACTCATGCTGAAGATTTGAGAAGAGTACTTAAAAGATGTGAAAGGTACAGGATTTCTCTTAACCCAAAGAAATTTTTCTTTCAGTGTAACTAAAGGAAAATTGTTAGGACATGTCATTTCTGAGAATGGGATATCCATTGATCATGACAGAGTAGAAGGAATAAAAAAATTGCAATTACCTAACAACAAGAAAGAATTAAAGTCCTTTTTGGTAAGATTAACTTTGTCAGGAAGTTTATTTCAGGGTTTACAAAGATTGTGCAACCATTAAACATCATGCTTAAGAAGGATGAAAATATACAATGGACACCAGTAGCCAAAGCTGCATTTGAAGATACTAAGGAGGCCATTTCTGATGCTCCTGTGTTAGCAAGTCTAAATTATACAAATCCATTTTACATATATTCTTTTGCATCTTCACATTTAGTTGCAGCTGCCTTGACACAGAAAGGAGAAGATAATGAAGAAAAACCCATAGCTTTCATGAGTGCACCTCTGAAAGATGCACAACTAAAATATCTTGATATAGAAAGATAGGCATTTGTACTAGTAAGGGAAGTCAAGAAGTTTAGACATTACATCTTACGAAGTCAAGTTAAGGCCATAGTCCCAGATGCAATTGTGAAAATGCTATTAATGCAGAATGAGCCTGGAGAGTAAAGAGCTAAATGGATTACAATATTGCAAGAGTTTGATATGGAGATTATTCCAATGAAGCTAGTTAGAGGACAAGCATTAGTGCAGACCATAGCAAACACAAATCCAAATTTGGTTAAGCAGCAGTATGTATTAAATTCTAATGATGCATCAGGATGGTATGATGATTTGAATACCTTTCTGATATCAGGTAAATACCCAAGTAAGATGAAGTCTTCTTAGAGGAGAGCTTTAAATATTAAAGCACAGAGGTACATGGTACAAGGAGGTCTTCTATTCAAGAAGAACCATGAAGGTATATATATTTAAGATGTTTAAACAGAGCTAAAGCAGATAAGGTATTGTCAGAGTTGCATGATAAGTATGGAATTGCTCATGGTTCTCATTTAGCTACTACACATAAGATACTAAGAGAATGATACTATTGGCCAACAATGTTTAAAGATATAGGGAGTCATATTCAAAGTTATCACACCTGTCAAACTACAGCAGATAAAGGAAGGAATCAGGCCAATCCATTACAACCAGTCATTGAGTCTAGGCCATCTACACAGTGGGGCTTAGATTTCATTGGAGTTACAAATCCTCCATCATATGTAGGACATAAGTTTATATTGACAGTAACTGACTATTGTACAAGGTGGACTGAAGCCACATGTTGCAAGTTTTCTACTATTGAGGTGGTTATCAAATTTCTTGAAGAAAACATCAAAACAAGGTTTGGAACTCCATATTCGCTGGTATGTGATAATGGCCCTGCATTTTATTCTCTGAAATTTTCTAAATGGGCATTTGAATATGGGATAGTTTTAAAATTTTCTTCAAATTATTATCCTTAGGGGAATGGTTTAGTTGAGTCCACAAACAAGATTTTATTGGATATAATCAAGAAGCTAATTGAAAAGAATCCTAGAGAATAGAATACATTGTTAAAGTATGCGCTGTGGGTTAATAGGACTAAGGTTAAGTTAGCCTTAGGTAATGCACCTTATCACCTAGTTTATGGGACTAATTTCATACTTCCAGTAAATTTAAGAATACTTATCTAGAAGTTTGCTAATGAGTATTTAGGATTTGATGATCACAGAGAGGCCAAGATAATCCAAATGTTACAATTGGATGAGAAGAGAGATCAGGCCATTGAAAAATTTTCCAAACATCAAGTAGTGGTTAAAAGATGGTTTGACAAAAGAGCAAGAGTCAAAACATTCAAAATATTAGACTTAGTATTGTTCTAGGATAAAGCACATGAAAAGAAAGGAAGTCATGGAAAGTTTGACAAATTATGGTTAGGTCCATTACAAGTCATAGAGATAATAGGATACAATATGTTCAGGCTCAAGACCTTGACTGGGGAAGATGTGTCATTACCTGTTAATGGCCAACATTTGAAACATTACTTTTAGGCTTGAGGTGAGGTAAGTTGGTATGTTGTGTATCATGGTGTAAATAATGTACAGTTTTGTTGTCTTGTTTTTGTTCTTGTTGTTTTGTTTTGTTGTGTTGGGTTGTGTGTTGTGTTACCTTGGTAGGGATGTTTGTTTTGTTTTGATGTAGGAGCAGACTAACAACCATTGAAAATAATAGAAAATTCAGGACATTCAGGTTAATTATTTGAAATTTATTCATAACTTGTTGGGACTGTCATGAATGCAGAAAATGGTTTGGCCTGCAAAATTTTTTATTCAATAACTGTGGGTTGATTATTCAAGCGAAGTTTCTCACAATGACACACCTAAAATCCTTGGGTTTGTTGAACATGCTAGTGTAGGTATTAGGTGAAAAATTAGAGGTCACCCTTGCTACCTTTACAATTCTTAGCTTAATTTCAGCAAGTGATCACACCTTGTATCATGAAGTTACAAATCTAATAGCTTATAAAGTCTTTATCTCACACAAAATATAAAATAAATAAATAAATAATATGGATTTTACTAAAAATCTAGATTAATCCATCTAAGTAACTCTATCGGGGCTATGGACACTTACTGACAGTGGGGCTCTACTTAGGAGAATTGGAATGATAACCTTGTCTGGGATATAGATGCCTATTGGCAGCAAGGCTCTATCTGGTTGGCTATGAGGGAATGACATCAACTATGTAGTTTAATATTAGTCATTGGTTTGTTCAACTTATTTTCAAGATGAGGATTATTAATCACATGCACCCACTTAAACTGAATGGGGAAATTCATGCACCTTATTGAATACATTAGGTCTCAAGTTAAATAATGATTTATAGAAAAGAAAGTTGGAAGTTATGAATTTATTTCATTTAGTTTTCTTTAATGGTTTTAATCTAATTGTTTTGTTTGGTTGCTAGTTGTCGTGATGCTCACAACATGCCCCATTTTACTTCTTAGCAAAATGAGGACCCCTGCAGTGGCTGTGGCTTTTGCTTGTGTGTGGGTCTGCTTGGTGGTGAAAGGGAAAAGGAAGTAAAAGTTACAAATCTTGTTCAAAAATGAAAACATAAGAATTGAGTACCAGAGTAGAATAGGGGTGAATCCTTTGTCAAAAATGAATAGGGGTTTCTTTTTGAACCATTTAAAATTCCTAGTATTCTGCAAGATACGAGTGTTTTTGGTAAAATGCATAATAGGGAGGTTTGTATGTGGAGTCATTGTATTAGTCATATAGGAGCAGTCAGGTTTATTACATCTTGGTATTTGTATGCATATTGCTAACGTTTTATTCTTTACATATAAATCAGACCCGACATAATTCGAAGGTAAAATGGATAATTAGGTAAGTCCACGGTTTGTATCTCGATTTTGTATGTTTGGCAAAAGGAACATACAAGGTGCTATACAACAGTATATGCATATGCTGGACCTGAGAAAATATGAAATTTAGTTTTATCAAGGTATGTTTTGCTATTTGGATGTTGTATGCTTTGGATACATACAATTTGATATACATATAGTTCGAAAGTCAAAATAGAATTAAAATTTAATATAAGTGATGTATCATAACTAAATGTATATTGAAAGATGCATTCACTTTATATGCATATGTGGAGTCAAAGAGTTATGTAATGTGGTTTATAAAATATGAAAAGTCTGAGATGATTATATAAATAAATTTGCATGTATCGGGGCTTGTATCTAAGGATGGATACAAGTATTGTTGTATCACTTATATACAAGTGCAAAGCAAGGGGGGTTTCACAATTTGTATCTCAGGCTTGTATGGTAATAATGTACATCTCTGATATACAAGAGGGGATACAAACGAATATGCAAGATGGATTTGAAAAGGAAGTTAAATAAAGTAAAGTCTTTGTATGTTTGGGGCGATTGTATGTTAATAATATACATTCCCAAGATACAAAGGAATAAAAGGACATCGTGGGAGATAAAAGGTAAAAGGGAGGTTTGTATGGGTCATTTGTATAATGCGCTTGTATCTATGAGACATACAAAGAGCGATATACAAAACAAGAGATACAAGTATGGATAAAAAGGAAAAGGGAAATAACATTAGCTACGGTTCATTGCATATATGTTTGTATGTTGAAAAGATACAATGGGAACATACAAAGAATAACATACAAGGAAAGATACAAGGAAAATGAGATGTATGTAGAAATAAACTAACAGATAAAAGTTTAAAACCAAAACTCTGAAATAGAAAGTTGAAGCTCTAGGCACATTAATTGTTGTAATTAATGCCAAGCTAACACCCAAAAAGAGTAAAATTCAAAGGAGCTAGGGTAAATTTAAAATCATTTTTCTTTCAAATTTACATTGTCAAGAATTAAAACTACAAAAAAAGAATTGCTACAGAAAAATTGAACATAATTCATCAAGGCAATGAAACTACAGAAGCTGGATGAAGTATGAGACTGTAAAGTAAGTCAATGATGTAAAGTTGAATTGTCAAGAAATACAGGTATTTATCTTAAAACACCGTTATAGTTCATTTGGTAAAATGCAAAGTAGATTTTAGTGATTTCATTTTGAAATGTAAACATCCGTTAAAATTATTGGTTTAACTGTTAATTAGTTGGGTCAGGTTAAACAAATGTGAAAGTCAAAATGAAAAAGACAAATGGGGGTTAGGGTAAAATGGTAAAAAAAATAGAAAATTTGTAGTAAAACCCTAGGTAAGAAGGTAAAACAAAATG
This sequence comes from Cunninghamia lanceolata, assembly GCA_027924645.1. Lineage (NCBI taxonomy): Eukaryota > Viridiplantae > Streptophyta > Pinopsida > Cupressales > Cupressaceae > Cunninghamia > Cunninghamia lanceolata. Next base: position 24,628,801 of record BSBN01000606.1, on the reverse strand, counting down.
TTAAAAGATGCATTTTCTATAGGATGGCCCCAAAGAAGAAAATGGTAGATACAGGCGGTGAAGTTAAAAAAGAGAGGAAGCCACACAAAGAAAGAGAGAGAGAAGAGTTGCCATTACATAGAGGATACCCGTCATTGATCAGTTACACTAGAGTAGGAACAGACACAAAGATCAGGAATTATGATGCAAATGATGTCTTACAGAAGATCACAGTTACTGGCGCTACACCTTACATGAGGTGTATATGGGAGTGTGTCTTGTATAGAATTGCAGGTTTTCTGTTGGCTATGGAAGCCAGGGATTTGTGTCTGGATTGTTTAATTTTGTATGACCCATCAACTAGGAAAATAATGTTTCATGATAGACTCATTGTAGACTTATCCATAGAAGGTATTGGAAGAACATTTAGTCTGGAGATCAATGAGAAAATGGTGGATATTGACATAGATCAATACAATGAGGATTTTCATAATAATGAAAGGGATTGTAGAGGCAAGATATTCTACAGTTGGTATAGCCTAGAAAACAATCCCAAGGCTATGGAAAGAGTGCACAAGAATCTACTGAGAATATACTTCAAAGAGAAAATACACCTGATGATTACAATGCTAAGTAGATTGGTGGGATTGAGAGATGGCACTAAGTGTGAGCCATGGATGTTTACTGTCATCGAGTTCATGAGAGAAGCAGGAAAAGAGCAAGGACAAATTCACTGGGCTAAGTCTATAAGCACATCCATATGGAAACAGGCCATGCTAAGAAAGAAAAAACTATTGCCTTTCTATTTGTTTTCATACATATTATATTCATGTGTAGCAAAAGTTAGACTATTCATACATGGGATAGAAAGGGTTGGAACCTTAGGGAATGGTCGAAGTTAGAAGCTGGTATATGAGCATTACCCTAATTTGTAGGAAGAGAATGCATTGAAGAAATATGCTTTAGTTAATGATGTGTTCTATACATACATGGTCAAAATTTTCAGGGAAGAGCTAGATAAAAGGTTATCTAAGGATACAGAGGATACAATTGGGCTGCACAGTTCCTGGTATATTCAATTTGAACATTTTACTTACATAAGAAATGAAGGATTTGAAGGAAAACCCTTCATGCTACCTAGGTATCATTCCAATGAATTAATTATTCTGGAGTTTTTAGGGCAAAATTTGAATGCCTTTAGAATGTACAAGAAGAGGTTTAGCAAAGGAAATCTTAAGTTACCTTGACCAATTGGTAGAAACTCATGCTATAGTGAAGAGGTTGCTAGTTATTTAGAACAAGAATTGAGATATTATGGATTTGAAGAGTTTGATTTAGCCAGAAGGTCTGACCCTTTCCATGGGATTCAAAATACAATTGAAGTTTAAGCATCAAATACATATATAAGAGTTTTGGTTAGATTGCGAAAATGATAGAAAAGTAAGAAAGAGGGCTCATAAAAGGCTAATAGTTGATCAAATGAGATCTATGGGAGATATATATGTTCCTCTAAAGGTTAAGGAAGATAATAAATTGTTGCATCATAGTTATGAAAGTGCTAGGCTTGCTCCTATTGGAGAGCCTGATTGGTCACAACCATGGAAGACATCTTTGGACATATTGTCCAAACCAGTCATCTTGTTTTCAAAGACATGGTTAAAAGATAGGATTGAAGAGCTTAAAGCTGAGGGGAGGGAAATAACATATCCAAAGAAAGGGAAAAAGACAGTAAGAGAGCCTAGTGATGATCCCCAATGTTTTTATGAGAAGAAAAGAAAGATTGTAGAAGCGAAAATTGTAGACAAGGATTAGAATGCTACTCTGATGGATCTTTATGCATTGGGAATAACAGTAGCAGTATCGTTTGATACATTTATAGAGGCAAAATCATTAAGCCATCAGATTAGTATAGAAGAAGCATAGACTTCCAAGGAAGTAACAGGGCAAAGGATTAGAAAAGCAATACAAATAAGGATATCAAAAGGGGAAACTTCAAAAACAAGTGAAGTCATAGGAGCATAGTAGGTAGGTCCAAAGTTGAGTAATATACCTAGTTTCTCCACCCCAAATGAAAAAAAGACAAGCATATGTTCATGTGAAGACAAAATTAGCTAGAGAAATGCTACATGGGTCAAAAGGACATGAAGCCAAACAAACCACTGAGACTGTTCAAATTGTAGATGACAGTAGTGAAAGTGAAGAGTAGGAAGTGTATGCAGGACAAGAGATTGAAATAGAAGAAGAATCCAGTGAATTCTTAAGTGAAGAAGAGGAACAAAACACTCAGGCTGAGATGGGAATTGAACAAGGCTCGGTGTATGAAAAGGAAGGGGTACAAGAAGAATCAGGAATGGTAGATCCATTTGGTACCCTGGTGTCTCCTGAAATAATCAAAGATGCGCAAGAAGAAGCACATAAAATTGAGGAGTCTGAAAAGGAAGACGCACCTGAGGAGTCAGTAAAAGAAAAACTTGCTCAAGCAAAGGAAGAAACAGGAACAGGCACCTCAGGTGTAGATGTACTAAATATCCTAAATATGTATGGTGAATAAAGTGAAGAAGAAAAGAACATAGAAAGTAAAAATGAACAAGGAAAAGAGGATGATACAATGGTAGGATCACCTGAACATACAGAGAAAATTAACAGGTCTGAAAAAGAACAAAAGGAAGGTGAAAGTACATAGAATGCAACTAAGAAACGTAAGGGTGAAGAACATATAGAGAACATTGATGAAGGTAAAATTGAAAAGCAAGAAAAAGACATATACATGACTAATATAGAGCAAACACATAAGGAAGAGGACCAAGAAAAAGAATCATCAAAGGGAGAGGGTCCTGAGGAAGAAGATGAAGGTGGAGGGGACACAAAAATTGAAGAAGAAGAAAATGAAGGGGAGTCCCAACAATAGACTGATCCCATGGTACAAGAGACAACCCTTCAACAGTAGCCTCCTCCACAACAACAACACTAACAACAAGAACAACAACAACCATAGGAACAGAGAAAAGTAGAAAAGCCTCAGGAAGAGGTAATTAATGAAGAAAAAACTGCTAAAGGTACAAAAGAGGTTCCTGCTTAGTTAGGGGCAGAGATAAGGAAAGAAAAGAAGGAGGTACAATTGGTACCTATTAATATCAAAAGTTTGTTGGGTGATACAATGCCATGGAAGGAAAAGAGAAGGGCCAGAACCATGCCAACCATTCAAAGAGGTCCAGATGGATCTAGGACATTGAACTTGGCCATACCTCAAAAGGAGAAGGCAAAAGGAGAAATAACTATAGATGAGTATAAAATACTCAATTTTGACTTGGGGCATACAACAAGGGAGCAACACATAATTGAGTGGGAAGACATTCACTAGGTAATAACAGAAATATTAGGAAAAGATAAGGATAAATAGGAATATTTGAAAGGACACATTGTCCAACTGCAACAATTCATTAAGGGAGTATTTGATCCCAATACAAAGTGCCAAAATTGCCTAATGAGATAGAAGTTGTATCCTATTAGATCTAGGCCACACAACTGAGAGGGGGGGTGAATCAGTTGTATAAAAACTTTGCTTCTTCTTCAAACATTTGATTCTTCTTTTTAGTTAACAACATATCAATTAATCATTCATGAAAGCACAAACCATAAACACCGTAGCAGATAAACATCAACACATTTGACAGCAAGATTTTTGACGTGGAAAACCCGATTAAGGGAAAAACCATAGGATGATTAACCCAAGGATTATTCTTTGTTAGAAGAATAAGAAAAATGAATGGCACTTGCCAATTAGGGCTCACTGCTCGAGCACACTGCTCACAAGGAGGCACACTACCTACAAAGAGACACATTGTCTACAAGATCATAAGGATCACAACCTTGAACTAGAGAATGACATCTTTACCATGTCTGGATCAGTTCCATTTAAGCCTGAGTCACACCTGCCCTTTCTTTCACTCTTTCACTATACCACACTCATTTGCTCCACAACACACACTTTGAAATGAACTCACAAACCTTTATTTGTACAAGACATCAACTTAGAAACAATCATCTAAGTTGGCAATCAACCATAAGAACATTCGCAGGATGAATAACACATCCGGTCGGCCACCACAAGAACATTCACAAGATGAACAACTCATCCAGTTGGCTAGTCTGAACAAGAACTTCATCCGGAAGAATATCTTCAATTCCGGGCTCTACCACTAATGTAGACCAACAACACAACCTCAACATGATCCAAGAACCTTCACAAGCTTGCCTGAATGACTAGGTACATCTGTACTTCCTCTACTCACTGGAATCTCTTCTCTTCCTCATCTGGAACATTAAGAACATAGTCTGTCACCACTGTCATACTGTAAGAGGTGCTTCCAGACCTCCAAACCATGAACAAATTGAGATGACACATCACAAGGACATCCCCAACACTCTGTCCAATCCGTAGAGTAGGACAAAGCACTTATGGATCTCACTGGACCTTTTTGTAACACTCTATCACTCTGGAGCATCTTCTTGAACCAATTCTACTTGATCAATCACGACTTCTTCACATCTTCATGCGAACCTCTAAAATCTTAACTGGATAATCTCAAGACTCATATCTACAAACCCTTTAATTTGCATCTTCTGAGTCTCAACTTATTGAGTACTTTTGCCTTCTTCTCATCATTGTTCTTCACTATTCCTGATTGAGACAAATTTTCTCAATATCCTCAACACACAGCTCATCCAATCCTTCTTACCAATGCAATATGAGTATGTTGACATCAATGACAACACTGGCTCACCTCATACTTGCAACAATCTCCCCCTTTGTCATTGATGGCAACATATGATGTGAAAAACCATCAAGACAAGAACTTCTCCTTTCTGTCACAGCTCCCCCTATCAACAACAACTCTTCACATGTCTTCTCTTCTTTACTGCTCCCCCTTTGATCATCAACCACTTGTTTTTCATATGTCTTCTCTCCCCCTTTGACATCAATGGCAAAGGGCTCATACTTGCAATTCTAACACATCAGAATCATACCAGCTGCTCCCCTTTAGTAGTAGCTCCCCATCATCAATCCGGATCACAAGATATGACTATGATATCCACCGGACTGATGCACATTAGTGCATCCTAGTTCATCACCGGAGGGGCCATGACCCCTAACTTCTCCCGAAGATATTCAAAATAGTCCTTTGGAAGAGGTTTAGTAAAAATATCTACAATCTGATCCTTGGAGGGTACATACTCCAATCTAACTTCATCCTTGTTCAGTTGCTCTCTCAGAAAGTGAAACTTGATAGATATGTGCTTGGTCTTAGAATGCAACACCGGATTCTTAGAAATATTTATTGCACTTGAATTATCACAGAAAATGGTGATAGGCTTCTCATATTCTACTTTAATGTCTCTTAACATCTGCTTCATCCATAAGATTTGAGTGCAACTACCCGCTGCTGCAATGTATTTTGCTTCAATTGTAGACAGAGATATTGCCTCTTGTTTCTTGCCTAGCCAAGAAACCAATCTTTTTCCCAAAAAGAATGCTCCTCCACTTGTACTCTTTCGGTCATCCACATCTGCTACCCAATATGCATCTGTATATGCATGAAGAGAGAAATCATGATCTCTGGGATACCATAGACCATACTCAACTATCCCCTTTAGATATCTAAAAATCCTCTTGATTGCCATAACATGAGATTCTCTAGGATCAGCCTAAAATCTTGCCAGAAGACCAACAGCCTGCATTATATCTAGTCTAGTCTGAGTGAGATACAATAGTCCTCCAATCATTGATCTATACTTGGTCTGATTTATCTTGGGAGAGTCATCATCTTTGCTCAAATTACATTCGATTGCCATAGGAGTGTTCATTGGCTTTGAATCTTCCATACTGAATTTCTTCAACAATTATTTTGCATATTTGGTCTGAGAGATAAAGATGCCTTTCTTTGTCTGAGTAATTTGTAGACCCAAGAAGAAATTCATTTCACCAAGCATTGACATTTCAAACTCACTTTTCATTTGATTTGCAAAAGTTTTACGCATACTATCTTTTCCTCCAAAGATGATATCATCAACAAATACTTCAATAATCAAGATGTTTTCCTTATCTATTTGGAAATATAGATTACTGTCAGCAGTACCTTTGTTGAAACCAATTTTCACAAGATGCTTATCCAACCTTTCATAGCATGCCCTTGGGGCTTGCTTCAATCCATATAGTGCTTTCTTCAACTTGTAGACCATATCATCATTATCAGACAATTGAAATCCATCCAGTTGTTCAATGTAAACTTCTTCTTCCAGATCACCATTTAGGAAGGTAGACTTGACATCCATCTGATATACCTTGAAGTCTTTGAAGGTAGCAAATGCAAGAAATAATCTGACTGCTTCAATTCTTGCCATCAGAGCAAAGGTTTCTTTAAAATCAACTCCTTCTATTTGAGAGTAGCCTTTGCAGACCAATTTAGCTTTGTTTCTGATTACTTCACCGACTTCATTTAGTTTGTTCCAGAAGACCCATTTGGTTCCAATCACATTCTTGTTTCTAGGTCTAGGAACAAGATCCCAAGTGTGATTTTTCTCAATTTGCATCAACTCTTCCTCCATTGCTTTGGTCCAATTTTCATCATTGCAGGCTTCATTTATTGTCTTAGGTTCAATCTTTGAAATCAGACAACATTCATCTGAATCTTGAGCAATTCTTCTCCTTGTTTGTACCCCTTTGCTTTTGTCACCTATGATCTAATCTTCAAAATGATTTAAAGTTACATACCTTGGAACTTTGGGAGTTTCTTGCACTACTGTTTCTTGACCAGGCTCATTCAGACAAACCTCTTCTTCCTGATTTACCGGATCAGTCTGTATCTGAATTTTAGAGGAGGATTGAGCTCCTTGCACTAGAGAATCATTCTAATCTTCATCAAATTCATAAAACCTTGAGGGCTTCTCAATTCCTTCATCAACTTTCACATTTGTGCTTTCTATCAACTTGCTCAATCTCTTATTGTAACATCGGTATGCTTTGCTTTGAGTGGAGTAACCCAAGAAAATTCCTTCATCACTTCTAGCATCAAACTTTCCTAGATCTTCATCTCTTTTGATATAACACTTGCTACCAAATACTCTAAAATATCTCACAATAGGAGTTACACCAAACAAAATTTTATAAGGAGTCTTACCAGTATTGCTTCTGATTTGAACTCGATTAAGAGTGTAGACTGCAGTGCTGACAGCTTCTCTCCAAAACATCTGGGGAACATTTGCTTCCATCATCATTGTCCTGGATGCTTCTTGGATGGTCCGGTTCTTTCTCTCAACTACTCCATTCTGCTGTGGAGTCCTAGGAGCAGACAACTGTCTCTTTATACCATGCTTCTCACAAAAGTCTATGAATTCACCGAATGTGAATTCTCCACCTCTATCAGACCTCAGACATTTCAGTTTCAAACCGGTTTGATTCTCTACCATGGCTTTGAAGATTTTGAACTTCTCAAGGGCTTCTGATTTCTCTTTTAGGAAGGTGACCCACATCGTCCGAGAATGATCATCAATCAGTAACATGAAATATCTATCACCTTGAATACTCTTGATTCTTGTCAGACCACATAGATCAGTATGGACTAATTCCAGTAATTCGGTAGTGGACTAATCCTTGCTTTTGAAAGAGACTCTGCTCTGTTTACCTAGCTGACATTCTTTGCACAAACTATTTGTAGGTTTCACCAATTTAGGAAGATCTCTTACAGCCTGAGTATTTCTTATCTTGATGATGTTATCAAAATTCACATGGCACAACCTTCTATGCCATAACCAACTCTGATCAACTTGAACAAACAGACAACTTTTATTAGAACCAACTAGATGGAAGATATTACCTTTTGTTTGAGTACCAGATGCAATCTCAGTTCTCAAGCTTCTGAAGATCCTGCATCTTCCATTCTTGAATCAGAGATCATAGCCTTTGTCCACCAACTGACCAACACTGAGAAGATTGTCCTTTAATCCTTCAACATATAGAACATTACTGGTTTTTCTCTTTCCATCAAAAGAAATAGTTCCCCTACCTCTGATTCTGCCAGCAGAATTATCACCAAACTTTACCATTCATCCTTCATACCTTTCCAAATCTAAGAACTTGTTCTTGTCACCGGTCATATGGTGAGAACATCCACTATCAATAACCCAATCATCCTTTTCTTCAACTTGGGCAGCCAAAGCTCTTTCAACAACCTTATGATTGACAGATTCAGAGGATATTGAATCTTCTTCCTTGATGGCGATAAACACCCATTCATTTCTAGATTTGCTTCCTATTTCTGATTCATCATCTATTACTCCTTCATTATCATCTTCTTCATGAACATAATAGCAGTTCTTTTGAAACCTTGATCTATTAGCATTTGACCTTGCAGATCTTTCTAGACATCTTGAAGCAAAATGACCAATCTTATTGCAGTTGAAGCACTTAAAGGGTAGTTTTCCTTCATACTTACCGAATCCTCTTGGCAGTCTTTTTGCAATGAGGGCTTCAAGTTGAGCTGTTTCTACTTCTTCCTCTTCCATGTCTTTCCTTGCTTAATCATACCATGATAGCTTTCTTGAATAATTCTCTCCCGGATCAAATCTTTGTTTGCCTTTCACATAGGCACTGGCTTTGAATGCAGATTCAGTCTTGGGTTGATCATCTCTAAACTCAGTCATTTCAAATGCAGCTAGTTTGCTCGCCAATTACTCTTGTGACAGTTGTATGGGCTCTAAATTTATCAATGGCAGCAACCTTGATTTTGTAGGCAGCAGGAAGGGATCTGAGAATTTTGCAAACAATTTCATTTTCATCTAGAACTCCACCAGCATTCTTGATTCCACACACCAGCTCATTCGCTCTTGGCATAAAGGTAGTGATATTTTCATCATCTCTCATCTTCAATCTTTCAAATTTCCCTTTCAAACTTGGCAACCTTGCACTCTTGACAAACTCATCTCCTTCATACAGAAGTTCTAGTTTAGTCCAGATCTCATATGTAGTTGGTAGGTCAATAACATTTGAGAGATCTGAGTCATTCAATGCGCTTAGAAGAGCTTCTTTGGTCTGCAGATTGTTTTCAGCATCTATGATTTCATTCAGAGTTGTCGAACCACCCTATGGAGGTACATATGATTTTGTGACCATGGTCAAGTATGCTTTTCCCATACACTCCAAGTGACATTTCATGCGACCTTTCCAGAGAGTGAAGTTGGTTCCATCGAACTTTGGACTATCCTTCTTGTATGACAACATCTTGGATCTCCTCAAGCGATTAAGCTCCTTTCAGAGGAATTTGGCTCTGATACCAATTGTTAGATCTAGGCCACACAACTAAGAGGGGGGGTGAATCAGTTGTATAAAAGCTTTGCTTCTTCTTCAAACATTTGATTCTTCTTGTTAGTTAACAACATATCAATTAAGCATTCATGAAAGCACAAAGCATAAACACCGGAGCAGATAAACATCAACACATTTGACACCAAGATTTTTGACATGGAAAACCTGGTTAAGGGAAAAACCACGGGGTGATTAACCCATGGATTATTCTTTGTTAGAAGAATAAGAAAAATGAATGGCACTTGCCAATTAGGGCTCACTGCCAGAGCACACTGCTCACAAGGAGGCACACTGCCTACAAAGAGACACACTGTCTACAAGATCATAAGGATCACAACCTTGAACTGGAGAATGACATCTTTACCATGTCTGGATCAGTTCCATTTAAGCCCGAGTCACACCTACTCTTTCTTTCGCTCTTTCGCTATACCACACTCATCCGCTCCACAACACACACTTTGAAATGAACTCACAAACCTTTATTTGTACAAGACATCGACTTAGGAACAATCATCTAAGTTGGCAATCAACCATAAGAACATTCGCAGGATGAATAACACATCCGGTCAGCCACCACAAGAACATTCGCAAGATGAACAACTCATCCGGTCGGCTAGTCTGAACAAGAACTTCATTTGGAAGAATATCTTCAATTCTGAGCTCTACCACCAATGTGGTCCAACAACACAACCTCAACATGATCCAAGAACCTTCAAAAGCTTGCCTGAATGACCAGGTACATTTGCACTTCCTCTACTCACTGGAATCTCCTCTTCCTCATCCAGAACATCAAGAACACAGTCTATCACCACTGTCATACTGCAAGAGGTGCTTCCAGACCTCCAAACCATGAACAAATCAAGATGACAAATCACAAGGATATCCCCAATACTCTATCCAATCCGTAGAGTAGGACAAAGAACTTCCAGATCTCACCAGACCTTTTTGTAACACTTTGTCACTCCGGAGCATCTCCCTGAACTGATTCTACTTGATCAATCACAACTTCTTCACATCTTCATGCGGACCTCTGAAATCTTAACTAGATAATCTCAAGACTCATATCTACAAACCCTTTAATCCGCATCCTCTGAGTCTCAACCTATTGAGTACTTTTGCCTTCTTCTCATCACTGTTCTTCACTATTCCTGATTGAGACAAATTTTCTCAATATCCTTAGCACACAGCTCATCCAATCCTTCTTACCAATGCAATATGAATATGTTGACATCAATGACAACACTGGCTCACCTCATACTTGCAACATATCCAAGGATGAAATAAAAGATATGGAAAATAAAAGGCTTAAAGCTAATGTATTTGAAGAATGGTTCAAGGGTTTCATGCAAGAAGGAGAGCAGGTAATTGAACAAGCAGTAAAAGGGTGGGAATTGGCTGCAAAAGGAAAGAATAAATGCAGCATGCTTGTATACAATGGCCAATTTATAAGAGAAGAATGCAAATTAGAATTAGAACAGTTAACAAAAATTAAGGAAAGAGCAGAAGAACTAATAAATGGAGTAATTACCCCTTCAATGGAAAATCAAGTGCCACAGGTGAGGTTAGAACTAAAATTTGAAGAGGACAATCTTAAACAGTGCATAACAATTGCTCTGGACTTAGAAGAAAAAATAGATGACATGATTAGAATGCATAAAAGGATAGTAGAAAAACTATTAGATCATGAATGCATGGATATACCAGCATATGAACTGCAAAGGGCTTAACAGAATTCAAAGGTATTTTTACACCATGCATGGAAAGTCTTGAGGCATATCTGAGTAAGCAAATGATTGATTCATTGATGGAGGAAAGTGCTAAAATGAAGAAATACAAGAAGAAGAGTGTAGGTTCAGAGAACAAAGAAAAGAAATTAAAAGAAGGGGTTACACTGCAAGAGTATGTATGGACAAAGAGCCAAGGGGGGGATCGCACCTTTATAGAAGGTATAATCAATAATTTCAAATCATATTTGGAGTAGAAATTGTAAAAGGAGCTACAGTTTTGAAAGGGATCAAATAAAGAGGTATCTACGGCAAAAGTCTACAAGAAGGTAGAAGTCAAAGAAAGGGGAATCTTATTTTTTTGAAAAGATTCCAATAGCATCCTTTGAGAAGGAAAAGATACCATTCGGATATTTTGAGAAATGGTTAGATATGAATATGCACCCTTGATTAATAATAGATGGATCTGGACCGTAGATTAAGTTTTGTAGTCGTAGTAGTAGGAAGCTTCAAATTCTATATAAGAAGCTCTGCTACTTTTACATTAGTTACACAGGGATTTTGAAAGATAGCTTGCAATTGTAATTTGTTTGAACATTTTGATTAGAAGAGTATTTTAGTTTAGAGGAGGAGGTCGCTGTGTCTATACTAAGGAATGCGTGGAGTGTCTAGCTTCCTTATTGTATCTGTAAGACATTTGTAAGTTTTCTGTTAAGTTGATTAATGAAGCAAAGAGTCATTCATACATTGTAAAACTTATATGACTGTGTATTTTAAATACAAATAAATCTAGAATTTTGCATCTATTTTTTAGAGTGTTTTCTGGTTCTTACTTGTGTTTGAAATAATACCTCTTTAAAAGCTTGCAATCTTGGATAAGTGTTCATGAAAATACTTAGGGCTTCACATTTAGAGATTTAGTCTGTTGATTTGATCAAGTTTGATGTATTTCTTACAACATGAATAACAAAGCATTTAGATCCTACAGTAGAATGATATTCAATTTGAATTTCTCTAACTTTTCCTCAAACATTTGAAATAATTATCTTAAATACAGAGATTTAAAGAAAATTGTCTTACAATTGAAGGAAGCATGAACAATTGTGTTAATATTTGACAATTTTCATATCAATTAGAAAAAAAGGCTTGTTTCATTACAAATCTTACAAATATTTGTGACATAGTAGTAAATTTATGCAAAGAGATGGATAATTTGTTGATATTTGTAACAATTTCCATAATTTGAGTCTAGTGAGTCACAGATCACCTTAAATCAACAAAGGCCCCTTGCATACAGTTTCACTTTAACCTACTGAATTGTCCACAAGGTCAAGACCTGACCATACAGAAACTTGGGATTAAGAACTCTTAATTGATCTCTTCATATCTTTCAAGACAGTTAGGTTCCTTTTGTGAATTTTAACTTTTGTTATGAATGTGTAAAAACAATCATCAACATTATTGTCTTACAAAATAACTCATTCACCATGAAGGAAGCTAAGATTGTAAATTTATTGCATATAGCTATGGAGCAATATCGGTTAGAGCAGAAAAAGATCAAACAAGAGAAGACTTCCCAAAATGAGTCTTTGTTTTGTTTTATTGATGAGCTTCCTAGTTTTATTGAAGAGGATGAAAATGTTTCAATCTCAAATGATCAACCAGATAGATCGAATGTGAAACAAGAGGTTGCTATTGTTTGTGCTACATCCCTAGCTAAATATGAGCATAATGCATGTGTAGAGGAAGTTGGTTCAAACTTGCCACTAAACCCTTTGCATTTTGATTCAACTAATTTGGGATAGCTAGAAGATATTGTAGAAAATGATGCACTACTATTTTGTAAAGGCAATGATGAGATTGAGGTCTTAGTTTAGTTTGAAGAGGAAAGAGGTAGTTTTGTCTTTGAATCTAGCATGCTTTTTTCACATGAAGACCCTAACTACTAGGATGAACACAAGGTTAAATCAGATCAAATTCTTTAAGAGGATAAGACATCTAGTTTGTTCTCAGGGCTTCCATTGTACTGCGATAAAGAGTCTAACATGAATGAGACTAAGGCAACTTCCCTTGACAAGCAATCAAGTCGATCAGCTAAAGATAAGAAACCTTTTCAAGACAACCATATGCTTGATTGTCAAGATCCTAACTATACAGTTTGTAGAGAGCTTGCTACTCTACTGATTTCTTGTAGAAATCAAAAGCCCAAGCCAGTAGATGATGAGGACAATAAGTAGGATGAAGAGAATCAGTTAGGCAAAGTGCAAGTTTAGGAAGGATCAAGTGAGGATAATCATTACTTGGAGGATCGAGAGGCTAATTCACAAGGAAAGGTTGTCATAGATGTTGAAGGTATGAGTTTTGAAATTCATTATGAGGATAAGTTAGAGCATACATTGCATGATGAAATCATTTATCAAGAAGATTTATTCTCAACTGTTGTTGAATTTTTTTGCTCTAACACTATTGATAGCTTAGCACCTTTCAAGATGAAGGTTTGTGATCAATATGATCAAGTGATCAAGGATCTTGTGGTGGAAGAAACAATCCCCAAAGGAGAAATAAAAAAAAAGAGTTTTTATTTTATCATCTCAAAAGGATGCCCAATTAGGCATCTTTCCAGGATGGAGCCTAAGCATGAAAGTGCATTTGAAGAAGAACATATTCAAGTCATTCTGCCACCTCAGGGTAGCAGTGTTTCTATTCCAAATGAAGAGTTTAGTGATCTTAGATATATTCTTCTTCAACATGTGGTACGTCTGGTTCACGGTCTTTTGACCATTGTTCTTTTCCATGTAGCTATCCAAAATTATGTGAAACATTGACTATTCTATAGAAAAGGCAGCTATTTCACCCAATTGGTGAATGATTTTTTTTGACCAGCTTCCTTGGTAGGTTAGAGTAGGTTAGAATTAAAGTCAATAATTGCTCAAGGCACATTTACTTTTAGTTGTTTTGTTTCCCTAAGTGTTGTTGCACAAGTTTTTTGGCCACTAGGGCCTTCTAGTTTTCTTTTAGTTTGATTTTTTTTAGTTTTCTACTGCTATTTGGAATAGTGTACAACCGAGTTTCAGTGTTTTCTGAGTTTGAGATGAGTAGAGTATGACTCCATGCCTATTGGACAAATTTAGGAAACTAGTCCTAATGCTTAGCAGGCAAGCATATAGCAGAAATCACCAGTAATGTTACCAATTTTCTCTACAACCCAAATTGGTAGAGCTGGAGTGCATTCAATTCATGTTTAGATGAGGATGTTTTAACATTTGCCTAATATATTTTTTTCATAGTTGGAATGTTTGTGATATTTAGTTATGTTTCAATTCAATTGTTCAATAGAGGAAAATAATTTTTAGATCATCATTCATTTGCATAAGGTTGCTTAAGAGATAAGTTATTTCATTTCACTACAATGATTATTCATTTTATAAATGAGATACATAAAAGAAATAAACATTGCATTAAACATGAAAACATGATAGATCAAATGTCCCACACAAGCCATGGGAATAGCTGAACAAGAATAGATATAATAAATACACTATGCATTTGGAAATAGGAGGGGGAAGGATCATAGCCATCATTGCCTGATCAGTATCTTTGGTTTCCAAGGTGGTTGTCTTCAATCCTTGCTCCTAATCTCCAATAAGAACCTGGAAAGATTGGAAGAGACTTGTTAGAGCTCCAGATATGAGTTCCCTATGGGCCTATCAGTAGAGGCATACTATATTGCCTATAGTGCACTAAATTAGATACAAGTCATTCACATGCAAGAGAGATTGAAAAGAAACAATCATTGTACTTCATTGATTTTATCTAACATGTTTGTTTCATGTGTAGGTATAGGATAAGTCATGTAGTTGTTTGAAGACATATCAGCATGTGGTGTAAAGTGGTCTCCCACAAGGGTTAAGCCTAGCATGTTGCCCCTAGTCTTTAGTGGGAATAGAATGCAAATTATATTCATAATGCTCAATTGAAACAGGTTAACTAAAGGAGTACAACATCAATCTAATTCTTATAGTTCAAGTAATGATGAAATGAAATCATTAAAGTGACATGAACTGATAAAGGACAACATTCAATACATGAGAACAACTATCATTATTGCCACAATAGCAACTCAAGAAGTAGACTTTGGTGTGCATATGAAAAGAACAACACCCTTATGCTCATTAATCAAATGTAACATTCAATACCAATGTGACAGGTACATCATGATCATGATCATCTGAAAGTGTCTTTTATAATGTTTGCATGAAGCCAAGGCATTAGAGTTTAGAGTTACAACTTGTGTTTACATGATATTCATGCTAGTAAAGTGGAGGAGCTACAATAATTCAATATGGTATGTATATACACCTACATTTGATATGGTACAGTAAGACTAGATGCCAAGCATGTGTGCATGAGACAGTTCTAACTCAGACATTCAGAATGTATGCATATCAAATGTAAATGGAGATACTAGTCATTAATGGAACACATAAGTACATGGAGCACAACTCACATCAAATATCTTTGCCATTACAAAGAAGAAAATTTTGTTGCTCCTGTCTCAAGAGTGACAAGAAAAGAATCAAGTAATAGTATTATGCAAACTCAGAAAAAGTTTAAAGCTAGTGAAAAGAATATCATATGTTACAGGTACAGTTACAGTAAATATGCCATGTTATAGATCAGGAAGGAATGTCCAAATATACAAAAGAAGGTAAAGTGTTATATCTATTTATTGGAGCATCACATATATAACTGTATCAAAATATATTTTTGTAATTTCAATGCTACATGAGGATTCAAGTGGTGGGGACATCATTCCATTTTGATTGATATATTCCATCATGGAAAAATGGAAACTCAATGTTCATATACAACTACAGAAGCTCAAGAAAATATTTATATGTTGTCATAAGTTCATGTGTTTCCATATAACAAGAAGAGAGCTCATATAGATTAAATAAGAGAGTATGAGTTTGTTTTTGCATATACAGAAAGTGAAAGCTCAGTTCATGTGCCATAAATTTGAGTTCTTTATTACAAACCCTCATTGTATTTTACAACATACAAACTCCAGATACAGTCAAAGTACAATATTCATAAAATGATGACAAAGAAGCCCCATATTAACTGCAGCCAAAGAACATTTTAACAATGTTAAACCACCAAAGTTTCAAGCAAAGTTGCAGATGCATGAAAAAGGGAAAAGAAAGCTTTTGGACTTAAGCTGAAATGATAATATAGCCAAGTATGGCCATGGGCCTACAACAGAGGGAGCCATTCTTCTCAAGGCACAGTAAACTCTAGTTGGGATTTCAAGTATCGACCATCATGTGTAGAATAAATCACAAAAGTGAAATCTTTCGAACCATTCAAACAAGAGGCCACTCAGAAATGAGAACATAGGCACAAAGATGGGGAGCCCACGACCTATAATAGAGCACATCATTTCTTTGCAATAGAGGTTAAGCCCGCGAGTTCACTTGTGTAGGGTTTCAAGTTGGTGCAGGAGCACCAAGATGTCTAGATTTTACTTGATTTACAAGTAGTTTGTTTTGATTAAATAAGGTCCTTGAGACCATTAAATGTTGTAATGAGGCTTGAAAGCCATTCTTGTAAGGGACCATGTCCAAATGTCTAAAAGAGTCTATTCTCTTGTTGTGAGTCCTAGGGAGGACAATCATGTAGTAATAGGTAGTTGCAAGAGTCAATTATGTAAGCCTTTGTTGAGGCATATAGGATAGTCATTTAAGTTTTAATGTTTGTAGGCCTTTAAAGGCATGTCATGGGTTTGGAAGTTTGTTAAGAACCTTGCCAAAGGTTAGCCTCATGTTAAAAAGCATTATGAAACCATAAAAATAGTAAATGCAGTCCAAGAATGGACAGTTACTAAATCTATCTTTAAGACTGCAGTTAAAAATCAAGAAAAAGCACGATGGTGGGGCAGTTTTCTTCGACCCCAACCACTTCATGCAATGTAGGAGGTTTGATATATACCTGCCAAGGTTCATTTGTAAGGAGACATTGAATGAATTGAAAGAAATAATGAAAGATAACTATTTTTCTGCTTTTCTATGTTTTCTTCGCTGTTTTTCTGAGAAATCCATACCTGTACATAACTATCATAGCACATGGGCTTGTTGGATGGATGGTGGATTGAAGTAGATTTGCTTTGAGTCTTATTTATGTTGATAACTAAGAGGGGGGGTGAATTAGTTATCCTAATTATTTCTTCTTTCTAAACTTTCTTATTAATCAATGTAGCATTAATTCAAATAAGCAAACATAGCCATGAAATGGAGATACACATGACACAATATTTTTGATGTGGAAACCCTGTTAAGGGAGAAAACCACGGGGTGATTAACCCAAAGATTATTCTCTGTTAGAAGAATAAGGAAAAACAAAATGGCACTTGCCAATTAGGGCTCACTGCCCGAGCATACTGCTCACAAGAGGCACACTGCCTACAAGAGAATCACTGTCTACAAAAAGAGTGTTATACAATACTTGAACTGATTGGGAGCATCTACAAATGCTAGAGTTCAGTTCCGGTTAGGCTCAATACACTGATCTGCTGCACTTCATCTTTCCTCTTCTTTAATGCTACTTTTCTTTCACATACCGAACCTTCCTTACTGCTTCTGCTCTACTCTTCTGGTTTTATTTGTACATAACTAACAACCATGACACTCCCCACAACTAAATCCATCGAGTATATATATCTGCACAAGTGATTTCATCACCTTTCTAGTCGGCACCTGAAATAGTCAATCTTTTCACAAACTCTGATCTGTCAGCTGAATCCTTGCACATCAAGTAATGCGGATCAGACATATACTTGTAGAAATCATTAATCATGTCAGCCAAACATAATTCATGCCTTCATAACCTTTACCACCATCAGTAACACATCCAAAAAATAGTTTGATGTTCTGTCAGTCAGTTCTTCCTTTGTTCACACTGTCACTCAGGAACCTGGTACTCAAGTATTCATATCTTTTTCCTCATCTATCACCAGAGGCTAAATCCTTGGAATCTATCATTTAAGGTAGTCCTCTTGAGTTCCCCAAATCTGTATTTCACCAAGATACTTCCTCTGAGAGATTCGGACCTGTCTATCAAACCTCACCACATGCTCTATTCTTGTTTACCGCACCACAACATTCTTCACTCTGACTTCCGGTAGAGACACACCATATCTTGCGGATGTGTGGGATAAACTTTGTTGCCATCAATGACAACAATCATGAATCCATATAGTGTCTCTTGCCAACAATCTCCCCCTTTGGCATTGATGGCAACACTTAGTGAAAAATGACTAAGTGTTTACACTATGCTCCCCCTTGGCTGATGCTCTATTTTTATATACATTTTTTGGAGCTCCCCCTTAGTTGGATTCCTCATTTTTCACTACTCCTCACTCCCCCTTTGACATCAATGGCAAAGGGTAAGGTCCGCATACCAAAATTTTCAAAAAATTTACTATACTTAGCCGCATAAGTATATACATATGGAATACTTACATATACTGTAGTATGTCTACAAAAGTTGTTTTTAGTTGGATGAGTTCTGCGGCCCAACTTTGCTTCATTCTATCCAAAATTGAGATGTAACCACTCAACAGGAACGTAAAAGCTTCTACCCTCTTAAGATCTATCGGATCATTGGTCCGGGCAGCAGTCTGAGCATCACTTATGGCCTCATGCATGGCCTCTAACTTAGGGATAATGATTCTTCTGAGTTCACCCATCTGGCTAATTATGTTCTTCTTTTCCTTCTCAAAATTCTTTATTGCATTTGTGATTGCAATAGTCTGACACTCTTGATTTACTATGGAGGATGAGAGAGGATCAAAACTTTGAGACATGCTTAGTAGTTTATCCTCTTGCTCTTTTATTTTCTTCTCAATCTCCTCTATTGCTTTGGACCAGGAAATACAAAATTTGTATACTTCTCTGCCATCCTTAAGAGCATTTTCTAAGCTCTTTATCCCAATGTTCATATTTCTCCTATCATTAATGACCAACCCTTGTACCTCTGAGAATCTCTTCTCTAAAAACTCCTTCCAGACCTTTTCTTCAGCTGACTTCTCTAGAGAATCAAAATGTGTATTAACACTGCTGACTAGAGTTTTGAGATTACCGGAAGAGGATGCTGTGGGATCCTTCTGAAAAGATGGCATGATCTTTTCCAAAACTCTGGTTGCTACCTCTATGAGCTCACAGTCTTCCATGTGAGATTTTAGTAGCTTCTCTTTGGCCTTTGCATTTGCAAATGAATCTATCTTCATTATTTGCAGTGGAGATAGAGAGTTAAAGTCCAAAGGCCCTTTTAATAGATCCAGTTCATCAATCTCCATAGATGCTTTTGTCAAAAAGTCCTTGACTGATTTTATAGTGTCTCTTACCAGAGACAAATTTTTGTTTTCTTCTGCAGTTACTGAACTATCTTTTGGAGCTTTCTCTCCTTCCACAACCTTTGCACTAATATCTTCTTTTCCCTTCACCTCTGCTTCTTTCTCCTTTACTCTTTCTTCTCCTTTGGATCCAGAGTCAGCAAGGGAAATCGGAGCAAAGATGTTTGTTTGTTCATGTACCACTTCTTCCGGAGTAGAGGATTCCAAGTCCTTAGCTATTTCTGCACTGGTATCCATAGCTTCTTTTGCTATTTTCTTAAAAGGCTCTCTTGCAACACTTGTGGTTGAGGAGTCAGCACCCAAGTCCTCTATGATAGGAAGATTGAATCTTTTGAAGGCTTTCTGGAGAATCTCTTCTGTGTCCTTGGCTACCTTGTCAGTCTCACCAAGCATAAGTTGATTCATCCTTGCTTTGCTCCTGAACTCATCCTTGCAGTCTTTGAATACCATATTCATTGTTTTGGGATCGATTGAAGGATATAGCTAAATAGCTATCTATTCTCAGATCTCAAGGTCTTTTGCCATGGCATTGGTTTTTCTCATTTCTAACTGCTTTTCTAGGCTCTTAGTAATAAGAGTTATAATTTCAATGAAAGCCTTATTATAAATGTTCAGATACTTGACTGTAGCTCTCGTAAGATCTTTTGGTCAGCCTCATTGTAATCATCATAGAATTCAGCCATTGGTTGAAGGTTTCCATCCACAGTGACTGATTTGATTACACTTTCTAAAGATAGGGTGGGTTTTTCAACAAATTCCTCTTCCTTCTCTTCTTCTCCTTGACCGGTAGAGTGTTCACCAGATGATTTCTTCTTTTTCTTCAATTTCCTTATCTCCTCATCTGATTCAGTTTCCTCATCATCCTTTAGGTTAACATAGGACCTTGTTGCCTTTTTCTTTGTTCTCTTTTCTCCTTTTCCAGATGCTTGGACTTCCGGTTTTGAGCTTTTAGCAGGGACAGGTGTTGATCTCTTAGATGATCTGGTCCGGGTTGAGGTTTCTACCAGAGCACTTTTCTTGCTTCCCTTTTCTGCCTCTTTCTTCTCTTCCTCAGCCTTTGGCCTCTTTTCCCTATTGGTATCAAGTGCTTCCTTTGAGATATCTAAGCCTTTTGCAATTTCTTCAACTTCTTTTCTTACTTTCCTCTTCATTTCTGGTTGTTTGAGTTCTACATGAACTTTTATACTCAGCTCTTCAAATGTTCCAAACCTTTCTGCCTTTGGGTCCTTTGGCTGACTGAGCATGTGCTGAACATGCATCTCTACAATTTATTCATCAACTTCATACCCCATAGGCATGATCCACACAGTTTTTGGTTCTACTGCCTCCATTAGGCACTGATCTATCTCTACCATAAAGCATACTGTGTCTTTGTATTTCTCAACAAGAGACTAGGGAATTCTTTCTCTTGCTTGCATCATGCTCTGAAAGTTCTTGAAATATACCCACAGGGCTATATTTCTTGCTTTAGCATCCCCAAGCCCATGCAAATAGTCTCTGATTTGGATGGCAACTGGTCTGTCATTCTGCCATACCCATCCATTTGATCCGAGAAGCTCATTCATGTAATAAAAGAATAGGCAGAGTATCAAGCCACCATACTTGAAGGAGTTCTTATCCTTCTTAATCTTTTGCAAATTTTCCAAAAGTTGGCTTAGAAGAAGCTCACACAAATCATAGTCAGCATTTTCTTTCAGCATTTGATAGGCTATGTAAATTGCAGTTCCTGGTACTGAATTTTCCCTACTGGAGTGATAAATCTTGTAACCAATTATCATGGATGCAAATTTGACATCCGGTTCAGTGATGTCTTCAATTGTCATAGCTCTCTTGTCAAATTTTGATCCGGTTGCATCACTTACTGTCTGATTCTTGACAGACTTGAGAATAGGTATTCCACTGGATGAGTACGGACTGGTTACTGCTCTAATTGCATCTTTGGTGATCTTTAATGGCTTATTCAACCATATGAAATTGTCATGCACTCTACTCAATACATACCGGACCCATTCATCAAAACAAGGGAAATGAATGCACTGTGCAAAATGCTTATCCCTGATGGCTTTAAACTGAGGTTTGATCTCAAAAGAATCATCTATCAACTGTTTGTGATAGATATCTACCAACTTTAATTCCCCAAATTCTTCAATGTTCGTGTGTATGTAAACCCTAATATCTTCTGCGTGCAAAACACCATGCGGAACACTAGAGAAGGCTCCTAGGGTATCTACCTCCAAGGATTTGTATGGATGTTTCTTGAATGTGGGGTGAGGTCTATCAGAAATCTTTACTATATTCAGAGTAGCCATTTTTCAAAAGATTTGCAGTGAGATATTGAAAACGGAAAATACCTTTTGTGCCTTCAGTTTCACGGAGTTGGTCGGATTGATTTCTGGATGAATTGACTTCTTGCAAATGATCTTTGATGAACTTCAGGAATTTTGTTGCAGAGCTCCACTTTTCATTTCTTCTTAGATGCAGAATGAATAAGTGATTATTGAAAAAACCCTTATATTGCTCCACAAACCCTAATGTCAGGTTGCAATAAATGCTTGACCTAAGTTATTCCAGTTTGCCTTATTCAGATGACTTGTAGAATCAGATGAATCCTGATCTTTAAACATCTTGCAGATCCTCCAAATCTTAACCTCAATTACTTTGGATGCTTCCCTTATGAATCCTTTAATCCGCAACTCTTCTTTTGCCAGTTCCGGCACCAATTGACTGGCTGGGGGAACAAGGTTTTCTTTGTGTCTCCCCCTGAGCCAGAGCTCACTTTTTAATTTCTAGAAGGAATATCAGCACCAAAGTCTGGTGCAGATCCAACCTCTACATTCTCTATACTTTTCTTTAACCAAATCTTGTTCATCTCAGTTTTAATTTCATCCACATTCACTTTTTGTTTCCCCTTATCTTGATTCTGATTATGATATATCGGACCTCTTTTGTCCTGATTCTTGCTTCTACAAAATTTTGCACTGTGACCAGATCTATTGCAGATTTGGTGAACAACATTTCTTTGCATATTTGACTGGTATCCTCTTGATCTACATTGATTAGCCATTTGACCTATTCTATTGCATGCAAAGCATCTACCATTGAATGATTTGTTCATTTGCATATTTCTGCATTCATGAGATTTGTGACCATACCTTTTGCAGTTAAAACACTATCCAGAGAAGGATGAATTATTTTGATTCATTCTCTTTCTACACTGATTAGCTTTATGACCAAAGTTGTTGCAGTTGTGGCAATATCCATTGAAGGATGGATATCTTTGAGCATTAGGCTATCTTATAGGAGGTCTTCTAGGCCTGTTCCTTGGATTTTCTGATCCAAAATTCTTCTGACTGGATCCGAAGCTTTCTCCTTTCTCATATCCCAAGCCACACTTATCATCTACCTTCTTTTGACTTCCAAGAAGAACTTCAAGTTAAACAGAACTTATCTTAAATTTCTCTTTATATTCATTTGCTATTTGAAGATCCCTTTTGAGAGAGACAATTTGATCCTCAAGTTTTTCTTCGTTATCTTTAGCATCTTCAAGATGTCTGATAATTCTATCCATCTGGTGGCAATCTTCTTATTTCTCCTTGAGAGATTGTCTTAGATTATCTTCAATTTTTCTTTTCTCTTCAACTTCTTGGGTAAACTTCATAACTCCTGATTCCATTTCATGTCTTACCATAATGATTTCTTTTGATAACTTTTCACATAACTTGGTTTTCTCATTCAGGTCTTCATTTGCATCATTTGCTTCACCTTGTCTTGCCAATTGCTGAAGCAGCTCTTTTCTCTTTTTCATAGAGAGACTTAATTTGTCTTTTAGTTCTCTCATGAAATCATCAGCCTATTTAAGTCTTTCCTTTAATTCATTGACTGTAGAGTTTGACTGTTCAAGATCCTCAAGGGCAGTCTTGAGTTGCTCCCTTAAACCATATGCATCCATTTGGATTCCCAGATGTTCCTCGAGCTATTAGACTTTGTTAGGAGGAACTTAGCTCTGATACCAATTGTTGATAACTAAGAGGGGGGGTGAATCAATTATCCTAATTATTTCTTCTTTTTGAACTTTCTTATTAATCAATGCAGCATTAATTCAAATAAGCAAACATAACCATGAAATGGAGATACACATGACACAATATTTTTGATGTGGAAACCCTATTAAGGGAGAAAACCATGAGGTGATTAACCCAAAGATTATTCTCTGTTAGAAGAATAAGGAAAAACAAAATGGCACTTTCCAATTAGGGCTCACTACCTGAGCATACTACTCACAAGAGGCACACTGCCTACAAAAGACTCACTGTCTACAAAAAGAGTTTTATACAATACTTGAACTGATTGGGAGCATCTACAAATGCTAGAGTTCAGTTCTGGTTAGGCTCAGTACATTGATCTGTTGCACTTCATCTTTCCTCTTCTTTAATGCTACTTTTCTTTCACACACCGGACCTTCCTTACTGCTTCTGCTCTACTCTTCTAGTTTTATTCGCACATAACTAACAACCACAACACTTCCCACAACTAAATCCATCGAGTATATATATCCGCACAAGTGATTTCATCACCTTTCTAGTCGGCACTTGGAATAGTCAATCTTTTCACAAACTCTGATCTGTCGGCTGAATCCTTACACATCAAGTAATGCGGATCAAGCATATACTTGTAGAAATCATTAATCATGTCAGCCAAACATAATTCATGCCTTCATAACCTTTACCACCATCATTAACACATCCAGAAAATAGTCTGATGTTCTGTCAGTCAGTTCTTCCTCTGTTCACACTGTCACTCAGGAACCCAGTACTCAAGTATTCATATCTTTTTCCTCATCTATCATCGGAGGCTAAATCCTTGGAATCTATCACTTAAGGTAGTCCTCTTGAGTTCCCCAAATCTGCACTTCACCAAGATACATCTTCTGAGAGATCTGGACCTGTCTATCGGACCTCACCACATGCTCTGTTCTTGTTTACTAGACCACAACATTCTTCACTCTGACTTCTGGTAGAGACACACCATGTCCTGCAGATGTGTGGGACAAACTTTGTTGCCATCAATGACAATAATCATGAGTCTATATAGTGTCTCTTGCTAACAATTTGGAGTCTTGACATAAAGTTTGGGGTGAGAAATCGTTGTTTTATGGAAGACTATCCAAAAACCTGCTGTCTCTTCCAATAATTCATTGTTTTCTGCATTATTCCATACCTGTATGGCCTGGTGGTGGATGGTACTGGTGATGGTTGGTTAGGTTGTTGAGTTACCTATCTTTTGCAATTGGTTTGGGCTCTTGACACCCTTGTACATCTTTGTATTTCTCCTTTGTTTGAAAGTGGGTCTGAAAACCTAATTTAGGGCTTTTCTGAGCAGCCCGATGGATTATTCCCCATTCCATTGACCTTTGTCTATCCTACTCAATGGAATGGGTTGTATGATAGTTAGGGCAAGGTCTCGTGTGGAATGTGGAGGCAGGAGAATAGTGTAGGATGGAGTTTACCATGTAAGAGACCCTGCAGACCCATGTGTTGGGATTGAGTGAAGGACAACAGCAGATAGGTGTTTATCCTTGACTATAAATAGTGGTCAATCAGAGAATGCCATGCCTTGTGATCAATACAAAGAGTTCCTAATCTAGCAATGATCCTGTGGTAAGGAGTAGAAGGAGGTTTCTTGGAGAAAGTAGTCCACTATGCCTTGTTCTATCTCTGTCAGTCCTCCAGGAGATAGCCACCACAAGGAAGACACTAGGTAAGTGGTATGTTACTGATTTGGGAAGGCATTAAGTATGTTGGCATGTCATTGCTTTGATAGGTTGGATAAGATTGAGTTGTCCTAATGGAGATCACCACAAGAAGGATATGGTGACTTTTATCCCATTGGAAAAGGAAGGTTATAACTGTCTTTTGAAGACATTGGCAAGACTGCTATCCTGCAGACCCTGCACAGTGGGTTAGATGGAGTCTTGATTTGACTTAGATACCCTGAGATAAGTGTCATAAAGTCCCTCATGTTGCATGTCAAGAACAAGTTGGTATTGTGTTGAAGCCCTTCATGGTGAGGAGTGTGAATCTCTACAGAAAATAGTGAACTTGAGAGTTATTGCATGTGGAGTTTTGAACCATGCTTCTATTGTCCTAGATGCTTTGCATCACAAGTAAAAATATAGATACAAACAGAAATGATAAGATGAAATTATGCTTGCTTAACCCATCTAGGGTTTCATTCTAAAAATAAAGGAGTAATGTTCAAACTATAGTTGTAGCCTGTATCAGGTTCATATGTCCATAGAAAATACTTAGGAAATAAAGCAATGAGTATGTGTAAAGTTGTGGCCTCATGGAAGAAAACTCACATGAAGATATATGTTTCAATGCATTTTCTTATACACAAACACCAAAACCCTATTGGTATACATAGAGAAGCTACAAATTTAAAAGGAAAATGAGTTTTTTTAGTCCATTCAAGAAAAATAGGCTTTGAGTATGAGAAAATGAGTGTATACACAAGTACAAACCATATTATATTCAGGAATGATGGAAAATGTAGTATATAGTCACGGCCTGCAAAAGAGCAGTGCTTTCATGGTGTTTTTTGCAAGATGAAAAGGGGAATACTTTAATTTTTAAGTTTTTGAGTTCATATCAATGATCTAACTAGAGAGTATATACAGATTTTGGATTCTAAGAGCTCACCATGACTAATATATAGAGTCGAGGGTTTTTTCCCTTCTTTTGCTTCATTTTGCTCTCGAATGGAGCTCAAACAATTGCAATTGTGGTGCCTCAAAATGCAAAAAGAAATACAAGTGATATGCATCATAAACAAAACTTGGCCACAGATTTGAAGCCAAAATTTGTCTCAGATAAAAAAGAAATGGTGCAATTTTGATACAGAGAAGATTTACCTTGCATTTACCTTCAAAAAACCCTTAAGGAATTGCTCAGAACATAGAGAGAAATGCTCAAGTTGAAAGCATAAACCCTAGCATGGTGGCGGTGGCCTGGAGGCAAAGCCAAAGATCCAAAAGCTTCAAAAGTGAAAATGAGCCCGAGAAAGCAAGGCAAAATTTGTTTTTTGTTTAGGGTTTACATCATGCCCTAATTCAATGGGCATTTTCATCACATTTGAATTCATTTTCATTTCCTCAAGTAATACCCTTCGTGGTATCATGTCCATCCTAGTGACTAAGTCTTAAGACTTAGAGTGGTATCGAAAGCCTTAGGTTTCCTTGTACATTCTATGCTAAGGTTTGATACCTTAAAACTCATTTCAGTCCCTTTTGGAGATACTGCATATACCTTCGACCCCTTAGAAGAGTTAGTCATGTGCCTTAGAAGTTTTACAGATTATTTGTAGGGTAGGCTTTATTGGCCTCTTTTTGTGCAAACCATTATATGCCTTTAAGTATTTTTATGATTTTTTATAGAAAAATCAAATGTTTGTATATGCATATACTTGGCGAAATTAAAGCCTTGTATTATTATTCTTGTAAAAATCAAATCTAGGTAGGTTAGAAAAAAAAACTACAATCTCAATGTAAAGTTTTTTTTTAAAGCAATAATTTATAAACTGCTTTAAAATCAAAACTATTTTATGTAGTTAAAACAAGTAAAGCAAAGAATATCATGCCTTCTTGAGTTTGCTTTATTTTGGGGCAGATATGGACAAAATGGAATCTTTTTGGAGCAGACAAAGCATATTTTTGAGTGGGGTCACATTGGAGGGCTTTTTGGTAGTTTGTTTTTACAGTTTAGAGGTAGTTTGGTGGGCTTTTTGTCATCTTTTCTAAGGAGCTCGAAAATGGATTGGCATGATTATTTTTAGGATCTTGTCCTAGTTTTTCTATTGGAGATCATTCTGCATGATATATTTTGAGAAAGTTAGCTCTTTTTCATTAGTAGAGATAAGGATTAGAGATTAGAGTTTAGAGATTTACAATCTTCCTCTCACACTAAGAGAGTTGTACTTCAATTTTTGTACTCATTATTCCTTCCAATTTATAGAGCAACAATTTTCCTTCCCATTTGTCTACTCATTTGCAAAGTTAATTTGATATTGCATTGTGATGGTTATTTATCCTCTATTTTGTCTTAATTTTGTGATGGTTATGCAAACTTATTTTATTTGATTCAGGTTGCATGTTGTGTTAAGACAAACCTTCATGTGAAATATTAATGAATTAAGTATAATCGAGGGGTTCTGAGAGTTATAGTTCTATGAACTTATTGTGAGTAAGATCTCGTAGGAGTTTAAGTATTCATGCATCACCTTAGGAATTAATTTTAGTTATTTGTTTCATATCAGTTCACCTTCTTATCTTTTTTCCTCTACAAGTCATTTAGATTAGTAAAATCATTAGGAGAGCTAACTCACTCTAGAGGTTCACTCCAATCTTTAGGCAACCCACAGGCCTAGGAGTGTTCCCATGTGTCAACAAATAGTTAAGTGGAACAACTTAGCATAGGGTGCATATCTGATTGATAAAAGGAACAAGCCAAGTAAGACATACCTCCTTTGCTGACTACATCACCTTTTGTCTGATCTAGACATGTGGCACCATTTCATGACACCACAGCTGGAAATGGCCCACCACTTACCTACCCTACGCGGGTGTGATAAAGCCTCCACACATCCAAATTTCATTTTCTTTTGACTTTTTTAATAAGCCAATAACATGTGTCACCATCTCACAACCGCACGATGAATATTCCTTCCTGGAAAGATTCCATTGTGATGATGCACAACCATTAGATTTAGGCTTTCCTGTAGATTACTTCTTAGATTGACACTTGACAGCATATGGTTGCTCAATGTAAGATCCTTAAAGGGGGTGAGCTTGGATTCTTTGACAAGTGTCACCTTGTCGCAGTAGTACAGCGGGATGATGACATCACCTATGATGTGCTTCGATGCTATGAAATTCATGTATATAACACTTTATAACCTATGCAAAGACTTAGGACTTAAATTTAATTTTTCATGGATTACAAGGGTAAGCCTAGGACATGGGGCTAGTCACCTAATGAATATAAAGGCTTCAAGTCATAACTTAAGGGACTGGGAATCTACTACAAGCGGTCAATAGGGATTTAAAAAATAAAGCATATGAGGCTTAGGAACTTAGGCTTAAAGGATTTCAAAGGTAAAGGATTGCAATTTTACCAACCTAAAACCCTAAAACCCCTACAGGTACCTATTTATGATGATTGTTAGTCATAACAACATGCATACAAGTTTTCACAACAAACCTTTACTATCTTGAAAAGTACAATCAATTTGAGATAAATTGATGACTCCAAGTCTCTGTTGATCAGGTCATGATCGTCTGACGTTACTCAGAGGTTGATGTGTTATGAATTTTTTCTATTCAAGGGGTCTTACATTATTCTGATAAAATGAATTGATGTTTGTATGTTTGATTTTACACCTGCTTCTTGTAAATATCTTCTCAAACAAAGGTTAGTCCTCCTATATTCTACATATAATGATGATCTTTGATAAGTTTGATCAATTCTTCTGATCATCAACTATAATTGATTACTTTTACTTTTACACTATGAATTTACTCAAATAATGTGCCTTTAAGGTGATATTTGCATGATTACTATTGTCATTTATATGCATTTGCATGATATTTTCAATTATGCATCCAGATTAGTTCCAAATATGCTATTGATGTTCAATTTCCTTTAGGATGCAGCATATTTATACGTTTTTGCTTATGATTATCTGGGTATTTTCAATTATGGAGGTGATTGTAATGAAATTTAAGAAATTGAATACAAACATTCTAAATCTACTAAATTTAAATGAGTCTTTGATAGTTGATCCATATGCAACATTTAATATTTCACAAAATAGAGATGAAATCAAACCATGTGTTGCCTGGCCATTCCACAACTTCACATAGCTAATGCTAATCTTCTAGGGTTAAGATTGACAACAATATCCACAAATTGACATGCACTCCAAGGGACATAGCACATCATAGTGAAATATCTAGATGACATTCACAAGATTACTCAGAATTTACTATTATATGTAATCTGGTCTTTATTCCATTAGTATTCAAAAGCATGCACATTTACAATCTGTCTTGAGAAAGTATCATGACATTCAACAATCCTATCTGAATTAAGTCTCTAATAATGATACAAGGTGCACTCCATCTCCTTTTATCGGATAAAGAGAGGAGGCAGTTACAAATGATCAATGATCAGGATTTGTCTATCAAAATCAATGGTTTACATCTCCTTTTGACTTAGTCAACACATATCAAGATGACACAAGTTGCCAGCTGGAAACCATCTGGTAAAGCTCAATCATTCCTTTGTCTCCTTATGCATATGACCTTATCATCATGCATCCTTACTTACTCTTCTTCCTCTTCTTCCTCTATATCTTCATTTGCATCATCTTCTTCTTCTTCATCTTCATCATCACCACCATGATCATGAGGATCACTTCTTATATGTATCTTGATTATCCCTCTGATGGACTCATATGCTAGAACTACTCTCTCAACCTCTCCTCCATCCTGTATTCGAGCTTTTGATACAGCATGTCTTTGGGAATGAAATAATATTTGTAGAGTAGTCCATTTTCTCTTTCTATTGTTTAACATCTCATTGTAGGCCTCCACCTTGGCCATCATCCTCATAGCGTTATCAATTACATCCTCTATCAAATGATGAAGAGGATCCTCTGATGCCTACTTGAAATTATTGTGGAAAGCTTGGACTATAAAATCAATATCCTGATTTTCTATCTTTCCTTCTATATTACCCTCTAAATCTTCTAGGATGTTTATCTCATCTGCCATTAGGTGGTGCAGTTTCACACTGATATCCCTAAGATTGATGTTACACTTGTTCAAGATATCACTTTCAAACTTGGTATCTTCATACCAAAGGCTCAAAAATTATGCAACATTGTTGTCTAGTACCTTATTATCTATAACTATATGCATGTCTATACGCTTCATCTCAGCTAGATTAGCCAAATGCTTCTCCAATTTGAAAGATCTCCTTCCAACTTCATTTTGAATTCTATCTACTTTACTTTTTAATATACCCAATGAATTCCAATTTGTGAGGGAGGTTTATATTACTTTCTCAACCTCAGAGATAAAATGAATAAACCAAATTTTGACCATATGGGCCTTGTGCCTCATGATGTCTAACCCTGTTATCTCATCTTGAGATATGATGGTCAATGGGGTGGTTGTGTTAGCTTGGCATATGACTAGGGTCAATTAACCCTTTAATAAATGCATGCAATTGAGAAATATGTTCTTTATGTACTTTGTTCTTATCCTTTTCTCTCTTTACACTTTTTAGAAGGGAATTAATGCTATGCTTGGCCACTTGGCTGATGCAGAGGCATCCACACTAAAACCTTGACATACAGCATGTATGTCTACAACCCATCATCATCATCATATTTTCTGTTAACATTGTTAGCATCATCATATTTTCTCTTGCCGACCGATATCCTCCTGCAGACAAACCTTTGACCTTTCACCTGTCAGTAGCATCATCATATTTGGCTATCGGCAGCTTCATCATATTCGGCAAGCGCAATCATCCTCCTGATGATCACTGTTCATCTTACTGCCAACCTCTATCTGCAGCATCATGATGTTCGACATCATCTTCATCAGCAGGATATAAAATATCCAGTTCCTCCCATATATCCTGATGACGACACTCTCATGCACCTTTCCTTTAGACGCTTACGTCACCCTGATCTCTGACCTACTTAAACAAGCAGCATCAGGATATGACTTATCCGGTCATATTGAAACATCCTGATGATGATACTCAACTTTATACTGATGACGAATATTCTGCCGAATATCCTCCTCCCGATCCACTTAACTTCTCAATGCCTTATGCCGATACCAAAACACTTATGGTCAGCAGGATAAACCTTTATCAGGTGATATTTCGGAATGTCCTGATGACGATTATCCTGATGACGATGACGTCATATGCAGTTCCTTCAATATCCTGCTGTCGGCCAAACTTAACATTATCGGCCCGCGATGATTTTATCAACCCGATCGACTAACTTATGCCGATATACTCTTCCTCGGCAACACCTTGTGATGATCACCCCAAAATGCATTCACCTTATGCAAACAACTGTATCATGCTCACCTCCATCTACTCAGATGACGCCCGAAGTAACTGCAGGATATACACAGAAATATCCTGATGATGCCATTGTGACGAATTTCTAACCTTAGCGAATTTTGATCCGCCGAACCTCCTGAGGTGACCTGATTTGCTTCCTGGACAACTTTCCAGACTCAAACTACCAGCACGACGTAGCACATGCCCATGCTAGGGTTCTCAGCACATCTCGACTGCGATCCTACAAACATACATGTGAACAAATAGAAAATGCAAACTAAATCCTAAACTATTGTACATAGCCATTCCACCGATTCGACGAATCAACCAGTGGAATGGATCAGCGAATCCATGCAACCACCAGAACAGCAACTCGATTACACAATGGAATTCAAAATAGAGAATGGACACAAACAGGATCTCTTTATTGATTTCAAAAGATGCAAATACAATATTCTGTCTCTCTCTCTGTCTCACTCTGTGCAACCTAGCTCCTCCATATATCTAAAACCAACCGATCCTAATGCATAAATAGGAATTCTCGCGAGTACTACCAACTCGACTCCAAGCGGCTGGGAGCTTCCAAGCGGCTAGGAAATCTCTCCAGGCAGCTGGGAGATCCAACCGGACATACAGTATAACAGCTGTCCAAACAAACTATCTAAAAATAGTAAAGTATGGTCAACATGACCTTATTACACGCATTGGTCTTATAAGACCTTCTTGGAAACATTAACCAGACCTATAACAAACTAACTGCCTCATGGAGGCTAGTTGTCGGGTAGGTGCTCCTGCACCATACTCCCCAACAGAAAAGAACTCATGTCCCACGAGTTAGGTTGTGGAAGTCCTCCACCTTTACACTTTGCCTTTGCAGTGTCTTGACCTGTTCCAGCTTTGTCCTCTGCTGGCTCTCGGCTGCTCAAAGACTTCTGAACTATAACTTGTTTTCTTGCAAGTAAATCCTCATGCCTGTCAATGTAGGCCCTTCTCTCACATACCTTGTGTTTGTCAGGTTGTCTGACCAGAACCTCTGTCTGAACTGCCTCTTGGACTTCTGTAATGTTCAACTCTGTCTTTCTTTCAACCTTTATAGGACAAACAATAGTCCCAACTATGACAACATCCTTGTCATTCCTCTCAACTGGTTGCTGTTTGCAAACCTGTTGCTGAACCTGCTGCTGACCTCTGTCAGTCAAAACTGAAACTGTCTTCAAACTGTTGTCCTTAACAACTTCTTTCCCTGCAATGTCCTCAACTGCCTTTATGCCTGCTCCTATAGGCTTCTGCACAAATTCCTTCTTTCCCACTAAAATGATTTTTGCTGCCTTCTGTACTACAGCTGCTTCCTGTAATGGCATCAACATAATAGTTTTCCCATCTTTCTTGATGCTGTAGGTATTAGCATACCCATCATATAGTACCCTCCTATCAAATTGCCATGGCCTACCCAACAGTAGGTGACAACATTCCATGGGCAAAATGTCACACAAAACTCTATCATGATATGCTCCAATCTGAAAATCAACATATGCCTGTTCATAGACAAAAAGTGATTGACTATCACTCACCCAAGATGCCTTGTAAGGGTGTTGGTGTGGAATCCTTTCCAAATTTAGTTTATCCACCATTTCCTGAGATACCATGTTATCTGTTGAACCAGTATCAATGACAACCTTACATACTTTACCTTTGCTCTTGCATGTGGTCTTGAAAAGAGCTCTTCTTTGCATCATATCCTTTGATGTCTGCAAACTAGTTCTCCTTAGCATCAATGCTTCTCCCTCCTCAGGATATCCATAATTGTCAGGAACTCTATCTTGATAAGTGTTTAAACTTTGTACACATTCCTCTACTTTCTCTTCTTGCACAAGTTGTACTCTCTTGTCATTCGTTCTATCATTTCTGGATGATGAACCTTTGCTTTCTGGACATTTGAAAAATGGATGACCAAACTCACCACAGGTGTAACACTTTCCTGAAAATGTAGTAAAACCTCTACCACTTCTAAATCTGCCTCTATTACCTTTCCATCCACCTCTGAAATCAGACTGTCCCTGTCCTTTACCAGTGTCTTCTTGACCCTCATTGGTTTGCCTTGTTGTAGGGGCTAATCCTCTTCCCCTCATATTGCTGCCTCTTCCTCTCATGGACTTATCTTGTCTCCTATTCATCTTTTCTTCAATCCTGATTGCCATTTGGTAACAATCCTCCACACTCTTAGGGTTAGCTAAAACTAACTCATCCTATATGTTCAATCTCAAACCAGCCAAGTACCTAGCCACCTTTTCTACCTCATTCTCATGATGACCAGATCTCATACTCAACTTATAAAACTCCTCAGTATATGCCTTCACATCCATTTCCTTCTGCCTTAAAAATTGCAGCTTCTTAAACATCTGAATTTCATAATCCTTGGGCAAGAATTTACCTTTGATCCTTGCTACCATTTTATCCCATGAAGTGATCTTTGACCTTCCTTGTTTCCTTCTCTCGAATTGTACATAATCCCACCATACCAAAGCATGACCTCCTAACTTGGTCTTTGCAATCTTTACCTTCTGATCCTCAGCAACATCTTCACATTCAAAGTGATTATCAAGTGCAGCAATCCAATCCAGTAACTCATCTTCATTCAAACTTCCATTATACTTGGAAACATCAACCTTTACCTTAGGTTTATCACTCTGCACTGCCTTTAACAGTTTTGCAAATCTCTGGTCTTCAGCATCCAGATCTTCAGCTACCTCTTCATACTCTTCAACAGCATCTTCATCTTCTTCTGATTCACTATCGTCCACTTCCCTCTTTTTGTTCTTCTCCAAGGCTACAAGCCTGGCTTGAAGTGCTTCAGCAAGCTCCTTCATCTTCCTCATCTCTCTGGCATGTTTTTCCTTCATCTCTTGCAATTCCCTTGCAGTACCATTACCTTTCGAAGGCATTTTGTCAACCTCTCACTCCTCTACCTCTATCTTTTCAGTGACAGAATCAACACACAACAGCCCAGACCTTTTCCTGAGCTCTGATACCACTATGATGCAGAGGCATCCACACTAAAACCTTGACATACAGCATGTATGTCTACAACCCATCATCATCATCATATTTTCTATTAACATTGTCAGCATCATCATATTTTCTCTTGCCGACCGATATCCTCCTGCAGACAAACCTTCAACCTTTCACCTGTCAGCAGCATCATCATATCTGGCTATCGGCAGCTTCATCATATTTGACAAGCACAATCATCCTCCTGACGATCACTGTTCATCTTACCGCCAACCTCTATCTGCAGCATCATGATGTTCGACATCATCTTCATCAGCAGGATATAAAATATCTGGTTCCTCCCATATATCCTGATGACGACACTCTCATGCACCTTTCCTTTAGACGCTTACGTCACCCTGATCTCCGACCTACTTAAACAAGCAGCATCAGGATATGACTTATCCGGTCATATTGAAACATCCTAATGATGATACTCAACTTTATACTGATGACGAATATTCTGCCGAATATCCTCCTCCCGATCCACTTAACTTCTCAATGCCTTATGCCGATACCAAAACACTTATGGTCAGCAGGATAAACCTTTATTGGGTGATATTTCAGAATGTCCTGATGATGATGACGTCATATGTAGTTCCTTCAATATCCTGCTGTCGGCCAAACTTAACATTATCGGCCCGCGATGATTTTATCAACCCGATCGACTAACTTATGCCGATATACTCTTCCTCGGCAACACCTTGTGATGATCACCCCGAAATGCATTCACCTTATGCAAACAACTGTATCATGCTCACCTCCATCTACTCGGATGACGCTCGAAGTAACTGCAGGATATACACAGAAATATCCTGATGATGCCGTTGTGACGAACTTCTAACATTAGCGAATTTCGATCCGCCGAACCTCCTGAGGTGACCCAATCTGCTTCCTGGACAACTTTCCAGACTTGAACTACCAGCACGACCTAGCACATGCCCATGCTAGGGTTCTCAGCACATCTTGACTGCGATCCTGCAAACATACATGTGAACAAATAGAAAATGCAAACTAAATCCTAAACTATTGTACATAGCCATTCCACCGATTCGACGAATCAACCGGTGGAATGGATCAGCGAATCCATGCAACCACCAGAATAGCAACTCAATTACACAATGGAATTCAAAACAGAGAATGGACACAAACAGGATCTCTTTATTGATTTCAAAAGATGCAAATACAATATTCTGTCTCTCTCTCTGTCTCACTCTGTGCAACCTAGCTCCTCCATATATCTAAAACCAACCGATCCTAATGCATAAATAGGAATTCTCGCGAGTACTACCAACTCGACTCCAAGCGGCTGGGAGCTTCCAAGCGGCTAGGAAATCTCTCCAGGCGGCTGGGAGATCCAACCGGACATACAGTATAATAGCTGTCCAAACAAACTATCTAAAAATAGTAAAGTATGGTCAACATGACCTTATTACACGCATTGGTCTTATAAGACCTTCTTGGAAACATTAACCAGACCTATAACAAACTAACTGCCTCATGGAGGCCAGCTGTCAGGTAGGTGCTCCTGCACCATTGGCCCTCCTCTTCGGTAGCAAAGCCAAGACCAATACCAGTTATTTGAAAGTCCTCAATACTTATTTCTCCTTTGGCCTTATCTTAATTTAGTAGGGCTACCTGAGCTATCCTCCTACGTATAGTAGGGTCTCTCCTTATTATAGATGTAGGCCTTAGCTTTCTCCTAGGCTTCATTATATCCTTTGAAAATAATGTAGAGACATCAAATTCAGGGACCTTATCAACCTACTCCAGGTTTATTACCAACCAATATGGGACATCACCCTTGGGTCTTTGCTAGTCAATTTGCTCATTGTGAGCATCTTGAGACTCTATATTCTGCTCTATCCTTGGTGGAGTAGCTTCTTTTCTTTGTTCATCCTCATGAACCTTCTCCTGATGAATGTCTTACTGAGGGATCTCCTATTGATTGGGATCTTTGTGTGATGTAGGTACATTCTGCTTCGGTCTATTTTGTTGTATTTAATCTTCAGGAGGATTTTGGACCTCTTGATCTTGCACATTTCATGACACTTGATCTTCATGGGAAGATCATGTATTTTGATATGTTTTATCAGAGTGATCACCCTGATCACCTTTGGTCATATTCTTTGGTTCCTTTAGCTGATCACCGCCTAATTGAAGACTCTATTCTTCACCTTTTGACACATCTATTTCTCTAGGATTTGGAGCTTTACCCAATTCCTTTTCAGTAGTTTTCTCCTTCTCAAGTGCCAGATTATTACCGTGATCTTCATTCTTATCAGGCATTACCTTATCTTGAGTATCACTTTTATTAGGCGTCTCTAGATCACCCTCCTTTGGTACATTGATTTCTACTTTTCCTTGTTTTGGAGGTGCATTTTTATCAGGCACTAGTGGATCATCTTGGCTTTTATCCTTATCAATCATCTCCTTATCAAGCTCTTTCTGTACATTGATCTCTACCTTCTCTGGCTCCAGAGGTGGATCTTTATTTCTGCCTTGATCCTCATTAGCCTGGTAAGCTAAATCTATTACAGCAGGGCTAGTGACTTGATCAACTAGATTTGTCATTCCTATTTGCTGAGCTACCACCGCAGGGATTTCTTCTTCAACCTCCTCCATGGCATCTTCTTCTTGATGAACATCCTTCTAAACTACCATGGGGGGTCATCCTTGTATTCCTTACCACTGTCTCCATCCCTTAAGCAGAGACATCATTAAGCACATCATCATTAGACAAATTTACTATATCATCAAGTGGAAGAGGTGACTCTTTCCTTACCCTGTGTATTTCTTCTCTTTGTTCTTTTTCTTTTTTAGTTTTGAATTGAACAATTTTAGGGATAGGAACCTCATGTTGTAGGTTCTTTAGAATACCCTGACCACTTGCACCCCTCAATAGAATGGGACTGATATCGACAATTCCCCTCATTGCAGTCTTTTCTTTCTTTTGGGGTGGTGTTTGCTGCACCTTCTTCCTTTTCCTCTTGATCAGCAAGTCATCATCTTGGGGTTCTTCCTCCTCTATATTAATAGGGATAGGCTTTGGAATAGTTTTCTTTTGTTTGGCAAGGGTGTGGAGTGATGTAGCAGCTGATGTGGTAGCCACATCTCCTTTTGGTTGGGGTCACCTGATTGTCACTCCTCCTTCTACTTGAGTTCCTTTCTTATTTTTACCCTGCTACTTTTGTTCTACAGTTGGCTATCTCTCTCCATTTGACTTGCTTTTCTCCCTGAGGAAATCATCATATTCTTCTTTAGATGGTTCTTGTCTTTTCTTTTTATTGTCCATTGTAAGGGCCACACCCTTCCTTTTCAATTTGGTAACCTTAGCTTCCACCCAAGTTTGGGTCAGCTGAATGACCTTTTGCATTATTTGGTCTAGTGAAGTCACCTCTGGCTAACTCAAGTCAGGGGCTGATATGGTTTCATTATATATCTTTTTGTTATCATATTCATTAGACATGATCTTCTCATCATCTTTGTGTAACTAGGCAAGCACTAATATGCAGTCAAAGGTACATATCTGATTGAGAGTGAGCCTCTAAGAACCCCTTCTCCTCACTTCTACTTCATCATCACAATCAGCCCAATAGTCTTCAAGGTGCTTTTGATGTATAGACTTCCCAAGTAATGTATGTATCCTGCCATATGGGTCATATGACCTAGCTAGTGAAAATGGATACAAGTGCATCAAATTTAGTTCTCTAATCACATCTTTAACGCTTTCCCTGTCTGGACACATATACCAGCCAAGGTAAACTAGAAAACAACACAGGTGGAATCTTTCATTTCCCAATGTGAGCCTCTATTGAAGGCAATATTTGTCTAGCAAATTCCATCAGAATAACTTTGTCAGTTGGATATCTGGGTAGCATGAGAGGTTGCCCTTCAGAGCCTTCTATTCTCATATATGAAAATATAAGGAATTGGATAAACTAAGCCCCAAATTTGTATATAATAGCCTGTGCTTCTATACTTAATCTTTTTGTTCTGTCTTCTTCCATGGTCTTGACAAGATGCATGGAAAAGGAGACATTCACTAACTTATAATCTTGGAGAGATTCCCTTCTTTTCAACTATGGGTAATGCTCCCAAATGTTTACATCCCCATGGTTATTTCCAACCCTACCTACCATTTGTAAACCATTGAAGATCCCCCTGAAAGTATAGGCATATTCAACATAAGAAATCAGATGAAACATGTTTATCTTCCCTCCTAGCCTCCTTATGCTCTCATCCAGGCTATCACTTATGATTTTAGCCCATAGGGGTTTATCATCTGAATACTCAACCATCCTAATAATACCATACATATAATTTTCAAATGCTCCAGTATTTGGTCTTCCTATCATTTTGCAAAGCATGACCATCATATATTGGTACTCTGAAGCAAAATCAAACTTAAAAAGGTATATAGGCAATTTGGCAGAGGCTTTATATGTGCTGCTCTTCGATCTCCACTGATACATGACCCTCCTAGCTTCTTTCTAGTTGTTACAATATTCCTTTTCTAATCTGCTTAGGCTTAGATGAACCACATTAGGTCCAGTGGGCAAATTAAACGCAGAGGTGATGCCCGCAATTGAAAAATTTGCATACACTCTGCCATGTTTTTCTACTTTTTTGGTTTCTGGGTTGTAATTTCTAGCGCACTCTATGACTAACTTAGTAGCTTCCATCCCATAGGGAAATCCACCAACATTCCACATCCCTAAGTTGCATATGCTCTAAAGTAGAGGGTTTCCACTTCCTTTATCTAGTGGTCTCGTCCATGCATCTAGGTCAGTATTTCCCTGATGTGTATCATTGATCACCCCATACCTAAATGCTACCCCTTCTGGCTGTATGAACCTGGGTTTCAAAAACTCTATATCGGATCTATTGTTTTTGATAGCCATTAGATCCTGCAATTTAAACATGCATGTCTTACCTTAACATGTCATATGCGGCATGACTTGTGGATCACATGCATTCCATGGTGATAATTCTATTATTCTAATTTGTCCTATGCAATCTTTTTCAAATTGACTTAGTAAAAATCATTTTTACCTCATGATTCACCATAAACAACAAAAGGAGGGTTTCATAGTTGCATACCTAATAATCACTTTCCCTTTATTGTATGAGTGATAATTGTATGATTATTGTTGCCTTCTATGTTACCATCCTCCATTCCATTCAAGTGTGAGTCCCGTTCCATTTGCAGGTTGCAGTGATGCTTTGATCTCATGGAGCTCTATAATTCTTGTTTAAACTTATGGTAGATGTGAAATGAACCCTCAAAAATTACCTTTAACTAATGAATAAGGTAAATTAGGGTAGGGTTAGTGTCCTTTTGTTTAAATCTGTTGATCGACACCTGATGTCTGTGGATGTTGACAAGTGGCAGGTAGGTATTTAAAATTTTGGAGGTCAAACCTATTGTTAGGTTTGCATTTAATGCAGAGGGTGATCTCTGCGAAGATCAGGGAGATTTGAAAATATGACCAATGTCAGGCATATGAGGGTGATATCATCAAGAATATAGTCAACCTTTGACTAATGACCAAGATCAGGTCATGTTACATTCGTTAATAAACATAATATGATCAGGGGGTGCCACGTGGCATCATTGGATTGGTCACTACGCAACTAAGCATTTCAGGTCATCAAAGTTAATATGAGGGATATTAGAAATATCTAGGTCTTTTAACACTAATACATATCACCTTATGTGAAAATGTGAGGATCACGATAGCATTTTATAAGCCTTTGAAATTGCTCAAAAGAATGATGTCATCGTCATATTAGTTTAGATCAGGGGATATTTCGAAATGTGACCTCCTCAGGTCTAGATCATGATGACATCATCATCATATCATGTCTTCTTTGTATCAGGTTGGATGATGTCATCTTCATATTGAGAAATGTGATGGATATTAGAAATTTGACCCTCTAAATATCAACATACTGTTGATGTCATCATCATATCAATTTCTTTATAAATCGGAAGAAGATGATGTCATGGTCATATTTTGCGAAGCGTGATATTTTGTAACATGACGAATCTTTAGAAATGTGACATTTTCCAAATATGCATGAAGGTTTGATAGGTATATTATCTCCCACACTTGACTTTAACGTTCACATATCAAAGAACATGTGGTCATCAGGTGATCTTCTTATGTCAGGGTTATCTAATGAATATGACTGATATTTGGGAATATGACCCTATGTGAATATTTGGTTTGACCAGGCTTTGACTTGGCATAACTTTTAATCCTTGAGGAATATCAGGGTGATCTAAAAGGTAGACCTATTTAGAATTTTGCATTCTTTCAAATTGTCAAGTTTATGATGACAAACTCTAACTTTGACAATTAACCTTCTCTCTTGTGGAGCACTTGCATGTACAAGGGTGATACACTTAACTGACTTTTGGCAAATCACCCAAAGCAAGAAAGAAAACAAGTAGAAGCAAAAAGTTGGGTCCTTATTTTGCTAAGACAAAATGGGGCATGTTGTGTAACCACACAATAGTACCACCATTGGCTCCAACTAGGGACATGCAAGCTTTTAGATTGCAGTGAGAACCATTGGACTTTCAGGAGCAGACTAGACAAGACCAAAAAGAATGAAATGTACAAGAATATACACTATCTACAACATATATATAGTTATTTTACAATGTGCATAGAAAAGAACTTAATTTTGAAAAGTAAGGTTTCAGGAATTGTCCATGCATAGGCAACTCCTAAAATTCACTATCTAACCCTTAGAGAAAATAGGAATCATCTGCATGAGCGTTACTTATCAAATAAGGGACAACCCATAATGGTTCAAATTTTCCATGTTTGCCCTTATCCTAGTTCCTGGCATTCCATATAAGAACCAAATCATTAACTTAAAATTTTCTTTTTCTAGTCCTTTTCTCAAACAAATACTTTACTTGTTGCTTCTTGATATTGGTTTTTTGTGCTTCTCTCCTAACTTCATCTAGTGCAATCAATTGATTCACTCTCTTAGCTATTGAATCTTCCATATCCCCATCACTTCCTTGGATAAAATTGTACACTGGCAGGAGATTATTAATTGGCAACTTGTCCTCTGCATCATACACTAGTTCAAAAGGAGACTTACCAATAGCGTTTTCTCTATTACCCTATCAGCCCACAGTGCCAACTTCAATTTAGAGTCCCATGTTCTTTTGTTCTCATCAATTATCCTCTTAATTATCTTCATGAGACTTTTGTTACTAGATTCTTGGCCATTTCCTTGAGGATGATATGTTGAAGCATGAGATAAAGTGATTCCATAAGTATTGTAGAAGTCGACAAACTCACTAGATCTGAAGCACATTGCATTATCTATAACCACCTTTGCTGATAAACCAAACCTAATTATTATGTGATCTAGAATAAATTCAAGTACAACCTTACTTGTGGCTTTCTTAGATGGAATGACTTCAATCCATTTGGTGAAATAATCTATAGCAACCAATATCCAACTGTGTCCTCTACTTGACTTTTCTTCTATTTCTCCTATGAAGTCTATTTGTCATTGCTAAAATAGAGCCTCCACTATTATAGTCTTAAGAGACAATGCACCTGCATAATTAATCTTTCTAGAAAATCTTTGGCAAGAATCACATTTCTTCACTATCTTGTGTGTATCAGAGAAAAGTATTGGCCACTAGTATCCTGCCCTGACAATTTTATGGGCAGTAGTCCTAGCTGTGTAGTGTCCACCACACATCCCTCCATGCATATTAGTCAAAATATTCATGTCTTAATTTTCATCTAGATATTTGAGTAGTACACCTTCAGGGTTCTTCCAAAACAATTCATCTTGGAGAATAACATATTTGACGGCATGCAATTTTGGGGTTCTCTTTTGGTTGTCACTCACATGAGTAGGAGAATTCAGATTTTGCAAATAATACACAATGTATTTGTACTAATCTAACTTATACATGTCGCAAACTTGATCCTGAACTACATTTACCTGGCATGCTTCCAAATTTGATTCAGTCATTAGTTTAGCCAAACCCTGTCCCCTTACCAATTTAGTAATCTGAATCTCAATATTAAACTCTTGGATTTTATTTATCCATCTACACCTCCTTCCCGTCACTTCCTGTTGAGTGAATATGTCCTTAACTACTGCATGTGGCACATATGCTACAATTTGAGCTCAAACCAAATAAGGTTTAAAATTCTTAACTGCCCTGACCAGAGCATATGCCTATTTTTCCATGATGTCATATTTCAATTTTGCTACCTACAAAGACTTGCTAAAAAAGGCAATTGGTTGTTCAAATCCATCATTATTTTTCTGTAATAAGCATGCAACAATTGTATGGAATGAAACAAATGAAAACAACTGGAAGGGCTTAGAAAAATTAGTAGACTTTAGAACAGGGGCAGTTTTGATAGCTTCTTTGATGTTTTCAAATGATTGAATTGCTTCACTTCCCCACACTATAGGCTCACCCTTCTTTAATATTTTAGATATAGCCTTGGTAATCTCTCCAAAATTAGGAATGAATCTTCTAACAAAGTTGATTTGCCCAAAGAATGACTGGATGCCTTTAACTATCTTGGGCATTTGAATTTTATCAATTGCTACAACCCTCTCTGGATCAATCCTAACTCCATCCCTAGACACTATGTGCCCCAAGAGTTTTCCTTCAATCACTCCAAATGCACATTTCT
Source organism: Cunninghamia lanceolata (assembly GCA_027924645.1). Lineage (NCBI taxonomy): Eukaryota > Viridiplantae > Streptophyta > Pinopsida > Cupressales > Cupressaceae > Cunninghamia > Cunninghamia lanceolata. The sequence continues at coordinate 24,585,431 of BSBN01000606.1, read as the reverse complement.
TAGGGTTCAGGGAGATGCCGTATTCTAGTGCCCTAATAAAAATTTTCTCTAGATGCATGCAGTGTTGTTTTACCTTTTTTGAGTAAGTAGTTAAATAATCTTGATATACAACTAAGATGGAATCAATTAGATCTGCAAAAGAAACATCCATTGTTCTCTGGATAGTAGCACCAGCATTTGTCAACCCAAATGGCATTCTTACATATACATAAGTGTTGGCAAGAGACATTGTTAGGAATCATTAGTGTTGTCATTGATGGAAACAAAATCTATCCCACACATCCACAATACATAATATGCCTATATCGGAAGTCAAATTGAAGATTGTTTTGGTTTGGTGGACAAGAACAGAGTATGTAATGTGGTCTTACAATCAGGTTTGGATCTCTCAGATGGTGTAACTCAGTAAGTTGAGGACTTGGACAAGTCAAGAGGTGTATCATTACTATTGTATTTTAGAGATTTAGCCTCAGGTGATAAAGCATGAAAAAGATATGAGAATCTGAGTGTTGGGTTCTAGTCAGGCAGAGCAGATAGAGGAAGAACTGATTGACAAAGTATCAGACTTCAATCTAGATGTGTAAAATGTGTTGATCAAGAAATTTGTGGCATTATACATTATTGGCTGACATGATTAATGACTTATATGCCCAAGTTTTTGGTGTGCATCATTAATCAAGCACAGATTTAGCCGACAGATCAATAACTTGCAAATATCTCAAGTGTTCTTGTTGCCAGCTAAGAAGTTGAAGAAAATTCTTAATGCAGATATATATATGTATCTGATAGATTCAATCTTGTAAGTGTGTGTGTGATATGGATAAAGTAGTACAGTGCAAAGAAAAGCAGAGATAAAGGTGTGAACAACACTTCAAGCCTGGAATGTGATAGAATAGCAACACTGAGCTGAGGAAGAATGAAATATGCTAGATCAGTATATTGTGCCTAACCAGAACTAAACTCTTGCATATGTAGATGCTTCTCATCAGTTCAAATACTTGGATATCTTCTGTAAGTTCTCTTGTAGGCAGTGTACCTATTGTGAGCAATGTGCTTGGGCAGTGAGCCCTAATTGGCAAGTGCCATTTATACTCTTTATTCTTTTAACAGAGAATACAATCTTGGGTTAGTCACCCCGTGGTTTTTCCCTTAATAGGGTTTCCACATAAAAATTGTTGTGTAATGTGTGTTGATCTTATTTCAGTTCTTATGGTTGTTTATGCTTCCATGCTTGGATATAACACTAATTGTTAAAGATAAGAAAACAAATTAAAAGAAGAAAAGTTTTAAGATAACTGATTCACCACCCCTCTCAGTTATCTGCATTGTTTACAACAATTGGTATCAAAGCTAAGTTCCTTAGAAAAAGCCTAATAGCTTGAGGAGGATCTGGGAGTCTCAATGGATGCATATGGTATGAAAGAATAACTACAGTCTACCTTGGATGATCTTGAACAATCCCAATCTGAAGTTAATAATTTGAGAGAACGACTTAAGGAGGCTGATGACTTCATCAATGAGCTGAAAGAAAAACTCAGTACTTGCATGAAAAAGAGAAATGAACTACTTCAAAGGTTAGCAGATCAAAATGAAGCAAAAAATCTAATGAAGACCTGAATGAGAATACAAAGCTATGCGAAAAGATGTCAAAAGAAGTTGTTATGATAAGACATGAAATGGAATCAGGGGTTATAAAATTCACCCAAGAAATTGAAGAGAAGAGAAAGACTGAAGATAACCTAAAACAATCCCTCAAGGAGAAAACAAAAGATTGCCACAAAATGGATAGAATAATCAGACATCTTGAATCTAATCTTGATGAAGCTAGATACAATGAAGAACAACTTGAGAGCTAGATTGACACTCTTAAACAAGATCTTCAATATGAAAATGAATACAAAGAAAAATTCAAGATAAGCTCATCCCAACTTGAAGTTCTTCTAGAAAGCCAAAAGAGGATAGATGATAAGTGTGGCTTGAGATATGAGAAAGGTGAAAGCTCTGGATTTGGTCAAAAGAACTTTGGATTAGGAAGTCAAAGAAACAAACCTAGAATACCTCTAATAAGGCAACCAAATGTCCAAAGATATCCATATTTCAATGGATATTGCTTCAATTGCAACAATTTTAGTCATAAAGCAACTCAATGCAGGAGGAGAATGAATCAAAATAATCCATCCTTCTCTGAACAATGTTTTAATTGTAAAAGGTATAGTCACAAATCTCATGAATGTAGAAATATGCCAATAAAAAATTCATTCAATGGTAGATGCTTTGCATGCAATAGAATGGGACATATGGCTAATCAGTGTAGATCAAGAGTATATCAATCAATTAAAAAAGGAAATGTTGTATGTTTCAATTGCAATAAATCTGGTCACATAGCCAAATTCTACAGAAGTAGAAATCATGATGGAAAGGGTCCAGTAAAACCTGATCAGAAACAAGACAAAGGAAAAAGCAAAATGAATGTGGATGAAATTCATAAAGAAATGAGCAAGACATGGGTAAAGAAGAGTGTGATGAACAATGGTGATGGATCCACACTGGAATCCGGTGCTGATATTCCTTCCGAAAACTAAAAAGTAAGCTCTGGCTCAGGGGGAGTTATAGAGAAGATCCTTTTTCCCCCAGCCATCTAGTGAGTGCCTGAATTCAGCACATTGAGTAAGAATAAGAGGTTGTGGTTTAAAGGGTTTGAGGAAATTCATTTAAAATTAATTTAGTCAAAATTTGACAAATCCGCATGTAGATTTGAGGAAGCTATGAGGAGATCCTGTACTGGTAGCTATCTAGTAAAGAAAAATTTCACAGACAGATCCAATATGATCCAGAATTGAAATGTTTTAATCTGCAGACCTATGGTATGTTTGAAAAAGGTGAAGATTTTTTGTCAACCCTCATAGATAATGATTTTAAGATCAGCACAGTGATTTAAGAAAATCTCTCTCAAAATAGTTAATCGGATGACTTAAGTTGTGCATTTATTACAAAAGGAAATTAGGTTTTTGGGCAAGGATAAAAGGTTTCTCATCCATCATTTGCAACACTTTGCACTCACAAAGAATAGAGAAGAGCTCTGAGAAGAAATCTAACAGAACACTCAAACTCAGTTGAATATCGAATCCAAGTGCAATCCATTCTGGTAGTCTCTCCAAACCCTAAGGCGTGAAGAGGTATTTCTTTTGAAAATCTCTCCAATCTTCATTGATTATAATGGCTACTCCTATGGTTGTAAATGTTTCCAAGAGACCAAGGCCAATTTTCAAGAAACATCCTCACAAATCTATTGAGGTTGATCCCTTGGGTATGTTTTCTCATACCCCGTATGGCATTCTCCATGGAGAAGACATTAGGGTTTATATACATGCTAACATTGAGGACTTTGGAGACCTAAAATTGATGAAACTATACCACAATCACTTAAACAGTGAGAACTTTGATCTGAAACTGGAGTTCCAAGCCCTAAAAGATAAGCATTTTGCACATTGCATACATTTTCTATCTTTTGGAGAGGACGAATGGGTCTGATATATCTTAAGCAGGATCCATGATAACTTCATGTGGTTAATGAGGCCTTTCAAAATAACCAAAGATGTCATCAAGGCTGTAACTAGTTTTTACTCCATTGGTTGGTTGCTTGCTCTTAAGTCTATGAAAAATCAAACAGTATCTGAAGCCACTGGTTCAAAATATGATAAGAGGGCAATGACCATTGATGATATCACTAATTTGGATGTCAAGTTTACCTCAATTGCGATTGGATACAAGATTTACCATTCAAGTAGATAAAACTCTGTATCTGGTACTATCATCTACACTACATACTAGATGTTAAGAGAGCATGCAGATTATGACCTGTGTGAACCCCTATTGAATCAGCTGATGGAGTACCTGCAAAAGATCAAGAAAGATAAAAAGAACTCTTTCAAATATGGTGATTTGGTATTATGTTTATTTTTCTACTTCATGAATGAGTTACCAGGCTCAAAAGGTTTGATCTGGGAAAATGACAAACTGGCTGCTATACAGATCAGGGATTACTTGTATGAACTTGGTGACACTCAAACCTAGAAGACAACTCTCTAGGGTTACTTCAAAAACTTATAGAACATGATGCAAGTAAGAGAGATAATTCCCAAAACAATAGTGGAGAAGTAGAAAGACACAGTCTACTTTATGGTAGATACTGATCGGTGCCTAAAAGAGGTAATTGAGCCAAGGACAGTATGGATAATGCCCATGGGCTATGAGGTCGATGGAAACATATTGGAGGCTCATATTCAACATTTACTAAGTCAACCCAAGGACCCCAAAGTAGAGAGGTTTGGTACTTTTGAAGAATTAAACATAAATCTGCATGTTGAACTAAGAAGGCCTGAGACAAAAAGAAAGGTGAGGAAAAAAGTTGAAGAACTGGTTGAGAAATTTGGCATTACCAGAGAAGTTGTTATTGCAAACAGAGAAAGAATAGAGAAAATTGAGAAAGAAAAAGAGGAAGAAAAGAAAGAAAAGGTTCTGGTAGAAGCCTCCACCCAGACTAGAACTACCAGGAGTTCTACCTCTGGGAGCTCTAAAGCTACAAATCTGAAAGCCCATTCATCTACAAAAGGGAAAAAGAGAAAGAAATATAAGGTCATGAGAACTTATGTGAGTCTTAAGGATGATGATGAGACTGAGTTAGATGTAGAGATTAGAGAATTGAAGAAAGCAAAAGTAAAACCCCCCAAGGTTGATGTGGAACAAAAGTCAGAAGAGTATGTTGAGAAGCCTACTCTTTCTTTTGATGACATCATCAAGGTAGTTACTATGCATGGAAACTTGCATCTAGTAATAGAATTTTACAATGAATACAATGATGTAGATAAGAGAATACTTGAGGAGGCAACTGTCAGGTATTTGAATATCTATAACAAAGCATTCATTGAAATAATTTCATTAACTCCAAAGAGCCTAGAAGAAGTATTGGAGTAAAGAAAAGAGAATGCAAAGGCAAAAGACTTGGAGATCCGGGAGTAGATAGTGATACAACTATGTCCTTCTATCACTCCAAAGAAAATGCACATGGTTTTCAAGGATAGTAATGATGATTTTCGGAGCAAGTCCAGAATGAACAAACTTATGTTTGGAGAAACTGACCAAATAGCTGATGAAACAAGATAAATTCTCTGAAAAGCCTTGAAAAGGTTTAATCTTCCCGTTGTAGTGGAAGCAGATGAAGAGCCTTCCAACATGAATGTTGAAGGGTTTCCTGACATGGATGTCAAAGGATTAAAGAAAAATAATGAAGAATCTTCTAACATGGATGTTGAAGGATTAAAGAAAATTAAAGAAGAAATATCTGAGGACTTAGACTCCTCTATTTTGAAAGAGGAAGTTCACAAAGTAGAAAACACTGGTAATGTCACTCCTCTGGATCCCACAGTTGCCAAGACAAATCTTTCAATCACTAAGGAAAAAGAGGAAGGAAGAAGAGAAGAAAAGGAGATGCAAGAAAAAGAGGATAAAGAAAAAGAAGAAGAACAAGTAGAAAAGGTTTGTAATGACACATCCAAATTGGACAGTCCTAATATTTTTGAAGGAAAGAAGTCTGAGTCACCAGCAAGAGACACTGCAGAGATAGTGTAGTATTTCCTGAACAAAGAGGCTATGGAGTTAGATGAATTGGAGCTATTTCAAGGGCCTCTAAATTTGGACACTCTCTCTCTGGTACAAATGATGAAGATAACATCATTCACTCAGGCCAAGGCTAAAGAGAAACTTTTGAAATCACATATGGAGGATTGTGAGCTATTGGAGATTGCATCTGGGATGCTAGAGAAGATTATACTAACCTATCAAAAGGATCCTTCTACCTCTCCATCCGGTAATCTAAAAAACTTAGTCAATTCTGTTAACACTCATTTTGAATCTTTAGAGAAATCAATAGAAACCAAGGTCCGAAAAGAGTTTTTGGGGAAAAGATTCATTGAGGTATAAGAACTTATTGCAAATGATAGAAGAACATTAGACATTGGCATAAAGAGCCTTGAAAATGCTCTTAAGGATGGTGGGGACATATACAAATTTTGTTTAACTTGGCCCAAAGTGATAAAGGACATTGAGAAGAAAGTGAAAGAACAAGAAGGAAAACTATCAATTTTATCTTAGAATTTTGATCCCCATACTACCTCTCTGGTGAATCATGAACATTTGTCAAGCTATTGCTATAATAAATGAAATAAAAGAACTAGTTAAAGAGAAAAAGAACATAATGAATAGAATGGGTGAGCTTAGAGGGATAATCATCCCTAAGTTAGAGGCAATGGATGATGCCCTGACAGATGCACAAAGTATAGTCCAGAATAGTGATCCAATAGACTTAAAGAGGGCAGAAGCATATGCATTTTTGTTAAGTGGACACATCTCCATTTTGGATAGAATGAAGAGGAGTTGGGCCATAGAAATTGTACCGTTAAAGACAACCTTTGTGGATGTACTTAAGTATATGTAAGTATAACATATGATTTGTATATACATATGCAGCTATGTATATAATAAATTTTGCACAATTTTGTATAAAGATTCCATGCTTTGCCATTGATGTCAAAGGGGAAGTGAAGAGTAGTGAAAAATGAGGAATCCAGCAAAGGGGGAGCTCTGGTAAAATAGTGTAAAGAAACAGAGCACAAGCAAAGGGGGAGTTACTATGACACTTAGTCATTTTTCACTAAGTGTTGCCATCAATACCAAAGGGGGAGATTGTTGGTAAATGACACTGCTAGGACTCATTAGTGTTGTCAATGATGGTAACAAAATGTATCCCACACATACGCAGTACATAATATGCCTATACCAGAAGTCAGATTGAAGATTGTTTTAGTCCGGTGGACAAGAATAGAGTATGTAACATGGTCTGACAATCAGGTCCAGATCTTTTAGATGGTGTAACTCAGTAAGTTGTAGACTTGGACAAGTCAAGAGGGGGATCATTACTATTGTATTCCATAGATTTAGCCTTCGGTGATAAAGCATGAAAAAGATATGAGCATCTGAGTGTTGAGTTCTAGTCAGGTAGAGCAGATAGAGGAAGAACTGACCGACAGAGTACCAGACTTCAATCTGGATGTGTATAATGTCTTGATCAAGAAATTTGTGGCATTATACATTATTGGCTGACATGATTAATGACTTCTATGCTTAATTTTTTGATGCATATCATTAATCAAGCATGGATTCAGCCGACAGATCAATAACTTGCAGATATCTCAAGTGTTCTTGTTGCCGACTAAGAAGTTGAAAGAAATTCTTAATGCAGTTATATATATCCAATAGATTCAAGCTTATAAGTGTGTGTGTGATATGATTCAAGTAGAAATGTGTGAAGAAAAGAAGAGATAAAGGTGTGAACAACATTTCAAGTTTGGAATGTGATAGAATAGCAGCACTCTGCTGAGGAAGAATGAAATGTGTCAAATTAGTATATTGTGCCTAACCAAAACTGAACTCTTGCACATGTAGATGCTTCTCATCAGTTCAAATACTTGGATATCTTTTGTAAGTTCTCTTGTAGGTAGTGTACCTCTTGGGAGCAGTGTGCTTGGGCAGTGAGCCCTAACTGGCAAGTGCCATTTGTACTCTTTATTCTTTTAACAGAGAATACAATCTTGGGTTAGTCACCCAATGGTTTTTCCATTAACAGGGTTTCCATGTAAAAATCTTTATGCAATGTGTGTTTATCTCATTTTAGTTCTTATGGTTGTTTATGATTCCATGTTTGGATATAACACTAATTGTTAAAGATAAGAAAAGAAAGTAAAAGAAAAAAAGTTTTAAGATAACTGATTCACCCCCCCTCTCAATTATCTGCATTGTTTACAACAATAAGTCCCACATGGAATTCTAAAAGCATTCTTATATTGTTCTAATTCTCTCACCTTCACCTAATTGTAACCTGAAAATATATCCAACATGGACAGGAGTTCACACCCTGTCACCTTTTGCAACATAACTTCCATGTTGGGCAAGGGGTAATTATCCTTCAAAGAAAACACATTCAGATTTCTAAAGTCCACACAGAGTCTTATATCTCCATTTTTCTTTCTAATTGGGACAAGATTTGACACCCAAGTAGAATGTCTTATAGGGTCAATGATTCCAACTTTCCTAAGATTCATAAGCTCTTCTTACATCTTTAGAGCTAAAGTGGGATTGGTAGGCCTCTGCTTCTGCCTGAATGGCTTAAATCTAGGCTTAAGGAGAATTTCATGTGAAATAAGTCTTCTCTATATGCTTTCAAGTCCTCTTATGACCAACCAAAAACATGCTTATATTTTCTTAGTAAAGCTATCAACATTGCCCTGATATGTGGTTTCAAATGTTTACCTATGTAGACTTCCTTTGGAGCATTTTGTGTACCCATGTTTATCTCCTCTAGATCTTCCACGTGAGTGGAAGGAGTCTTGGCAACCAATTGATATCTATTGTCAAATTCTCTTTTTAAAGCCACTAACCCCCTTGGAATCTTATTTGTCTTGAGTTTTATCACTTCCTTTCCAAAAAGGGTTTCTTTCCCATCTACAACTTCAACAAAGTTTTAGAAATCAACTTCATAATTTTCATATTCATCAATACAGTACAGGAACTTTATTAAATCTTTATCATCCTCAAAGAACTGCCAACTACATATATTGTCTAGCACTGCTGGTTTGATCTTAATCTCAACATTTGTAAAATCAAATAATGTGATATCATTTGGGCCAATGGCTACATTAGCCAAAAAATATGCCATAACAATTTTTGACCTTTCTACCTAGTTTATTGAGAATGCATCAAATAAGTCAATAGTATCCAAAACAACATGTTTACATTGTTTCAACCTTTTATTCTTTAAAGCATACATATCTCTTACTTGGGAGACTATTAATTTTGAATCTCTGAACACTTTGAACATTTTAATGTCATTCTTAAGAGCAACATTCAATCCTAGCAACAAGGCTTCATATTATGCAATATTATTTGTGCAAGAAAATTTCAATAGGAAGGAGAATTTACGAATCTTACTAGTTGGAGATAGAAACACCAATCTTGCACCAAAACCCTCCATTGAGAAGGCACCATCAAAGTACATGGTCCCTAAGCTATTCTGATCTTTCTATTTTTCAAGTTCTTCATCAATAGGTTCCTTCTTTTCATCTTGATCATACGACATAACCTTGAAATTCTCATAATCAGTATCCACAAAGTAGATCATATCTTCTAGTTTTTGATCTTCAACTATATTTGGTTCTCTTTCCTCTCTAACCAACTTGACATCCTTACCATTCATGGGAATCATGGCATATGACATATCCAATTGCATGCTTCCTCCAATCAATGCTGCTGACCTTCTAGACAATAAAATACCATATTGTGGCTTGATATCAACTACTGTAACATTTATTGTATAGGTTTTCTCTCAATAGGTTGCAAGCATGAAGTCCACATTTTTCATAATCCCTATAACTAGTACTTCTCTAGCATCCATGGCATAACACTTTCCACATGCCTTGTCTATGTTTAATCAAACTTGTTGCATAATAGCCAAGGGCACGATATTTGCTGAAGTACCTGAATCAATCATACAATTCCTAATCACTTTCTTGTTAACAATAAGGGATACATAAAATGGTTCTACATGGGAGGGACATTTTGTTACTGTTGTCTCCAAATAGACTTCAGGAACTTATTCTTCATCAATACTCATTTCTTGAATATTGTGATGATCTTTAGCAGTGTTATCTACCTGACAAGATACTCCTATGATTAAGGCCGATGCCTTATTTCTATATTCTTCAATTTTCATCATTTCCATTAGTGGAACTAAGACTTTCAATTGTGACAAAGCTTGGGTTATGTCAAATGAGGCATAATTTTGTATAACAGTTGTAGCTTGACCCACATTTTTACTCTTCTCACGGGTCTGTCCAACCTTAGCTTTTGTGGTCTTCTGATTGTCATCTATGACATGTGAACCTTTAGTCTTCTCTTCATTTTGAGAAACCTTACCCTTTGAATTCTTAGCATTTTGATTTAATCTTTATTTTAAATCTTTGTTATTGTTATTAGTTTGTTTTTTCTATGGCTCGGGGTCTTTGTGCTTATGTTGAGGTTGCTTTACAAAGATGCCTCCTAGTTGGCCTAAGTCACTTGTTTGAACTCTATTTCTGAGGTTATAGTTTCTCTTAAACTAAGCTACTGCAGCAGCTGTAAGAGCTCTAATCTCTTCATCAAAAGGCCTTTTTAAATTAACCAAAGGAGTGTGAGATTCTTGGGCATAAACCTAATGATCCTCACCTTCTTCATCAGAAAAAACTTGCTGACAAATTGCACCTTTATAGCATCTTTTTTCATTCACATTTGTTTCCATATTTGCCCCATCAGAGGAAGAAAAATCTCCACTTTTAGAAAGCATGTTAATACTATCATTTTCAATACAATGAGGTTCATTACACTCATCACAGGCATTAGCATCATTATAAAATGATTGGGTAATCATACATTGTCTGTGAATGGGCCATTTGGCATATTATGTATCATGGAGCATCTTCCACAACATTGCCCGTTTTCTTTAGGGGATTAGGAGTTTGCTTAACATTCTAAGATCTTTGATTAGTTTTGTTATTAGGAATGGGATTACCATTGTGCCAATTTTTTTTGTATGGCATATCATGCATCTGAGGTCTCTTTTCTTGCCTTTGATAAGCCTATTTCTCAGGGCCAAGCCTCTTTTCATTTTTAGCAAGTTTATAACTTAAATATTTAAAAGTAGATGTCAATTTATCTAACTTGTCGTCAGATGTGGAATTGCTATTTTGAACAATTTGAGTTCTATTGTTTGGGTTTTGCAAGATTCTCACATCATCCCTTCTATTCCCTTTACCTGATGCTTTCCTATTATTTTCTATATTAGTTGCAATTCTGAAATCATATCTGAGGCTGGTTGGACTATGTCCCTTAGTTCATATGTTGCCTTAGCATCAAAGGTATTTGTGTATAAGACCATACACATTGGTTCATTCGGTCTCATATGAGGTGGCAATTTATTCAAAACTCTGGTGAACCTAGCATTGAAATCAGAGACTAGTTCATTCGACCCTTTACCAATACTTGTGAACTCATTAATAATGAAACTAGGATCTAGCTTATCTCCATACTATTCCCTAAAGAGTCTTTTGAAATCATCCCATGATGTAGCACTTTGATTAGGCAAACCTCTATAACATTCTCTAGCTTCATCAATCAAAGACTGCATAAACAATTTCATGAAAACATCCTCATGCTCTACCTCAAAATTATCCATGACATTTTGGAAATATTTCAAGTGATCTTCTCCTGATACAACATTACTTCCTAAAAATTTTGGTAATTCACCTATGATATGTTTGTCAATGGGGTTAGGGTATATGGGAATGCCATTGAAATCTAAATGTTTGAACCTGTCTAATTGCATAGGTCTTCTACCAAACTAGTTGGCATTAGCATTTTTGTTTGCAGTAACATTATTCTGATTTCTCACATTATTTAGTGGTACCCTATTATTATTTGCATTTTGTATTTGATTGTTTTGTGGATTCTGGTTCACATGCTGACTAAGCCCTTGATTGTGTCCAAGGATGTTTTGGTCATTCTATTGAATCTGAACCTCATTTACTTGTTGGTTTCTCAACACACTTACATTATTGAGGGTGGGAGCTAAATTCTTATGAGAAGCTCTCAAAGCTTCCACTTTTTGCTTCATATCATATTTTATTTTTTAGGGCTGGTAAATAGTCAAGCTCTGCATGAGGTTCCTAATTTCTTTTGCTAAATCATCTTCTCTTGGCATGGAATAAGACAATCTCATGGGATTATCAATGTCTCTTGGAGACTCTGTATCTTCAAATCTATCAGGGGGATCTAGAAAAGGATGTTCTTGAAATACATCAGATCCAAATCTCAACCCATCACCTTGTTATTTTTCATAAATCTCATGAATAGTAGCCTCTATGGCTGAAAAGTGTTATTGTGGTTGTTGTTGTCTAGGAGACCTAACATTATTCTAAGAATCATCATTATTCATAGGACTTGGTGAACCTTCATGACTAGGTTGAACAGTTCCTTCCTTTTATACATTTTCTTGGTAATTCTTGGAACAAAGGTTTTCACAGGGATCTTCTCCCCTACATACAACTTTTAATTTACTGGCTGGGAGATTTTTCTTGGAGTTTCCACCCACTAATGGGACTTATACTACGTTCCAGGTTCCTTTTCAACTCCCTAGTAGAGTTGCCAGTCTGTTGGTGTTTTTCCAGTTGATTATCCAAGTTCCCTAAAAAGTAGCCATATTTTGTCCACAGGGATGTCAGGTCAGTGGCCAATGAATAGGAAATAGACTAATGTCTCCTCTACACTTTTAGGCTTTGTAGGACCTATGGAGTGTCCCTTACTCAATACCCATATGGTGAATCTTGACTGTGACTAGGTATTGACATTTTATCAGATGAATCCTCTATTATGTAGACCAAAACTATGAGATAAATGCAAAGGGGCTAGCTTTGGATCCTACTTTAGTTGTGAATTAGATGATTTGAAAACCTAAATCCTACTCTTAATATCCTACAGTTTAAGGTTTTGAGTTGATTTGATTTTATGTATGCAGTTGTTAGATTAGGGTTTGATTCATAAAATTAATCCAAGCCTATGATTGGTGTCTATCTAGGGGCATGGAGTCCAACTTAAAACATGTGAGTAACTTCCCATAAATCAAGAAAATATATAGATTTTAGAGGATTCTCTAGTTCATGCCTTACAAAAAACTCCCAAGATTAGGTATTTCTATTAACCATACTTACAAATATCCTTTTTATCCCACATATTTGCCCATGTTTTGACTAGAAGCAGTTTAATCTGATCCTAAAATAGTAGCACAAACTCAATCATGCAATGCAACAAATATGCATCCCAGAATTTACAAAACCCTTAGTTACTTCATTCTAAAGAAAGATGTAGATAACAAATGGACATAGTCAATAGAAATACATGCACTTAGTATTACTCATATAACTTCAATCTGAAACCAATAAATAGCCTATAGAAAACATAAAGATTTAAAAATAGAACTCACAAGGCCATGGAGAGAGCAACCAGTCAAAATTTTGTATTAATCTTACTCCTCAGAATCCCAAACCTCCAACAACCTTACAATATGGGGTAACCAGTTCTTTATAGACATAGAACATGGTGGCAACATTCATTACATTTTGTTGGTTGGGTGAAATTACATGTCAAAGAATCGCCTTAGGGGAGTTGGAGCATTAATTACATCGAGCCAAGAGAAAAGATAGAAAATAATATATCATGAAGACTACAATTGATTGGAGGAGCAAAGGTACTTGAATGCAAGGGAGAGGGTAGCTTCTTGTTCACTTCAAGCACATTTACCCATACTTCTCTTTGTTGGTTTAGGTCTGAACAACTAAGAGGGGGGGTGAATTAGTTGTCATACAATTTAATCTTTTCTACCTTTAATCTTCCTTTACAACTTATAATCAAATTAATGATATAAACATTTTAGCATCAATCAATAACACATGAGAAAAAACATAAATAACACACTTGACACCAAGATTTTTGACGTGGAAACCCAATTAAGCAAAAAACCATGGTGGGGGTTAACCCACAAAAATTAATATCCTGTTAAAAGTATTTTTACAAATGGGAATGCACATGCATTCAGGATCACTAACCAGAGCTCACTGCTCAAAGGGAGGTTCACTACCTATAAAAAGATTACAAGAGAATAGCATAGATTTTGAACTGATAAATAGCATCTACCCATGCAAGAGATTTAGTTTTGGTTAAGTGCAAAAATTGATCTTACACATTTCATCTTTTCTCTGTTCTTCTTACTGCTCTGCCTTCATTCACACCTTAGATTTTTTCTCTTCTCACATTTACACCTTATTCACACACCACACACATACAATCATCCAATTCCATTGACTATATATATCAGCAACATGATCTACAATCATTTTACCACTCGACTTCAAGAACATCTTGAACTTTGTTGAGTACTCTAATTTGTCGGCTAGATCTATACATAATATGAGATACGAACCAAAAATTACACTCACAAATCATCAATCATGTTAGATACCATCACTGATCATCATTAATTGCCCAATAAACAACTTTTATACATCCAGAGTTAAGATCATTCACAAGGTCAGCCTATTCTTCTACTTTCTATTCTGTCAAACTAAAAACTGATACTCAGAAGCTAATATCTTTTGAGTCCTTCATCACTAGAGGAAAAAACTATGGATTTAGAGTGTTGTGACAATTTTTTCAACTACCTTAGATCCGCAACAAACCATGCCTTTCCACTAGAGAGATTCAGATCAAGATACCAGACCCTATCACCTGCTCTGTTCCTAACTTCTCAGACTTAGACAAATTATGATTTTGACTTCCGGTGTGAACAAATTGTTTTGTGCAAATGATTGGGATGATCTTAGTTGCAATAAATGACAACACCTATCAATGTGAAGTAGTGTCTCTTGCCAAAAATCTCCCCCTTTGGCATTGATGGCAACACTTAGTGAAAAATGACTAAGTGTTAGAGTAACTCCTCTTTTGCTTATGCTCCATACTATTGTTCTTACTTCTTTCTAATGCTCCCCCTTTGTTGGATTCCTCATTTTTCACTACTCTTTACTCCCCCTTTGACATCAATGGAACAGGGTGGGGTTCGGAAGCCAAATTCTCCAAAAATTCTATGTATAATGCCACATATGTACAAGTAATCATTAAGTTCTATTCACATGACTTGAGAATGTCTGCAAAATTACTTTTCAATTGTAGAAGTTTAGAGGCCCAAGTTCCCTTCATTCCATCCAAAATTGAGATGTGTCCACTCAGCAAAAATGCATATGCTTCTGCTTTTGTCAGATTTGGAGGATTACTTATTTGAAGTGCAGTCTAAGCTTCTAATAGGGCATTAAACATGGCTTCTAACTTGGGGGCAATCAATCCCTGGAGCTCACACATTCTCTTCATAATGTTACATTTTTCTTTAACAAGCCTCTTTATGTCATCTGTCAGGCTGATTACTTGACATTCTTGACTTATAGGCAAAACCATTAGAGGATCAAAATTTTGAGAAAGATTTGACAATTTCTATTCTTGATCCTTTATCTTTTTCTCAATATCCTTACTAACTTTGGGCCATGATAGATAGAATTTGTACATATCATTTCCATCATTTAGAGTATTTTGAATACTCTTATTGCTAATACCAAGTATTCTTCTATCATTTACTATCAAGTTCTTTATTTCACCAAATTTCTTATCTAAGAATTCTTTCTGAACTTTTGCCACTGCAAACTTTTCAAAAGACTCAAAATGTGTACTTATAGAACTTACAAGATTTTTTAGATGTCCCAAGGGGGAATCAAATGGACTCTTCTGGTAGGAAGGCATTAACTTTTCCAAAATCCTAGTTGCAAGCCCCAATAGCTCATTTTCCTCCATGTGGAACTTTAATATCTTCTCTCTAGCCTTTACTTGGGTGAATGATGTTTTTTCATCAATTGAATTGGAGAGAGAGCATCTGTATTGGCTAGACCTTGGAGTAGTTTAGGCTCATCAAGCTAAACATCTCTTTTTCAAGAAGACTTTTCACTGCATCTGCAGTGTCTCTTGCAACATTTTTTGAACCATCCTTTTGTTCATTATCTATCTCAGTATCTGCTTTAGGTGCTTCAACATTTGAACAATCTTCTTCTACTTTATCTTTCTTTTCTTTTTCTTCCTCTTTCTTTGCTTTACTTTTCTCTATGTTCTCTACAAATGGACTCTTTCTTGTTTGTTCACCACTTGCTACCTGAATTAGAGGGCTTTGTGTAATAGCAATATTCTCTTCTTTTCCAGAATGATTAGGTGGAGAAGTTACTCTTGCATCAACTATTTTGTCTATCATTTCTATGTCCTCCTAATTGACTTGTTCCTCTTCTAGAATAGAGGCTTCATCCAACTCAGATTATTGCTTGATGATGTTCTCTTTTTCATCATCTGAAACTTCTTCTATGAATATGGGAAAATTGTGCTTTTTCAATTCTTTCAAAAGAATTTCTTGAGTTTCTTTAATGATTTCACTTGTTTCTCCAAGCATGAGTTTGTTCATTCTCTTTTTGCTTCGAAAGTCATCTTTGACTTCCTTGAATATCATATCTATTTGGTCAAGTGAAATTTGAGGACACAAATTTATTAGTTCATGTTCCCTAATCTCCATGTCCTTGCTCTTGACATTTTCTTTTCTTAACTCCAAAATATTTTTCAGACTTTGCGGCAACTCATAAGTTATCTCAATCAGTGCCTTGTTGTAGATGTTGAGATATCTGATAGTTGGTTCCTCCAACACCCTTTTATCCACATCACTATATTCATCATAGAATTCAATCATGGGTCTTAGATTACCATCTATAGTGACTAACTTTATCACATCCTCTAAGGAAAGTGTGGGCTTCTCAACATATTCCTCATATGCTTCTGTCTTTTCCTTTTTGCTAGCCCTTTTACTTCTAGAGGACTTTTCTTTGGTTACTTTTGCAGCTTTTGTTTTAGTGGCATTTAGTTCCTTGATTTCAATGTCAAAATCTATATCTTCTTCTTCTTCTCTTATGCTTTCATAGGTCCAGGATGCTTTTGTTTTCTTCCTTTTCTCCCATTTTCCAGATGATTTTGCTTCTAATTTTGTAGTCTTGGAAGGAATAGGGGCAGCAACAGAGCTCCTAGTAGTTCTTGAAGTGGAAGAGAGTTCCATTAGAGCACCTCTTTGTTTCTTATCTTGTTTCTCTTTCTCTACCTTTTCAATTCTTTCTCTAAACTTCCTCACAGTCTCTTTAGTTAGGCCTAGATTTTTAGCTAACTACTCAACTTCTTTTCTTACTTTCCTATTGGTTTCAGGTTCTCTAAGCTTAGTATGTAGTTTTAAATTAAGCTCCTCAAAAGTTCCAAATCTTTCAACCGTTGTGTCTTTAGGCTTGCTTAGAAGATGTTGAGCATATTCAAGATGTTTTCATCTACTTCATACCCCATGGGCATGATCCAAGTAGGTCTAGGTTCCACTGCTTCTATTAGACACTGATCAGTATCAACCATGAAGCATACTTCATTTTTGTACTTCTCAACAATTGATTTAGGGATTCTTTCCCTTAAGTGCATCATACTTTGAAAATTCTTGAAGTAACCCCATATTGTAGTTTTTTGAGCTTTAAAATCACCAATGCTATGAAGATGATCTCTGATCTGAATGGTAACTAGCTCATCCTTAGTCCAATGCACACCTTTTACCCCAAGTACCTCATTCATAAAGTAAAAGAATAAACATAGAATTAATGTACCATACTTCAAAGTGTTTTTCTTATCTTTCTTGATTTTGTTTAAATTTTCAATCAGTTGATTCTGTAGTAATTCACACAAGTCATAATCAGTATTTTCCTTTAGCATCTTGTATCTAGCATATATTGTTGTTTTAGAAATAGAATTTTCTTTGCTCAAGTGGTAAATATTATACCCAATCACCGTGGAGGTGAATTTGACATCCAGTTCTATAATATCATTCATGGCCATTTCCCTTCTATCAAACTTGGCACCGGTAGCATTAGTCACTGTCTGGTTTTTCATGGCTTTCAACATGGGCAATCCTCTGGTTGAGTTTAGCCCAGTTACAATTTTGATAGCATCCTTGGTGATCTTGAATGGTTTTAACAACCAAATGAATTCATTATGCATCTGACTCAAAACATATCAGACCTATTCATCCTCATTAAATGTTGGAAACCCCATAATCTAAATAAAGTGTTTATCTTGTAGTGCCTTATACTCAGGTTTAAGTTCATGATTTTCATCCCTAAGTTATTTCTCAAACAAGTCTATATACCTTGAATCTCTAAATTCATCTATGTTTGCATGAATATAAACCTAATGTCTTCAATATGTAGTACACCATATAGAACACTTGAAATAGCACCTAATAGGTTGACTTCTATTGATGTGTGAGGATGATTCTTAAATTTGGGTTGAGGCCTTTCAGTAATGTCAACAACATGAGGAGTAGCCATCTCACTAGATTTCAGATTCAAACCTTTACAAAGAGGTACCTTTTTCTTTCACAGGGTTAGGGTTGATCAATTACTAATTGAATTTGCTCTTTGTGCCTCAGTCTCTAGATTTGTAGCTTGAATGCTCTTATTCTTATTTCCTCTTAATACAAAGTGATTCAATTGAGTGACCAAGTGACCTTTTATCTTTTGCATAACTTGATTTGACATTGTAATAAAGGCTTTGCCCTAACTATATCTAGTTACTCTATTTTTGACAGTTCTTTATGAATCACTCTGTAAGTTTTCATATCAACATCTTTTCTTCTAGAAATCCTTCCAAAGGTTTTGAACCAATTCAAAATATTCCCTTTTATTGTGCCAAATTCAGGCACCCACTTACTGACTGGGGGAATTTAATGTTCAATGCAGCTCCCCCTGAGCCAAAGCTCCCGACTTAATTCCCAGAGGAATTGTCAGCAGCTGATTCTGTGTAGACCCATCACCATTGTTTATTGTATCTTTCTTTACCCAAGTCTTGTTCATTTTGCTCCATGTCTCATTCACATCAATTTTCCTTTTGACTTTGTCTTGTTTCTGCTCATCCAGTTTTCTATTTATTGGATCTCTTCTTCCATTGTTCCTACTTCTACAGAATCTTGTAATATGACTAGATTTATTGCAGTTAAAGCACACAACATTTCTTTTCTTATAAAATTGATTTCCTCTTGATCTGCACTGATTATCCATGTGTCCAAACCCATTGCAAAGAAAATAGTAACCATTTAAGGAATTGCTAATTCCTCTATTGTTAGCATTATTTATTATCATACTTCTGCATTCATTTGATTTATGACCATACCTCTTACACTTGAAGCATTGACCGAAGAAGTATGGATCATTTTGATTTACTTTTCTCCTACATTGAGTAGATCTATGACCAAATTTATTGCAATTGAAATAATTTCCATTGAATGATAGATATCTTTGAGCATTAGGTTGTCTTACCAGAGGTTTTCTAGTTCTATTTCTTTTATTCCTTGGTTGAAAAGTTCTTTGTCTGGATCCAAAGCTTTCACCTTTCTCATGTCTAAGATCATGCTTGTCATCATCCTTTTTCTGTTCTTCAATTAGTGCTTCAAGTTTATCTAAGCTTATCTTGAACTTCTCCTTATACTCATTTAAAATTTCTAGGTCATGTCTAAGAGTGATAATCTATCTCTCAAGTTCTCTCTCATTGTTTCTACTTTCTTATAGATTAGATTCTAGGAGACCAGCTTGTTGGTGATTGTTTTGATGCAATCATAACAGTAAGTTAAAATTCACATATAATGAACTGAAACTATACTTGAAAGATAAGAAGGAATCATTTAAGATTCAACTAATCCCAAGTCTACAATGGTTCGGTTGGTCAAGTTCAGTTGGTCAATGTGAAGCTGTAATGTTCAAGGGGCCTTACGTAGTTTAGGGTCACTTTGTGGTTTACTGGACTAAGATTATGCAAAAAAGATCATGAGATATGTCAATATTTTTCATTCCTTTGCACAAAAGTGCTACTGTGCTGCAAGTTTTAGATGGTTTTCTTGAATTATTGCAGCCTTCTCTTTTATACATTTATGAAAACTGTCTACTCTTAACTCTGTTATGCATGCTTCTTCAAATTTGAGACAATTTCCTTTAGATTTCTACGTTTTCAGCTAAATATTTCAGATGGGTTGGGAAAAGTTAGAAAGATCTAATCTATACCTCATTTACTCTACTGAAGGATCTAATTGTTTCTGTTATGCACTATGTAAATACCACAGTAATTTGATCAAATCCACAGTAAAAACCTTAAATGCAAGTTCTGAGCATTTTCACAAACATACATTTAAAATTGCAAGCTCTCAAAGATAATATTTCAAAACACAAAGAAGAGCAGGAGAACACTCAGAAGATAGATGCAGAACTCCAGATTCTATTGTATTAGAAACAAATAGTCATACATGATTTACAATGTAGGAATGACTCTTAGTTTCATTGATCATACTACAAAGAACTTACAAGCTTTACAGATACAGTAAGGCAGCCAGACATTCCATGCGCACCTTACTGCAGACAAATAGGCGACCTCCTTCTTCTACTTCTAGACTAAACTAAACTATGCCCAGAAAGACTCTACAATTCTGGCAAAATACTAAAATCCCTGTGTAGCCCCTGTTGTAAAGTATTACAATGTAGAGAGGCACAATATATAGACTTTCTGGTTGTCCTCACTACAGCAAAAACCTAACTGAACCCCTGGTTCAAACCCCTGGTTAAAGCAATAAATACAGATGAACTAGATCTTCCAAAATATCTCTGAGCAGTGTCAAATCTGGGCGAAATATTGCCCCTTCTAAGAAGTTCCGACAGCTTGGCAATAACTTTTGTTTGTCTGTTGCAATAATGCTCTCAGCTGCAACCTTATTCTTCACTTGAATGGCCTTGACTTCCTCGCACTTCATCCTTAGCCTCCTGCTCCTGAGATCAGATTTCCTTCATCCATGATGTCACTGTGTGGAATTTCCAGCTGCTTCCTCAACTGCAAGCCTGCAAGACAGGACAAGCAATAAGTATCAATTTATCAAATAAACAATAAGATATTAAAATAATGTTTAAATCCAGGTGACTGTGCAAAAAAAATGGAAATCGGGTCCAAAAACCCTCCAAAATGCGTTCAAAAACGCATACAGACTGCTCAAACGACATCGGGTCAACTATTGTTGACCAGGAAAATGCCACGGGCGCCAAAAAAATAGTTTAAAATTTCCATCGCTATGCATTTCCCGCCTATCGGCGTGACAATCGCCATCGGCGTGCCAAAAAATACATTGGCCGATATTCGCTGTTTGGCCGATGGCCTTTCTCTCTTTGTTTTTTCCTTTGTTTTCTTTGTTTCCTTCCTATCGGCAAGAGCTTCTACTATCGACGAGCTCTATATTCTCTCCGCCGATGACCTTCGTTTGGCCGACGCCCCCTTGCTTTGTTTATCCTTTGTTTATTCCTCTGTCGGCTTGTTTTTCCCCTTCATCGGCGAGAGATTCGCCATCGGCAAACTCTGAATCATCTCCGCCGACCACCCTCTTCTTACCGATGTCCTTACATTGGTGTGACTCCTACCGATGTCCCCTCCTTCGTTCGTCATCGGCGAGAGATCGCCCATCGGCAACCTCCATTCTTCCTACGCTGATGCCTTTGCTATGCCGATACCTCTTCGTAGGCCTGACTCCTGCCGACGACCCCCTCGTTGTTCGCCATCAGCGAGAGATCACCCATCGGTGAACTACAAACCTCCTGCACCGATGCTACTACCTTGGCCGATGTGCTTTTATCGGCAAGAGTTTCGCCGATGCCTTTTCTTCCATATTCGGCTAAGTCTTTCTCCTTAATGTATATTTCATTGTATATAGCGCTTGTATATCGCGATATACAATGCGAAATATACAAGCAATTAATTCCAATTAATAACCTTTTGATTCCAGCGTTGCACATTTCACTTGTATATATAGCCTTGTATATTGAACAGTGTATGTATATTTCGCTTGTATGTGAGAACATACAAGCCTCGAAAATATACAACGAATTTGCAGTTTTTAATAAATCCGTCGGGTCCGCCAATGTATATTTTGCTTGTATGTTAGGATATACAAGCCCGAATGTACAAAAGCGACCAAGCATAAAAAATAAAAAAAACTTTGCACATACAAAGGACTTTGTATATGCCAAGTGATAGACAAACCTGAATGTACATTTTACTAAAATGATCATAACTTGCAAAATATGGCAAATTTTAAGATGGTTCAAAAAGCAACCCTAGCTCATTTTTCACAAGGAATCCAACCATATCATGCAAGGGTACTGAAAATGCATTTTTCCATATTTTTAACAAGGTTTGCAAATTTTACTCTTCTTTCCCTTTACCACCAAGCAAAACAACACAAGCAGAAGCAAAAAGCAAAGCAACAGCAGGGGTCCCCGTTTTGCTAAGGGGCACAATGGGGCGTGTTGTGAACATCACAACACAGCTATTCCATCCAATCTGTAGCATTCTTCAGTTCTCTCTTTTAGATTTTGCTTTATTTCTTCTTCAATTTTCTTCCTATTTTCAATTTCCTTAGTTAATCTCATCACCCCAGTTTCCATCTCATGTTTTAGGACAATAACTTCTTTAGCTAACTTTTCACATTCCTTTGTCTTCTCTTTTAGGGCCTTGTCTTCTAGTTGAAGAGGTTGCTCCTTTCCTTTTGCATTTGATTTTCTCAAATTTTCTTTTAAAATCTCAATGAAGTTTTCAACCTTTTTGAGGTTATCGTACAACTCTTGGACTTCTGCCTTGGATTTCTCAAGATCATCTAGGGAAAGATTAAGTTGCCCTTGAAGTTTATATTCATCCATTTTTACTACCTTCCATATCTTCCTTAAGCTGTTAAACCTTTCAAAAGGAACCTTGCTCTGATACCAATTGTTGGTTTAGGTCCAGACAACTGAGAGGGGGGGGGGGGGCAGTGAATCAGTTCTCCTACATTTTAATCTTTTCTACCTTTAATCTTCCTTTAAAACTTATAATCAAATTAATGATATAAATATTTCAACATCAATCAATAACACATGAGCAAAAACATAAATAACACACTCGACACCAAGATTTTTGACGTGGAAACCCGGTTAAGGGAAAAACCGTGGTGGGGGTTAACCCACAAAAATTAATACCCTGTTAAAGGTATTTTTACAAATGGGAATGCACATGCATTCAGGCTCACTGCCTAGAGCTCACTGCTCAAATAGAGGCTCATTGCCTACAGAAAGATTACAAGAGAATAGCATAGATTTTGAATTGATAAATAGCATCTACCCATGCAAGAGTTTTAGTTTTGGTTAGGTGCAAAAACTGATCTTACACATTTCATCTTTGCTCTGCTCTTCTTACTACTTTGCCTTCATTTGCACCTTAGATTTCTGTTCTTCTCACATTTACACCTTATTTTCACACCACACACATACAATTATCCAATTCCATCAACTATATATATCCACAACATGATCTACAATCATTTTACTAGTTGACTTCAAGAACATTTAGAACTTTGTTGAGTACTCTGCTCTGTCGGCTAGATCCATACATAATATGAGATGTGGACCAAAAATTACACTCACAAATCATCAATCACGTTATCTACCATCACTAATAATCACTAATTGCCCAATAAACAACTTTTATACATCTAGAATTAAGATCATTCACAAGCTTGGCCTATTCTTCTACTGTCTGTTCTGTCAAACTGAAACACAATACTTAGAAGCTAATATCTTTTGAGTCCTTGATCACCGGAGGACAAAACTTTGTATTTAGAGTGTCTTGACAATGCTTTCAACTACCTTAGATCTGCAGCAAACCATGCCTTTCCATCAGAGAGATCTGGACCAAGATACTGGACCCTGTCACCTACTCTGTTCCTAACTACTCGAACTAAGACAAATTTTGATTCTGACTTGCGGTGTGAAGAAATTGTGTTATGCGAATGATTGGGATGATCTTAGTTGCCATCAATGACAACACATATCAATGCAAAGTAGTGTCTCTTGCCAACACTCTACCTACTTAGCATATGATTTCTCTGACGACCATTGGAACGAGATCAACTTTGAAATCTTATCATTGTGTCCTGTGTACCATGCATCCATCAAAATCTTTGCTTCCTTGTAGAACAACTCAAAATTATTTCCAATACATGCAGCTTGTCCAAAGTTGAACTCAAAATCTTCAAATTTGGGTCCCCATTGGTACAGTAGGCAGATATTAGCTAGCCAACATTGTCATTAAAATTGATCCTCCACTTGTCAAGGTTTTTGACCTACCCATCGGCCTCCAATACACTAGGCATTATTTTCTTGTCAATCCTTTTAATAAATTGCTTCTTCTCACCTAATACTTTATCTCTCTACCTAAAAAGCTACAACCCCTTCAAGAATGTCCACCATGTCAAGGGTCAACTTCATCTCTGGTCACACCTGTGCATCAAACCTAGAGTACCTAAGCAGGTCTCTCAATTCATCAGTCCTTTGCAGCCACACTCTCTTCATTGTCTTCAAATTCTTCTTATCTTGCTCATGTTTGTCAAGGGAATCTCTCAAATGTGAATAAGATATCCAAGTCTCATCCACCCTCGCCAAAACTTTGGTCACCCTATGATTGACCAAGTTGGTGACCATCTCCTTGAATGAATTTTTCTTCTCTTCTTTCAATCTCTTCACCTACTCCTCCAACTCTCTATTTTTTTCTAGCAAAGGCTCTATGTCTACTAGAAATGATTTGACTGTCGGGATCATAGGTGGAGTAGAATTACTAGCCCCTAGTAACAACTACTCTCAACACTTATTGAGCTCTGTAATAGCTTGTGAATATTTCAATAGTGGCTCATCATGATCCTTCTGTAGCTTACTAGTTACTACCTCAGCAAATTGAGCAATCTGCATATTCAAACTTGTATCTTGGGGGGGCAGGGGTGTCAGATACCCTCTTAATTATCACATCTCTTGTTAAATCCCCCAATCCAATCTTAGGCTTGTTATTCCATGGGGCCAAATCCCATATTGCCAATGTCTCAAACCTAGGATTGAAGGCCGCACTAGAGAGAGCCTTCTCTACTTGCTCATCTGTTACATCTAAGTCTTCTCTAGTTACGATGTCAAATGCAATTACATCTGACAAGGTCCAATGAGGAAGGAGAAAATATTACTCTTAGCTACCAATGACCTCCCCTCCTCTAGAGTCATTTTGTTGATGGCTTGATTAACTTTTGTCAACACTCTTTGAGTGATGGCCTCATATTTAGAGGGGTCATCCCCACTCTTGGCATCCTCAATCCTCTTCTGAAACTCCTCACTTCTTACCTTTAGCACACAACTCTTGAATTTAGGAGTATTTATGAACTCATCATCTTCCATAAATTTATTGCAAGCCATCACCCTGACATCCTCTGTGTCTACAGCTTGGCTTGTCATGGTCCTCATTGACCTATTTTTAGGAGAGGAGTAGGGCCTAATTCTATCAGGTGAATTTACCTGATGGGTAGCTTTCTATACTTGTTCCTCTACTTCCTCAAATTCTCTTTATCTAATTCATTTAGTTACCTAATGATTTCCAAAAATGCAATTCTCTTAGGTACATATTTAGGCAAAATGTGGGGAGGGGCTCACACCCATAGATCCTGATGTAGGTGGTGTGCTCATGGTAGAACCAATCACCCCAATTATGATCAATCTCCAAATCTGGGGTCCTATCCAAAGGCCTCAAAAAATCTAACACATCTGGATGTAGCATTTCCCCTTCTAGCTTCAAGAAACCCATAACTCTTCTCACAAAATATTCTTCAAAGATTACATAATCATCATTCACACAATGCATATCTATCACGCAACTCCACATCTACATTGGCAACATGTTTCCTTGTGCATATGTCATCTTGACATGTAAATTATGATGCCACATACCTAACAATGCAAATAAAATCATATGGCACAATAAAGAATACCATGTGAATTCAACACGGGCATCCACAATAAATAATTTTCTCTTGAGTGCCATCATTTGTTTGTGCATTTTATCTGCTATATACCTAAAGCATAGCCACATGGCTCCCTAGTCTCTTAATCTTGAATCTTCACTTCTATCATCATTAGGGAGATGGGCATTCTATCTGAGGCATCCCTACCTAGCACCTGGCATAGACTGTGGTAGGTCTTCACCAAATAATGCATGAATAAGGAACACTGAAAGGGCTCCTCCTCCCTATCTAATATATTCACCAACTTATCATCAATTCCTATTAGCCTATGTTTGGCCAAGTTGAAATCTCTATATGCACACTTAATAGTTTGATACTTTTTCTTTAATGCACCCAAGTCAATAAGCTTTCTAGCTGCAATGTTTAAGTTGAACACAGTGGCAATGTATCCCTTTATGAAATTTATTTTTGTGTTGTTCCCTACCTAGACTGTCCTTGTTTGAGGATCATACCTTTGTGCTATTGCCCTCACAAGGTCTGGATTAGGAAATACATTAGGGTATCCATCTAGGAAAATGCAATTGGGCATCCCTATAGTTATAGTAAAAGTTGAGGAACTTATCATCTGGCACACCAGGACCATGTAGACTTAGAGGGTTTCTAGCAGATATTGAGAGTTAGATCATAAGGTCCTCATCAAAACTATGTTTAGACTGGCTTGACTCATTTTTCTAACTATATTTTAAACTAGGGCTTCTTATCCTCTATAATTTCTAACTCCTTCAATCAAGAAATCAACTTAAAATATATCGGGCATAGTCAGACAGAGTGAACTTGTTGGTTTATGCTTGCAAAAGTTTGAATTTTTCTCTTTGCTCACCTGAGAATCCACTCCACATCTGAACTTTGCCTGTGCTTGAAGAAATGATGCAAAAAACCCTAACTTTTCCCCTTTTCAAGCTTCGTAGCATAGGTTCTCATACATTAATGCAGGTAGCCTTGGCCTTAATCTCTCATTTGTGTCATAGGGTGCCTTCAACATTCTTCACTAAAATTTAAACCTGTGTTGTTGATCTGAGTTTGTCCCTTTGAGATCCATGATCGTCATTTACCTACCAGATTTGAAAATCTGGGTTATCATAGTTGAAAAGTCTTCAACCAATAGAAACAAGCCAAGTCAGGCATACCTCCTTTGCTCACTACATCACCTTTTGTCTGATCTAGACACGTGGCACCATTTCACGGTGTCACAACCAGAAATGGCTCACCACTTACATACCTTGCACAGGTGCGATAAAGCCTCCACACATTCACCTTTCATTTACTTTTAACTTTTTTAATAGGACAATGTCACATGTCACCATCTTGAGACTGCACAACGAATATTCCTTCCTGGCAAGATTCCCTTGTGATGCTACACAATCGTTAGATTTGAGATTTCCTACAGATTACTTCTTAGATTGACACTTGGTAGCATATGGTTGCTTAATGTAAGATCCTTCAATAAAGGGAAGCAAGCCTAGATTCTTCAATATGTGTCACCTTGTTGTGGTCACTCAGCGGGATGATGACATCACCTATGATGCACTACGATGCTATGAAATTCATGAATATCACACTTTATAACCTATGCAAAGACTTAGGACTTAAATTTAATTTTTGATAGGGTACAAGGGTAAGCCTAGGACATGCGACTGGTCACCTAACAAATATAAAGGCTTCAAGTCATAACTTAAGCAACTGAGAACCTACTACAAGAGGTCAACAAGGATTTAGAAAACAAAGCATATGAGGCTTAAGAACTTAGGCTTAAAGGATTTCAAAGGTAAAGACTTGCAATTTTATGAACCTAAAACCCTAAAACCCCTACAGGTACCACCAGGGTGTAGGAGGCTTCATCTTCAGTTGACTATCTTGTCCTTCTACTCAGAGTCTTGACTCTCTGTACCTTGGGGGGTTCTCTTCTCTCTCTCTCTCTCTTTTTTTTTTGTGGGGGGGGGGAATTCTCTCTTTTCTGGGGGGATTTTTCTCTTTGAGGGAATTTTTTATGTATGTGGGTACCTAATCAAGGTTCATTTTCTAGGACCCATCTTTTCACCTACCTAAGATGCACTTAAGGATGAGTGTTAGTGTAGGTTTTTATTTTCCTAGTTGGTTATTTATTTTCCTATTCCTAGGTTTTTCCTACACATGTACAAATTAAGCTTGCTTAGGATTAAATAAGTGAGTATTAGTGTGAGTGGTTGCAAGGTGTTGACATCTTCCATGGGAGTTACACTTGCCTAATATAGGCTATTATGGTAAACTCTTCCCAATGGTCATATTTGTGACCTCTTCCCTCTCTCATATTCTATATATACTCACCTCCTAGATAGTCTTGGGTACATTATATTATGCATATTTTCATTTTTGCATTCTCTTAATGCTATTTTTATTTATGAGCATTTGCATTTATCTCTTGGAGACTAACTCTATGTTGTTATTTTGATCTTATATCATTTGCATTCACAATTTATTATCTATTCCTTTGCACTAAGTTTTTTGAGTTATTCATCTTTTTAGATTCTAACATCTGCAAGTAGGCTTCTAACTTCCTTCATTCTCTATAGTGCATTAAGTAGTTTCCTATCTAGTCCAAGAACTAAAATGTTTTAAAAGAGTCTTCCTTTAACATGTTCCAATTTCTAGTTGTCACCCTTTTATCTTAGATAATAAACCATTTTTTAATTATTTGAGCTAAGGTCCAATAGAAAAACTATATGTAGAGCCTTTTGTCATGCTCTCCTAAAGCATTCCACCCTTGTGTACACTCATCTAAGTGCCTACATGGATTAGAAGTGTGTCAATAATCCATTGTGGTTCCCTAGGCCCCTTCTTTAGTTAGATATACGGTTTTATTAGTATTGATAATGCTTTCCATGTGGGGATGTTTGGCTTATGCATGTACCACAATTACACTCCACTAAAATTTAACATGTAATCTAGGTCTTGCATCCATAGATCCTCTCTCAAATAATTTCTCCATTTGATCAAGGTACCCAAGGAGGTCACCCACTCCTAAACATCATGGTAGCTTGATGTGGGAGATCCCCTAATTTATGTGGTAAATGTATGAGTTTGTGGCATTCTCTCTTCCTTTGTGGAACTCTCTAATGTCACTTTCTTAAGCCTTCTTATATTGTGCACCCTTCTACTAGGAGCTAAAACTCTTTTTATTCTCCTTTCTATCTCATAAAAAATCTAAGATTTTATTGTATCTTTGGTATCTATGGTGGAGTTACTACTTTCCACCAATATTTTAGCTATTGAGTTGGGTTCTCCCTCTTTATGAACTTTGGACATTTGTCCCACTGAGTATAACCCTTTCCATGCATCTTCCTCTTCCATATCGTCTTTGTGATAATACTTTGGAGGTATGCTCCTTCCATATAAAAATACAAAGGTACATGCACTAAATGTTCTTTTCCATAGAAGAAATGTTCTACTTTTTGGATAAAGTACAAGATAATGGGTCCAATTTTTGGAAAAGTGGCAATTTATTTTCTAAAAGTCAATTTTTTATAGTTGGGGTAAATATTTGAAGAAATTTTAAATAGAATATTAACATAGTGTAAAAATAAAGATTTCATTTCTAGTTTTGAAATATATAATTTATTCTAACACCCACATGATAAAAGTTGGTTATGTGAATGATGTACAAAAGTGATCTTTTAAGAAAAGTATGTTGGAGGCCATAACATACATGTATACAACCCACAAAAGAAGTAGTAAATGAAAGTATTTTTTAAAATCCTTTTGTGGATAAATGAATATGATCTTGAAGTTTGGTTTGGATTTTTTTTGTAATTTTTAGTAAATATATATGTTTTATTAAGTTTTTTTATTGGGATTAAGGTGTAAATTTAAAATACCTCATGTAGGACCCACATAATTTGACCTAAAATAATTGTAACATGAAATTTTTTTAGTGTGTATAGAATGATGTCTAGATTAGTCACACATAAATTTTTTATATTAAAAAAGAAAAGTTATTGAGAATTAGTAATATATGTCCTTTCAAGTTTAATAGACTAAGTTGTGTTTGAAATTAATTAATAAATAGAAAATTAATTTAAAGATTAAAAAATTTATATCTATGAAAACTAGACATCCCATCTATTATGAGTTTTAATTTCTTCAAAAAATATTGAAAATAAAGTTGTTAGCCATATTATTGATGTTAGTTTTACTAGTAGATACTACCATGACATTATACTTGTTGAGATGTTGTTCATACATGGACCAACTAGGACTTGAACCTAGGACCTTCCATTTGTTGCTAGAGTGCTCTACCAATTGAGCTATTGGCCCCTTGTGGCCAGTCCATCATTGGCCTCTTGTGGTCAGTCCATCGTTGGCCTTGGTGGCTTATTTCCAACACTCAGAAGGATTGCTGATTTGAGAGCTTCACTACAAGCATTAGGTGAAAAATTTGAGGATGCTACCCTGGTGCCTATTATTCTATGAGAATTACATTTAAAATGCAAAGTGTTTGTGACAAATTTGAATGTCACAGAACAAAAACCTAGCTTTGAGAAGCTAGTGAATCTACTTCAGAAAGAAGAGTCTCTAAGCTAGGATCATGGCAAAGAGGATCCTGCAATGACCACACACCATAATGGAAAGAAGCCTAAGAAGCAATTTGGTGGATCTCCTAAATCTGACATTCATCCAAATCTCAGAAGAAATGTCCAATTTGTGAAAGGATTGGACATGATGTAAAAAATTGTTGGTACAACTCTTTGGCCAAAAGATTGTCCAACAATAAATAGCCTTAGAAGAACCCATTTCAAAGTGGTAATACACAACGGGATCAGAAGAACAAATAGAAACAACATGACAATATTGCTAAAGAAAATGACTTTCAAGAAGAGGAGTATGTGTTTTCTTCCCAAACAACTGAAGGTAGTTTATAATCCAACTCCATTTGCTATGTGGACTTAGGTACTACAAAACACATGAATAGACAAAAGGAATGGTTTCTCACATTGAAACCCCATTATGGTAAAGTTCCTCTTGGAGATGACAACCTAGTACATCCAAGGTATTGGTGAAATCTCCTTGCAGTTTGAAATACATCATTGTAGGCTCACTGAACTCTTATATGTGCTAAGACTTACAAAAAACCTCTGATTTGTCAATAAATTTTTTGACAAGTTGAGGATTGAATTTGACAAAAATAATGATAAAAAGGTATGCATTATCCATGATAAGTCTAAAAGTTCAAAGATTGTTGCAAGTGCTTCCAAAATTGGTAAAATGTTTAGGCTTGACACAATTGAAAATAATCAAGCCTTAGTGATTAACAATACTGATCTTGCTATGTTATGTCACCACCAATTTGGTCACTTGAGCACTAGCTATTTTCTTACTCTTAGTAGGAAAGGTATGGTCAAAGGGATTCTCTCACTTGAGAAGTCGAGTGATATTTGTTCTAGTTGTCTAGCTAGAAAAAAACATTAGGCACCCTTCCATCCTACTGATTATCATGCAAGCCAACCTTTGTAGTTGGTGCATACCAATTCGTGCAGACCCATGGCACCTGGTAATAATAGTTTTAGGTACTTTCAGATTTTTGTTGATGATCACACAAGAAAAATGTGGGTATATTGCTTGTAGACTAAAGATGGACCCTTTTCCTACTTCAAAGAGCTTCATGCTCTTGTGGAGAAAGATATGAATCATCATGTTTGTGTCCTCAACTTAGATTGAGTAGGAGAATTCACTAGAATATAATTCTCCACCTACCTAAAGGAAAATGGAATTAATCGTCAACTGATTGTAGCTTACACACTGTAGAAAAATGAAGTTGTTGAATGGCATAACCGCATCATCATGCAGATGGTACGTAACATGTTGAAGGATTCTCATTTGGGACATGCATATTGGGATGAAGCTATACATATAATGGTTTATCTTCTGAACCATGCATAAACCAAAGAACTTGATGCCATCACACCAGAAGAAGCCTAGGTAGGGGTAAATCCATCTATCTCTCATCTTTGTGTATTTGGTTGCACAGCATACATGCACATTCCTAAGAAAAACACAAAGAAGTTTGATGAAAATCCATGAAATGTATTCTTCTTAGGTATAACACTGAGTAAAAGGCCTATTGACTTATGTATCCTACTCCAAAGAAGATATACATCAACATAGATGTCATTTTTGATGAAAAGAGTGAGTTAAGTTCACCTTCCACATCATCACCTACTCCAAACAGTGCTCCTATATTCAACTTATATGGGAAAAGTAATGGGAATGTTGATAATCAATTTGACTCAACACCCAAAAATATCACATGACCTATGCCCAAGTGGTATACTAGTACCATTAGTGATGCAAAGCTAGATTAAGTCCTTGATACTTCAACTTTAGGATTGAGGACTCATAGCATGGCTCACAATGAGGTAAATCTAGCACTAATGAGTTCAGAAGTTGATAACTTTGAACCATCTACTATTCAAGAAGCACTAGAATCAAAGCCTTGGAATGTGGCTATGGATGCAAAATATCAATCTCTAATGAAAAATAAGACTTGGGAGCTTGTTGATCTTCCACTAGGGAAGAAATCCATTAGATGTAAATGGATCTTCAAGATAAAGTATCGGATAGATGGTAGATACTAGTATAGATAAGTATAAAGCCAGATTTGTAGCTAAGGGTTATGCCCAAAAAGAAGGGATTGATTATGATGAAACATTTGCTCCCAGAACAAAGATCAAAACACTTCTAGAATCATTTTTTCTTCAGCTACATAATTTGGATCGAAGCTATATCAAATGGATGTAAAAAATACATTTCTCAATGAAGACCTTAAGGAGGAAGTTTATATGACCGAACAAGAGGGATATATTGTACTTGGTAAAGAAGAAAAGGTATGCAAACTTGTTAAGTCTCTCTATGGTCTCAAATGGGCTCCTAGAGCCTGGTATAGCAAAATTGATGAACATTTACTACAACATGAATTTAGTAGTCATCCATATGACCCAAATCTCTACCTCAAGGAACAAGGGGGAAGATTGTGATTATCATTGTATATGTTGATGACTTGGGTCATCACAGGTAGCTCAGAAACAATGGTTGAGACAACCAAGAATGATCTAAAGAAGACATTTTATATGATAGATCTCGGTCTATTACACTAATGTCTTGACTCAGAGGTATGGTAAACAAATCACCATATCTTTATATCTCAAAGAAAATATGCCAAGAATTTGCTTGAGAAGTTTAGAATGATGGATTCCAAACCCATGGCTACACCCATAAAATCAAGATTACAGTTATCTTTTTTTGATCCATCTCCTCAAGTAAATGGAACTCTCTATTGATAGATGATTGGAGGCTTGATTTAACTTATACTAGACTAAATATTAGTTTTATTGTTAATTATCTTTCAAGATTCATGAAAAAACTAAAGATGTGTCATTGGAAAGCAACAAAAAGGGTACTAAGGTATATCCATGGTATAATGAATTATGGTTTGAAATATAAAAAGAATTATTAGTTCTTCTTGACACATGGTATATAGATGCAGATTATGCAGGTTATGTTGATGATAGTAAATCCACATCTGAATTTGTTTTCTTCTTAGGTTCAGGTCCTATTTCTTGGGGAAGTAAGAAGCAATCCATAATTTCTCGTTGTTCAATAGAATCACAATATCATGCAGCAAGTGCAGCATTTTGTGAAGCAATTTGGCTACATCGCATACTAGAAGGATTGGGAGTACCTCAAAATCAACCCAAAACCTTCTATTGTGACAATCAGAGTGTTCTCATGCTTGTTTGTAATCCAGTGTTTGATGAATGGACGAAGCATATTGAAGTTGACTGCCACTTCGTACAAAACATGTTCAACGAAACAATATTTACCTTCAATTATGCTCTACTCAAGAACAACATGTTGACATCTTCACCAAGCCTCTTAGACATGTGATGTTTGATACTTTTTAGGGTTCTCTTATCAGTAATTTAAAACAATGATTTAATAACGGGGGCATGTTGGATACTCCTATTTGTTTTATCTTGTTATAGGTTGTTAGTCTATTTAGATACTATTGGTTATTTTGTTAGTAATTTGTTAAACCTGTGAATGCATGGTTCACCTTTTATTTCATGTATAAATTCTCCTCTCATAATACAATTTGGTAAGGAGTCTATTCCATTATAATCTCTAATATTGAGAAAGGATTCCAATTGTTCTCCATTCTTCATCTTTAGACTGTGTAGTCGACTTTGAAAATTTAGGATATGATTTTGATTCTTTGCCTCGCTTGTCCCATGCATCTTTG
This sequence comes from Cunninghamia lanceolata, assembly GCA_027924645.1. Taxonomy (NCBI): domain Eukaryota; kingdom Viridiplantae; phylum Streptophyta; class Pinopsida; order Cupressales; family Cupressaceae; genus Cunninghamia; species Cunninghamia lanceolata. The sequence goes on along the minus strand of BSBN01000606.1, from coordinate 24,551,469 downwards.
GCTATGGATGTGTCTTGGGTAAAGGGCTAAACTTCATCAAACACACTGAACAAAATGAAAAATTTAGCTTTCCTGTCAGCTTGATCAAATTTCTTTTGCTCATCAGCATCACTTGCATGTCATTTTGTGGTTCCACCAACCACATTCCAAACTTCTTCTAACTCAAGTTGAGTTCTAAGTTTGGTTTTCCATGCGGAATAGTTATTCCCGCTCAACAATTGGGAATCTGGAAGAAGAAACTTTGGAGAACTACGTTCCATATTGTTAGCAAAATAAAATGTTATTTTATCCTATTTCTCATCACTCATATCAACAATTTGCCATTGAAGAGAGGATAATATAGGAAGAAAAATAACACCTTAAAAATATAGCTGAGTTGAATAGTAAAACAACTATTTTACAAATGCACACTGAAAGAAGAATCTTTATTTTTTTTCTCTTTTAGGGGCAATCTGATTCTATAACCCCAATATGCTCGCCAACTTATCACAGGATTCATTTATAAACTGATCATTTGTATTTCTCTACTCTCTAAGATATTTTAGATAGTACAGACTATGGTGGATTTTATTGAAACAAACTATGTGTTAAGGCAATAAAACCTGAGGTAAGTACGCTTGTTCACACGATGAAAACAAAATAGGAAAAGTAACATAAATTACAGAGGAAGGCATGCTGGTGGCTTTCAACGATGGCAATCGTCACTTGTCTGTAGAAGTGGAGGCATTCCAGCACTACGACATTAACTACCTCCGCCTCAAAAAGAAATGATATTTCCGTCTACCTGTGACCTCTCCACATGACGCCTCATATAGAGTATACATGACTGGATTGGTAGAACTTCAGTCAACCCACAGTCGTCCTCACGCCTGGTTGAAACTTCTCTACACGCTCGATCTGAGCGATGGAGATTTGAACTTAAATGTATGTATCCACTATAGACCAATACCTGATAATTTTTTATATTGGGTATACATTTCATAACGAGTACTTGTTAGTAATGGACACCTATTATTAACGGACTTGTTATTAATGGGTACTCATTAGTAATGGGCACTGATTGCTAATGGACTTTTTACTAACAGGTACTCATTTAAATAATGGTTACCCATTTCTAACATATCCATTAAGAATCTATATTTAGTTACCTATATAGTATAGGTAGAGCATTGTACTTTTTTATAATGAGCTGACAATGATTGTATATTCAATTTTTCTATTCTAATGTCTCTTGTAATCTCTTTCAAACATTATTTTATCATTTTTTTAAGTTTTTTTCTCTATAAAATTATTGATAGAAGGAGTATTGAAGCATAGAAGATCAATTTTAAAATATATTCAATCGCAAGTACCAATTTTTAGAGCAATCAAACAAAAGCACCATATTTTAAAGGAATCAAGCACAAGCATCATTTTGAGAAGGGATCTTAAAGAAGAATTTTCAAAAAGGATATTCAAGTATAAACACCATTTTAGAGAGCTCAAGAGGAGTGGATCTATTTTAGATATATGTTGTTAATTTTATTAAATATTATTTAGTAATTATGGGATCAACTATATGTCAACAAAAGAAAGGAAGGTCTTGATGCCAGAAGAAATGGAAGCGCATTGAGAGAAGGAGACTAAACAATAAATATATATGTGAGATATGATTCTATAAATGAAGAATGTTGAAGAATCCAATTTGGTGTTTGTCGAAGAGACAAATGTAAAAGAGGAGAACATGGAAGAGATGAATGTAGAAGAGGCAAATGTGGAAATGATCAATGTTGAAGAGGAGATTATGACAATGGTGATTATGGAAATGAATCAAGGTAAGTCTTCAAATGTACTCAATAAGGAAATTAACTCTAGTATTTTAAAAGAATGTGGATATATTGATGTTGAAGTAAAAAAATTATTAAAAACAACACAAGAGATTTTAAAAATATAAGTAATAAATGTAAACATGAATGTAGAGAACATCAAACATGTAGAGCATAATTGAAACATTAATGTAGAAAAAACATGTCAAACCTAATCCCTAATATAATGAGTAAAAATGAAAATATTTTTATTAAAATTGAAAGAAATGAATTAGATAATCTTCATAGTAAGAAATCTTGGATAAAAGATTGATATCGTGCAAGGAAATTGTATGAACAATTTTTTAAAAGTAGAATTTCAATGCCAACTAGTAATACAATTGATTAGAATGACAAAATGTGAAGAGTAATAAAAAATTAAGTATATTCATAAAAACAAAAAAAATATAATGAATTAGTTAAAAAATTATCTCTATTTCTTTTTTATGTTGTTAATGCTATTGGAAACAAAAGTAGAGCCATAGATAGTAATGCAACATGATGGACAACAACAAGTACTTTAGCTAATAAATAGTTTTACAAAAAAGAATAATAAAGAAAACAAGTGAATTTTTCATTCTAAATGTTAAAAATTTGAGAAGAGAAGGAGAAGATTACATATTGAAGATGGTCTAATTAACTAGTGTTGGGATTTCACTAGTAAACGCCAAAGGTCTAACATGAAATTAAATAATGAAACTAAGTTTTTAATTGAAAAATACTGGAATTACACTATTAAGGGTATAGTCTACTATACTAGAGATGTTTAGAAATTAAAAATGAGGTAAAAAAATTATGATCCATATCCAAAACATCTATTAGACATGACTCAATCAAAATTATTTAAAAAATGTATAGATGACACAATTATAATAAAATTTAACATAAGTCTTGAAGTTCATTAGAGAAATGTAAAACTTAGTATGTTAAAACTAATACAAATGAATTACTTGTTGTTGTCAAACACATGTCCAATCTATGATCTACTTTGCATATGTTACGTTGTAAAATGTCCCCCTAGGACTTTTACCTCCTAAGTTTAGCTCCCGGGTCCCTTGTTTTTGGTCTTGCATGCTTAATTTAACTCCCAAAGAAAAATGGCCTGAAACCCATGTCAAATGGAACTTAAGGGACATTGTGAAGATTGACCCTACCCCAAAATAGGTCCAAGGGCTTGGGTGTTTGTACCATTGTCCTGCCCTATTTTGGCAGGGTTCCAAACTTTAATGATGGTTTATGACTGTTATAAGGTGTTCCTTGTCAACATCTCAAGTTTGAATTACAAAATTTTAGTGCGAATGCATATATGAACATGTTTAGGACTTCATTTGTAAACTTGAGATGGATAATGTGAACTTGTGATCTTGTGTTAGAGATGTTCAAGGCTTTTATTGTGTTACAGAGACTTGTGTTGTATTTGTGTTTGTTTGTTGCAAATTTGACTTCATCAATCCATCTCCTCATGGCATGAAAGAGCTTCATTCCTCCATGAGAACTACACCTCCAAGGTGATGTCTATTTGTGCTTTTACCAATCTAAATTTCATTATTGTTTCTGCCTCTGTCCACCAATGACACACACTCTCTATCTAACAACGATGTTGGAAGGCTTGAATGTCATTTCAGGGCTTGACTAAAGCAAGCTACTAAACACCACAACCCCCAACCCCTCTCTTGTGATTACATGTGATAGGTACAGGATCTGATAGAGTGGAGTTGCAGAGCAGTGTGGCAGAGGATAAAGATCCTGGATCTGACAAAAAAATAGTTTCGTACACTTACAAGGCTTTGCCGCTAGTGCCTTTGCCCTCCAAGTTTGTAGAGCCTAAAATATTTGGAACAATGGTGATCAATGACAGGAGGAGTTTGGAAACTCTTGAAGAAAATCATACCTTGGGCTTGGGCACGAGTCCCTTTTCCCTTGACATTTCAGGATCCTGAACTTCAAAATCTGGTATGCATCTAACCTTTATTTAGAATCTCTGTATGTGAACTTTTGTCAAGATTCATCTATTTGTTTACGATTTTGCATAATTAGGGTTTTTAGCATAATTGGGATTAAATCAACATATCAATAATCAATTTCCAAATTTCCTTATGATTCCAAGTGACAACCAACCTATAGTTGAGTCCTCTTGTAGAAGTTGTGATTCAACTCAGTTAAATGTCCTTGAATGTATGTAGTGAAAGGAGGATCTAACCAAACAAACCCTTAACAAATCTCTTCATCCCTCTTTTATTTTCTACTAAACATTTTGGTGAATCCGTGTTTTGCTAAACATTGCATCTTGTTGACTATTGTACATCATATTTTCATTCACATTTCATGCATTTCATCTTACATTGAAAATCTTACATAAAAATTGAAAAATTTGAAAAAAATAGGCATCCTAGGCTTGCATTTAGGCATAGTTTGCACTATCTTCATTGCATTTCATCTAAATAATTTGAATCTCTGATATTTACATTAGATGTAATATAAATTGCAGCAATTCATCATTCTATAATTATTCACCTTGCATTTTCATCAAAGGCAATCAAATTTGTACCAGCTTCCTCCTCTGAAATATTGAAAACTATGGAAAACCATGAGAACCCTTTTGAAAACTTTACCAATAAAAAACAAAGAAATAGGCAGGCAAGAGAAAGGAGGAAGAGAAGACAAGATTTCACTCAACAAAATGCACCTCAACAAGAAAATATTCCATCACTTAACATTGAACCAAACAAAGAAGAGCTTAAAGATGAAGAATTTAAGGATAAAAGTAAAAGTTGGGCAATCATACCTTATGAACCTCTCTCCTTTGATATTCAAGATTGGGAAGAGGATGATTTTATCTATGACAACCACTAGTTTGGTTGTGTACCGGGTAAGTATTTCTAACCTTGGTGGTCACCTTTATCATAGCCTATTTGCTCACTTATGCGGCCTCCTCTCCTGTGTTGTGTTCCCCCATGTTGTGTTATGTGTTGTTTAGGACTCTTGGGATGACTAGGTTGATACTCTTGTAAGGGCAAGGATACTAGGAGACTACTTCTGTTCTGATCATTCTTCTATCTTACTTCTCTATTTTATTGTTGTGTGTGGTGCCTTAGGGGCATAGAATTGCGGTTGATGACATGGGGCATTCTCCTACATGATTGTTCTTAAGGCACTTGTTCCTCTCTCTCTCTCTCTCTCTTTTATGGTTTACCTTCTTCTATTAATTCTATCTAGTCAGCAGATGACGAAAAACAAACAAATAACTAATACGGACCGCATGTCCCTTCAACAAGCAACAAAAACTGGACCTAGTCCATGCATGACGATGAGGTTGATCTATATATATGATGCTTGGCTAGTAGAATCACTCCATGTAATATTTGATGTTGTCTTATCTTTCTAACAAACCATTATAATGCATATGCTCCATGCACTTTATTTTGTCTCGTATCTCACCTTGTGTTGCACTTGGTTATGAGGTACTTGTAGTATAGCCCAATGGTTATACTTGGTTCCAAATCTATAGTATAGCCTTTACTCTTATCATGTGATTGTATTCATTATAGCTTAATCTTGTTGTTTATCTTAGCATATATAATCTATGTGATTATGGGAACATTTGGTGATCGTAAACACGTCTCCTTAGGGCATGGGCTTTGCAAAAGCTCTTATTCCCTTGTGTGTTTTCTCTCTACCTTAACATGCTTGATATCGGTACATGACATTAACCACCTTAAGGTGGGGGCATATATGAGGTAAGTTGTTTGATAATTTTTGTACTAATGAAGCATGTTTGTAAGCCCTCTTCATGAGACAGGATGTTTTATCTCCCCCATGAGTGCACATCTTTATATCTATTACAATAAAAAATCCCTCTCTATGAGGAAGGATTACTACATCTATTTATCAAAATCCCGCATCGCAAGGTGGGATGGTGTATCTCTTGAGCTAGTGTACATCCTTTTATACAAAGTCCTCATTGGGAGGAAGGGGCAATCCTCCCTTAAGCATGTTTTTGGTAGTTGTTGTGGCATAAGCCCAACTATCAGGTGTGCCTGTGGCATGTTTGAGATGGTGGGACTTAGCAATAAGCTCCTACCATCGCATTGTTTGTCATGTTTAAGATGTATAGTATATCTCTGGCATGCTATACGAGGCTTGTGTCTTTTTTGTATCTTCCATGTGTTTTCCCCTTGTGTAGTGTAAAGGGTACGATGATGATTCCCCCCTACACTTGGGTTTGTATGGCTTGTTTGTCCCTTGTGTAGTGTAAAGGGTGTGGTGATGAGTTCCCCCTACACTTGGGTTTTCTGTAGTGAAAGGAGGATCTAAACAAACTTTTAACAAATCTCATCATCCCTCTTTTTCTACTAAACAACATGTACTAACCAAATTATGTAGGAATGTCGTATCAATATTCCATATATAATAATTAGGGAGTTTATGGTAGGTTTATTTTGTGAAAAAACTCATGGAAAATTATTTTATTCAAGAGATTGAATTTTTGGAGAATGCATGCATGAAGGTAGTTCAAATGATTTTGGATAAAAATTAGTGCATGTGAAGAGGTTCTAAAGTGTTCAATATCCCTTAAAGGATTGAAATTTTGGAAAAAAATTGTGAGTTAGTGACTATGCAAAGTAGTGTGCTTGTATTCATCATAGAATTAAGGAATAAAATTGTCTACAAATATGTGAAATAGTTGAATTTGGAGCAAGGCAATTAGTAGATTGGAATTGATCAAAGATGATATATACAACAATATGGTTGGTAAATAACCAACTTGACATTCAACCAACTATATAACTATCTTTTGATAGTTATAAGTTAATGATGTTAATAATATTTGAGAGATATTACTAACATATTACATTATATAATGTAATAAAATATATATTCCAACAATCCCCCCTTATTACATCATATGCTCAAGAGAGCAAAACAAGAAAGTTTGAAAAGATTTAAAATTCACAGTAGTAAGAGATTTTATAAATATGTTAGCACATTGCTCTTGAGTCAAACAATACTGAAGTTGGATATTTTTTTGTTGGACATGTTCATAGACATAGCTTGGAACTAAATCTCAATGTGTTTTTGAAAGGAAGCTAGGTGTGCGGAAATCGCTTCCTACACTAATCTAATGATAAGAGATGTATGCAAATTCAACTTTAATTCTTACAACTACAGTAACATAGAACATCTAACAGAGATATTGCAGCAATACACATACACACAGAAAGTAGACAGAAGAGAGAGACAAGATATACATGGGGAAAACCCTTACAGGTGAAAAACCCCACACTCCAAAACACAACTGAAATGTATTACAGTAAACAATAATAGATTAAAATATAGTTTCAAAGCCAATGCTCTTTCAAGAGTCTTCGAATATCAAATCTGGAGATATTCTGGTAGCATAATAGTACTTGTACCAAAGTTATCTATCTCCCATCCAAGCACCTGTTTATATAGAGTTTACAAGGCAAATATGGAACCTTCTAGAGATGGGAGTCCATCTTGGACTCATGCCCCAAAACCCATGCCTAAGGACACTTGTCCAACATCCCATCCCAAAGTGGGCACCTGGTCCCAAGATAGGTTATGATAGATGCTCTTACACACCTTACAACTATCATAGAATCTGTCATAACTGACATCAATTACAACTATAAGAGAATCTGTCATACACTGACTAAAAATATCATATTCCTCTTACAACATGTCATAACCTCCCTTGACCGCCCAAAGATGCCTTTCTCTCGTGCAAAGATACTCACCGACATTGTCATTAATTAAAAGTTGTTATAGTTGTGTGCTACGCCCCTTGACCCTATCTTTGGGGGCGCTGCCCCCAAACCCTCGTTAATTATTCAAGGGGGAAACCGCGGCTGCCAAAGTCACCAAAATTTATCCTGCTGCATATACACAAGGTACTGACTATGCCAACTCAACATGGGATAAATAAGTAAAACATTAGGAATTTGAAAAGGTTAAGACACCTTAATTCCCAACAGTTTTGTGCACTTATGGAAAATAAAATTTTGAACAAGCTTCAATACACTTTCATTACAAAAGAAAAAAAGTGGTAGGCCATGTTTTAGGAACACCTATGTCTATCAATATGTGACATAACCATATTTCCTCATGGATAGCTCCACATGCATTGTGATATTATGCCCTTGTGGAAGAGTGATAGCTAGTAATTTGCTTTTTCTCCCACATGATATCAGACTAGATCCCAAAATGGAAACGAAGCTTGAATTAGAGTTTTTGTCATCCACATAAACTACATAGTTTTCATCCATGTATCCATAGAAATAAAAATCTACATTCTATTTGTATTCTAAGCCATATTGCACTGTACCATGGATGTATCTCAAAATCTACTTGGTTTCTTTCCATTGAATACCATAGGTTCTTGCATAAACCTAGAATGATAGATATCAACATATAGCTAATGTCAGGGCCAGTATAGGTCAAGTAGATGAGACTCTTAATCAAGTAATGGTAAAGAGTAGCATTCACTTGAGGTGATGGATTATGGCGATAAAGTTGCAACCCTATCTCTATGGGGGTTGAAATAGGCTTACAATGTTTGATTCTAAATTTCTCAAGCAAATGTCTTGGCATATTTCACATAAGAGACATAGATCTAACTCTTTTATAGGAGCTTGAGATCTGTTTTGTCCAATGATCATATGAGATCATTCTTTTTTTCATCAACCATTTGTGGATAACTCCTTGTGATTACTAGATTTTCGACATATACAATCAATATTACAATCTCCCCCTTTCTCTTTGAGGTAGAGATTTGGATCATATGGATTCTAGGTGGATCCATTTTGAAGAAGATGCTCATTGATCTTTATGTACCAAGATCGACAAGCCTTCTTAAGACAATATAGGGATTTCACAAATATACACATTTTTTGCTATTCGTTAGGTGTATTATAACCCTTAGGTTGAGTCATGTAGACTTTTTTTTTGAGATCTCAATTAAAAAAGACACTCTTGACATCCATTTGATGAATTTTCTAGCTAATCTATTCTTCCATCAATAAAACCATACAAATAGTCTTGATCTTTGCTATGGGGGAAAATGTTTCATCATAGTCAATACCTTCATTTTGTGCACATCCTTTAGCCACAATTTAGGCCTTATACTTGTCAATGCTACCCCCTACCTTATAGTTGATTCTTAAAACCTAATTTCATCCAATAAATTTCTTTGCTAATGGAAGATCTACAAGTTACCATGTGTTGTTCCTTAGTAATGCCTAATATTATACATCCATAGAATCTTCCCAAGGAGGTGAATCAAGAGCTTTTGTATTGTTTTTGATTCTAAACTTTGAATAATTGTGCACATTAGGGCCAAGTTTACCTCCTCACCAGACTTGTTGCAAGTTTTGGGCCTAGTGGTAAATATACCTACAACTACATCATCTTTAGCACCCTTAATTGTGGCATGATATCACTTAGGAATCGTTTTATACTCAAGAGATGAGGATTTAGGTTGTGAAAGATTGATAAACTAATCCAATGGAACAAAATCCTCCTCTTGTGCTTCTTCATCAAGTTCCTCATCTTTAGTTTAAAGAATTCTTGGTGTTTGAAAATTGGTAGGTGTTGGTAATTAAGAGGTGTTTCATCCTATTTCCTCATCAAAAACAACATCCATACTAATGTACACCTTCTTTTTTACTGCATTCATAAGTTCATATCCTTTCAACTTTAAAATGTACCCAAGAAAATACATTTCAAAGACTTGTCATCCAAATTTGTCCTTTGTTCATTGGGAACATGCATGAAATGTATAAAAATAAACACTCTAAGATGTGATATAGAGGGATTATTATTGGCCCATTCTTCTTTAGGTGTGATATTTTAAGCACTTTGGTTGGTGTTGAATTCAACAAGCACACAACTATATGAACTGCTTTAGCCTCGAATGCATGAGCAAGATATGTATCCTTTAACATACACCATACTATTTCTCTAATAGAACAATTACACATATCTAAAACACCATTTTATTGAGGCATATAAGCAGTGGTTAACTATTTTTTGATCCTATATTCTTGCAGGTAGTATGAAAACTCCTTACTAGAGAATTCCCCCTCTCAATATGTGTGAGGCCAATTTGTTTCACTTCCCTATTTTGATCATTTTACATTATAGTTGGAGACATTATCAGACATTTAGAGACTATTGATTTCCATTATGCAGATTTAGACTATATCTACTGATTTTGGATTAGCATTGATTAGTCATGTGGTGATTTGATTAGACCATATTTTGATGCTATTATGATGTTAGACATGTGAGATACATCTGATTATGATTATTGATGTTGATTATAAGCTTACTATGTGGATTTATTATTTGATGATGATTACGAGATATTAGATAGAAAATGCAATTTTAAGTCTTAATTATGATATGAGTTATTTAATGTTGTTTATGAATTATGTGATGCACATGATTATTAATTTCTGTCACTTTAGCTATGATTTATTTATGATGGATTGACCATTTGATTGAGTGCGTAGGTGATTTTCTAGGCCACAGAAAATCGGAGGCAGTTCTCACACTTATGTAATTCCTTGTTAAACCGATCCATTCCCAAGAGGGATGAGGATCATGTTTGATCGAATGATATTTTTGTATATGCTTGATTTAATTATTTGGCCTAGTTCATCCCTTTTATTTGATTTAAATTATGTGTTATAAAATTTATGTTTTATTTCACACCATTTGGTGTTCTTTTATTTATGCGCCATTTAAAGTGATTTTACACCTCCTTATGTGTTTATTAGAGTCCCAAACTTACCCTAGGTGGTAACCCTACGGTCTAGGGTCCATTTGGACTTACTAAACCCTAGGGTAACTCCCATATAGTCACTCTAAACTTGGGTTTAGTAAATGTGACGAATTTTCAAAATGGCCAAGGGTGGCAGATGAGTCATGCTTTGGAAAAGACCCATCTCCCTTCCCAAGACTTGGGCGGTCTTGTAGTGCCCCTCCATTCTCACCTTGGATGTGTAGGTAGTTTGGCTAAGGAACCTGATGATGAGGATGGAACAAGAGCTTCTGTTAATACTTTTGGGAGCATGATGCATATTGTTATTATGCAGAGATTTATTTGGATAAGGTGATGCAGTAGTATGTTGTTAGGACAGGTGGAAAGGGTGGCATCATACCATTGGACATATGGGTGATATACGAGTATGAGATATGATTGCTAGAATCCCTTCCCTAGTGCTTTGGCTATTATGTACATGTGCTCTAACTTGTATGTTTGAGTGAACAGGTACAGGCATCGACTCCACCTAAATTGGCAGGTTTGAGCATGCCTTGCACCCAATGGAAGTAGTTGACCGGAGATAGCACTTGGTCCCCCACCCTACCCATCATCCTCGAAGAGGATGAGTACCTAGTTTGATACCTTGTCAAGTACTATCAGTGGCCAGTCAGTGTTGCTTGAAGTTTTGCCTTTTGACCCTGGTTAGTGGTTAGGTAATTGTTTTGGCTTTTGGTTTAATTTGTCTGATAATATGCCTTGGTTATTCTATGCATTAAAATGGATTGATAAATAATATATATAATCCTAGTTGATAATAAAATAAAATTATAGTGTAATATTATAGTTAATAAATAATAATAAAATAGTAAATAAATAAAATATTATAAAGTTGGTTATATAATTAATTATAATATGTGAGTGAGTGTGGGTAAATGGTTTTACCCGTTTGTGTAAAATTATTTATTGTGTGTATGTTTAAATTATGTCGGTTGCATATATTTTATTTATTTTTAATAAGGGTTAGTAGGTAGTTAGTTGGGGTAGTTGTAAATTTATTTTGTACGGGAGTGGGAAAAATAACTTCCCTCCCTTCATTATTTATTAAACGGGGAGGGGGAATTTTGACTTGGAGAATTTGGGGGCTTTTTAATCTTTTTGGAAATTACTTTATTGGGAACACTGTGCATTATAAATTTCCATGGAGTTTTTTTTAAGAGGTGGCTGCAATATTTTAGACCCGAAGAACAGAAGTTAATTGAATGGTAAGTGCATTATATTTTATAGATTTTGTCACCAATTTTTACTTATGTTTTCTACACAATGAAATTTAAATTATTATCTTTTCATTGTTGTTTATAATTATATTTTGTTAGGGTTTAATATAGTGCTATAAAATAATATTTTATACTATCTTTTAAATTTACGTCACTCTATTTTATTTACAAGTGTGGTACAATATTTTATATTTTATAAAGGTTATTTCCAACACTACATTTTATTTACTGTAAAGCTGGTATAAAATATACTAGGGTAAAATATACTATTTTATTAGGGTTTATTTCTAGTACTATACTGTCATGTCCCCATATTAAAGCCTTGTTTAAATTAAAGATTTAAACAATATATTTAATTACACATAAATATTAATAAGTTATATAATATATTATCATATTAAATGAATATAGATATCAAATATTATTATTATTATACTCATAAGATATTAATAGATATAAATATTATTATAATATATATTATTAATATGAATTAATTAATTAATTAATATATATATTAGATATTAATATTATGTATGTGACTCTTTGAAGAGTCACCATTCTTTGTAAGAGGCATAATGGAACATATATAATATAAATAGCAGCAGCAAGGAAGGAAAGGGGATTAGATTTGGGGATATAAGAAAATAAGGAAGTCTAAGTAAGCAAACAGAAGTCTTTAAATATGAAAGTCAGAAAGTATGGAATAACAGTAGCTTGCATTTAATTTAAGAGGAAGTATTATAAATATATGGGAAATAAATAAAAAAAGGAATATCGGCATTATAAATAAATATAATTAAATCCGCATTATATTTATATATTTAAATCTGCATTATATATATATATATATATATATTTCTGAGTCATAAGTAGGAAAGATATCATAAATACATATAGGGAGGAATTATTCAAGTATATATATATATATATATATATATATATATATATATATATATATATATATATATATATATATATATATATATATATATATATATATAGCATATATAATAATATAATATAGAGATATTATTAATATTATAACAAATACTATAATATATAAATATTAAAGAATAGGCGAAAGAGAATAGAATCCAGTGAGCAGATTCAACAAGACAAGCAGCATAAAGAGGTATGTGCACTTTCCTTTATTAATAGGTTAGGTAATATAAATGTTGTAGATGAATAATATGAATATAAATAAATGAATACTGCTTATATCAGCATAATAATAATTGGAATATATTACCATCATTGATGTATATACATTCATTATGTATAAGTATGCATACAGAATAGGTATAATAATATGAGAATAAATAGGAGTGTAGAAATAAGGTAAATCTGCTTACATATATGAAAATGGGATTATGAGATCATAAGCATAAGGACATAAGTATGAAAGGATTTTAAACTGTGTACTTATCAATTAAATCAAGCTTTTAGTGATGAATAAATATATTGGTCAGTGGATTGATTACTTCTTATAGATAAGTCATTGAGAGTTGGGGACATTTAAAATAAATAAACAAATTACATTATGTCTAATTATAAACTTTGTTAGGAATAAGTAGTTATAACATTTCTTATACCATTTAAACAATGTTTTCTTTATTTTGATTTCTCATTAAATGTTCATGAGATTCAGTTAGGAATAAATGGAAAGATTATATTCTTTACGTAGAATAAATTATTTATAGATGACAATTGAAATGTATTCTTCTAGTTAGAATTTACAATATACCAGTTGCAGAGAAATTAAAACCATGGTAAAAACATACAACAACTCTAGAGACTTAAGTTCCAAATTAAGGCTTAGTTGATGTTTTAATTGAGTAGAGTCATGTATAGGTAAGAATAGTAAGTAGTTAATCTTAATTAGATTTTAATTAATTATGAATTATCTTTTTATATGCTATCTTTGAATAAAGAGAGAAAGAGTTATCATAGAAGGATCTCATGTTTAGAATATAGGATTTTCTTAATTTTCTGTTATAATAAAAGTTGGCTCTTTGTGTTAAGTAAGAATAGATTATTGTGAAATAATTACATATAGGTAATTGTCTTTTATGTTTACTATCTACTTACACTGTGCATAGAATTATGAAATTGGTCTATTCTAAAATTGAGATTGGATAATAACCAAGTTACAATCTTATATTGATAACTTTGTTATGATAAATTCTCTGTAGTAACCAATGTATCTAGACTATTGGATTAAATGTTCATGCTTTTGTTATAGTGGGATGTAAGTTCTGTGTCATTGGGAAGTTGGATTGTAGAGGCTAAGAAGGGTGTAGTTGTGTGTATGGTCCTTGTGATATGTAACCCTAAAATGTTGTCTCCTATTATGACATGAACTGATTTAATTGTGATGAACATTCAAAGATGATTAATGCCTTGTTTGGTGTATGGATTATGTGGTTATGATGGTTGTGCAAGATGGTCAATGCCTTGCCCAGTGTAGGGTTTACTAGTTGCAAACTAGGGGTAGTGGCTCTCAATGGGGGCCAGAACCCATAGTGGTGTCCAGCACAACCCATTGAAGAGTTTCTTAATCCAGTGATAACATTAATAATGAAATATGGGAATGGGTAGAATTCACATTAATCAAGATAATGTATGCCTCACTCGTGGCTCAAATGCTCATTTAGGCTTTAGATGAGATGAGAAGGCCTAGAATGGTAAGATCAACTACCTTTTCCCCATGAAGGTACATTGATTCTGCATGATTTCGTATGGGGACGGGGATCAGGAGAGGCTGCCAAGACAACCCAAGGATGGGAGTCAGGGCCTAGTGAAGTCCACTAGGACAACCCATATCAATCCATGTGATGACACTGCTCCCTATTGTAGTCTAGCACTCCCTAGTTGTATTTCCTCCCTTAATAGCGTAAGTGCCTCTGGAAGTGCAGTTAAGTATGTCAGTGATGTTTATTGTGGACAGTTTGATAATTGTTGTCATGTATAACCCTACTGCTTGTGTTAGTCTATTGTTCTCCTTACTATCTGTGAGTCTGGGATCTTGTGTTACCTCCTAGCTCGGGGGGTGGACCTTAGGGTTCCACATGGTCAGGTGGAAGAGCTTTTATTTCCATTGGTTTTTCCCTTGTCGATGTTCGTGGGTGAGGTGGATGTATCTTGTGCATTAGATATCAGATCTTGTACCAGTTTGAGGAAGATGATTATGCATACTCATGGTCTAGCCTTGTGTGACAGTCGATTCATAATGTATGTATTCAGAAAGGTGATAATGTAATCAATGTAATGAATTACTCATGTGTATAGGAATTTGTACATTCACATGTAATCTTGATCATGTCGATTATTCATCTGATGTTATGATATGGAGATGTATATGTTTATTCATTTAATGCTATAGATTTAGAATGATCTACTAATGTTAGTTAATAATGTATGTTGAATTATGTTTATTGATTTGGCAAGTAATGCAACCATGAAATCTTAGAGGACAAGTCGTTAGTTCAATTGATGTGTATAGATGTGTTAACATTACTTTGTTATCTTATTCATATAGAAAAAAATTATCCTGCTTTGCATAGCATAGATATGTTGTTCTCTAAGGTGTTCATGGCGGGGCATTACATCTGGTATCAGAGCCAAGTTGCAGCACTGGGATCTCTGGTTAATGTTGTTTCCCATGTCTAGTTATAGTAACTTCTCTTATGCATGTGCAGGTTCAGATTAATTAGCTAAGTTGGCATGTAAATTTCTTTTGTTTGACTAAAGGTGCATTAGGATAAGATGTCATTTTGTGTAGCTAGGTATTTAATCTATGTATTTGGAAGTAAATGTATGTGATTAAGTTTTGTATTACATAGTGTGATATGTTTTATTGGAAAGGGCTATTTTTGTGGAATAAATAAGATGCTAGTGCATAGAACTAGGTATCTTCTCTGGAAAATTATGATGACTATATTTGGTGTTTGAAAATCTTGTTTTCTAGGTGTAGCTAAAAACCCATGAGGTAATGTCCTCTTTTCTTACTATTGTATAAATAGAAAAGATTTATGCATTGGATGTCTTGCATGTTGAAAATATGTGAATCCTTTGGTTCTGTGAGAATTCAAATAGCTTGTGATGAAGTAAGAGTTGTTGTGTTTAGGAAAGACCTGCATGAAGTGGTAAGAGTTAAGTAGAGGATCATTATTGTTATTTTGTGAATATGGAACTTGTGTATAATTTGTTAAGTGGAATTGTTAAGTAATCATGATGATCATGACAGTGACTTTTAGCATTAGGTGGTATATGGAAAAGATGATTTAAAAAAAGGGTGGTTATGGATAATATGAAATGATATGATCTTATAAAGGGAATCACAGTGGTTATGGAAATAAATGTACTTTTGGTATGTGATCCTTGGTAGTAATGAAAATTGTGTATGTAAATGCAAATCTTCCCCCTGTAAATGTGAGGAACTAGTAACTGTGCATTGGTTGAGTGTTGTGAATACCCCGTACATGCTTTGTGTGCCCATAAGATGGTGATACTGGGTACCCATCCATTGGGAATGAGTGTATTTTGGTTTGGGTTTAACCATACCACAATGTGTGTTTGTATGTTTGTTACCTGATTGAAGGCCAACCCTTGTGTGGTTGAAAATATATATATAAAAGAGTGGCCAAAAGTTAGATTCATAGATTCTCTTCTTTTGGTTCTCTAGTCCCTCAGTCTGTGAAGGGGTAGTAGCAGCCACAAAGTTCCTTGGGTGGAGTGAACAGCGTACGCTTATGACGGCACAGAGTGGTCCCTTGCTCAACCAATCCTAAGGAAACATACTCACTACTTCCCCTTATGATGGATCAAGGTACTTGATTCATATTTGTTAGCCTAAACCCCACAGTTTCTAAGCATTTGGATGTTATTTCTTGGATGATCATTTACCTTGTCTTCACAAAAGGTATGATATGCCACATGAGTTATCAGTTGGGGGCTGGGGTCTAGGACCTGCATGGACAACCCAACTGGAACTATGTGATGACATGAGTCGTCACTTGGGGGTCAGGGTCTAGGACCTGCGTGGGTAACCCAAGTGAGACCATGTGCCCCATGTATATTTTGAGGTCTAGCATGTGGAGGGAGATTTGTTACCCATGCTGAGATGATTCCGTATCTGCACATGTTTCGACATGATAGGTACGTTGCCACACCCCCACTGATGTTTCGACACAGTGCTGGTGATGATGCCGTGTTGCTGTTGGTAGCGAGCTAGGCTCGAGGACACGATGCCACGTGCATAGACTCGTGAAGGTGCACTATGAGATTGTGTTATAGCCTACTTGTGTGATGAGCATAATGGGGCCTCGTACACTTGTAGAGGGATACTCATGTTTGCTTTCAACAGTGTTGAGTCAGTTAGCATATGAGTAGGTCCTAGCCATGTATACCTCTGGCTACAACGAGTACCTGCGTGTGTCTTCTCCACGAGGTATCGCTATGCGGGGTGTGTTCTACACGTGCCTACTTCCGCGGAGCCACAAACACACTGCCATGTGGCATACGGCTAGTACGTGCCTTCTCCAGCTGGCATATGACCATGCCGTGCTGAGACACGATGCGGGATGTGGCTGAGGTGCACGTTCCATGCAGGCAGCCAAGGAGTGTGTGGTCCACTTGGTTAATCCATGTCACGTGACGACGCGATGTAGGGTGTAGCCGAGGAGTACACCTTGAGCCATGTGGATGGCGTGCTCACTCTGCACCACATGAGGGCTATTGCTATAGCCTGACGTTGTTCCCTCCTTCCTCGTTTGGTGGCTAGTATCTAGTCACGTAGTGTTGTATAGTGTACTTTCAAAGATTGAATATTTTCTTTATGGTTATTGATGATTTCCTATTGATTGTGAAGGCTGGCACTTTGTTTCTTTTTGATTGTGATGGTTTAGCCACACCTTGTGATCCTATTTGGTTGTAACCCTCATGGTTATATTTGACTTAATATTAAAATTGCGTGCATTTTTCTACTTTATTGTTGAAATTGAATTTTTATTTGATCTTTCTTATGACATTGGTGGCTAAACTAGTTTTTTTTCCTTATTGTTTTTTATGTCGGCCATGTGTTGTATTGTGATTCCTCTCCAAGGACATATGAGGTGGACTTGGTGAGTGTATACGAGGAAGCAGACACAGGGAACCTTGAGGATGGGGGTATGTGAGGCTGTTACACAGCTAGGACCCACTACCCACCTATGTGTGATGAGTATCTCTTGGAGGCTAACTACCTTATACAACAAGAGATAGGTCATTGTGGTCTTGTTTGGATGGTCTCACCATGTGTGTGTGGCCTAACACCATCAAGCCACTATGTGTGAGGTATAGATTATGTGAGATGGATTTTGGCTCTTGGCTCATGGATTATGTATCATGGATTAGTATGTTGCTTCCCGGTGTCCAGATGGACCCCTATGTAGCCTTGTGATGTGATTCCCGGTGATGTGAATTGTGTGTATGTGAAGAATGTATGTGAAATTGTGAATATAGTACTTATAAAATGATGAATTGTGTTTACATGCTTCTAAAAGGTGTAAAATCATGATCTTGGTTGAATATGTCATGAGATTTATTGTTGTAAAATGAATAAAGAGGAATGTCTTGTTTATAAATGATGGATATTTAGTGTGCTTTGTGGGTCTAATTATGTTGTGATTTATGGAAATGTAGCGTTTTGATGTATTGATTTCTTAATAGTGTATTGGAAAGAGAATTGTAATTTAAGGGTAAAGAAAATGATATGGTAATGCATTTGAAATTGAATACCTTATATATTTCTGATATGAGAAATTCTGCTAGTTAGGATTAAGTGGGTGCAATGTTTTCTTTGTGCCAAAAGAAACTGAAGGATTTTGAGTGGTTTATGTACTATGGAATCATTTTTTGAAATGCAAGTCTTGATTGTGTTATTATTGTAACATTAAAGGCTAAAAAGATAGGTCTGAAATGGACCATATAAGTATATGTTCTTTCAAGATAAATTATTTTCATAAGCAAACTAGTGTAAATTATTTTGATATAATGAATTAGTTCTGATGTTGGTACTAATGTGTTATGTTTCCACCCTAGTTTGCGACTTCCAGGAGTAAGTCAAGTTTTAGGGGGAAAGGATGTAGTGCCCCTCCATTCTCATCTTGGATGTGCAGGTAGTTTGGCTAAGGAACCTGATGATGAGGATGGAACAAGAGTTTCTATTAATACTTTTGGGAGCATGATGCATATTTTTATTATGCAGAGATTTATTTGGATAAGGTGATGCAGTAGTATGTTGTTAGGACAGGTGGAAAGGGTGGAATAATACCATTGGACGTATAGGTGACATACGAGTATGAGATATGATTGCTAGAGTCCCTTCCCTAGTGCTTTGGCTATTATGTACATGTGTTCTAACTTGTATGTTTGAGTGAATAGGTACCAGGCATCGACTCCACTTGAATTGGCAGGTTTGAGCGTGCCTTGCACCCAATGGAAGTAGTTGACCAGAGATAGCACTTGGTCCCCCACCCTAACCATCATCCTCGAAGAGGATGAGTAACTAGTTTGATACCTTGTCAAGTACTATCAGTGGCCAGTTAGTGTTGTTTGAAGTTTTGCCTTTTGACCCTGGTTAGTGGTTAGGTAATTATTTTGACTTTTGGTTTAATTTGTCTGATAATATGCCTTGGTTATCTTATGCATTAAAATGGATTGATAAATAATATATATAATCCTAGTTGATAATAAAATAAAATTATAGTGTAATATTATAGTTAAGAAATAATAATAAAATAGTAAATAAATAGAATATTATAAAGTTGGTTATATAATTAATTATAATATGTGAGTGAGTGTGGGTAAATGGTTTTACCCATTTGTGTAAAATTATTTATTGTGTGTATGTTTAAATTATGTCGGTTGCATATATTTTATTTATTTTTAATAAGGGTTAGTAGGTAGTTAGTTGGGGTAGTTGTAAATTTATTTTGTACGGGAGTGGGAAAAATAACTTCCCTCCCTTCATTATTTATTAAATGGGGAGGGGGAATTTTGACCTGGAGAATTTGGGGGCTTTTTAATCTTTTTGGAAATTACTTTATTGGGAACATTGTGCATTATAAATTTCCATGGAGTTTTTTTTAAGAGGTGGCTGCAATATTTTAGACCAGAAGTTAATTGAATGGTAAGTGCATTATATTTTATAGATTTTGTCACTAATTTTTACTTATGTTTTCTACACAATGAAATTTAAATTATTATCTTTTCATTGTTGTTTATAATTATATTTTGTTAGGGTTTAATATAGTGCTATAAAATAATATTTTATACTATCTTTTAAATTTACGTCACTCTATTTTATTTACAAGTGTGGTACAATATTTTATATTTTATAAAGGTTATTTCCAACACTACATTTTATTTACTGTAAAGCAAGCTGGTATAAAATATACTATTAGGGTAAAATATACTATTTTATTAGGGTTTATTTCTAGTACTATACTGTCATGTCCCCATATTAAAGCCTTGTTTAACTTAAAGATTTAAACAATATATTTAATTACACATAAATATTAATAAGTTATATAATGTATTATCATATTAAATGAATATAGATATCAAATATTATTATTATTATACTCATAAGATATTAATAGATATAAATATTATTATAATATTTATTATTAATATGAATGAATTAATTAATTAATATATATATTAGATATTAATATTATGTATGTGACTCTTTGAAGAGTCACCATTCTTTGTAAGAGGCATAATGGAACATATATAATATAAATAGCAGCAGCAAGGAAGGAAAGGGGATTAGATTTGGGGATATAAGAAAATAAGGAAGTCTAAGTAAGCAAACAGAAGTCTTTAAATATGAAAGTCAGAAAGTATGGAATAACAGTAGCTTGCATTTAATTTAAGAGGAAGTATTATAAATATATGGGAAATAAATAAAAAAGGGAATATCGGCATTATAAATAAATATAATTAAATCCACATTATATTTATATATTTGAATCTGCATTATATATATATATATATATATATATATATATATATATTTCTGAGTCATAAGTAGGAAAGATATCATAAATACATATAGGGAGGAATTATTCAAGTAAAATATATATATATATATATATATATATATATATATATATATATATATATATATATATATATATATATACAATAATATTAATAGCATATATAATAATATAATATAGAGATATTATTAATATTATAACAAATACTATAATATATAAATATTAAAGAATAGGCGAAAGAGAATAGAATCCAGTGAGTAGATTCAACAAGACAAGCAGCATAAAGAGGTACATGCACTTTCCTTTATTAATAGGTTAGGCAATATAAATGTTGTAGATGAATAATATGAATATAAATAAATGAATACTGCTTATATCAACATAATAATAATTGGAATATATTACCATCATTGATGTATATACATTCATTATGTATAAGTATGCATACAGAATAGGTATAATAATATGAGAATAAATAGGAGTGTAGAAATAAGGTAAATCTGCTTACATATATGAAAATGGATATATATATATGAATATGAAAGTGAATATAGAAATTATTATATGAAAATGGGATTATGAGATCATAAGCATAAGGACATAAGTATGAAATGATTTTTAACTGTGTACTTATCAATTAAATCAAGCTTTTAGTGATGAATAAATATATTGGTCAGTGGATTGATTACTTCTTATAGATAAGTCATTGAGAGTTGGGGACATTTAAAATAAATAAATAAATTACATTATGTCTAATTATAAACTTTGTTAGGAATAAGTAGTTATAACATTTCTTATACCATTTAAACAATGTTTTCTTTATTTTGATTTCTCATTAAATGTTCATAAGATTCAGTTAGGAATAAATGGAAAGATTATATTCTTTACGTAGAATAAATTATTTATAGATGACAATTGAAATGTATTCTTCTAGTTAGAATTTACAATATACCAGTTGCAAAGAAATTAAAACCATGGTAAAAACATACAACAACTCTAGAGACTTAAGTTCCAAATTAAGGCTTAGTTGATGTTTTAATTGAGTAGAGTCATGTATAGGTAAGAATAGTAAGTAGTTAATCTTAATTAGATTTTAATTAATTATGAATTATCTTTTTATATGCTATCTTTGAATAAAGAGAGAAAGAGTTATCATAGAAGGATCTCATGTTTAGAATATAGGATTTTCTTAATTTTCTGTTATAATAAAAGTTGGCTCTTTGTGTTAAGTAAGAATAGATTATTGTGAAATAATTACGTATAGGTAATTGTCTTTTATGTTTACTATCTACTTACACTGTGCATAGAATTATGAAATTGGTCTATTCTAAAATTGAGATTGGATAATAACCAAGTTACAATCTTATATTGATAACTTTGTTATGATAAATTCTCTGTAGTAACCAATGTATCTAGACTATTGGATTAAATGTTCATGCTTTTGTTATAGTGGGATGTAAGTTCTGTGTCATTGGGAAGTTGGATTGTAGAGGCTAAGAAGGGTGTAGTTGTGTGTATGGTCCTTGTGATATGTAACCCTAAAATGTTGTCTCCTATTCTGACATGAACTGATTTAATTGTGATGAACATTCAAAGATGATTAATGCCTTGTTTGGTGTATGGATTATGTGGTTATGATGGTTGTGCAAGATGGTCAATGCCTTGCCCAGTGTAGGGTTTACTAGTTGCAAAGTAGGGGGAGTGGCTCTCAATGGGGGCCGGAACCCATAGTGGTGTCCAGGACAACCCATTGAAGGGTTTCTTAATCCAGTGATAAAATTAATAATGAAATAGGGGAATGGGTAGAATTCACATTAATCAAGATAATGTATGCCTCACTCGTGGCTCAAATGCTCATTTAGGCTTGAGATGAGATGAGAAGGCCTAGAATGGTAAGATCAACTACCTTGTCCCCATGAAGGTACATTGATTCTACATGAGTTTGTATGGGGACCGGGGATCGGGAGAGGCTGCCAAGACAACCCAAGGATGGGAGTCGGGGCCTAGTGAAGTCCACCAGGACAACCCATATCAATCCATGTGATGACACTCCTCCCTATTGCAGTCTAGCACTCCCTAGTTGTATTTCCTCCCTCAATTGCGTAAGTGCCTCTGGAAGTGCAGTTAAGTATGTTAGTGATGTTTATTGTGGAGAGTTTGATAATTGGTGTCATGTATAACCCTACTGCTTGTGTTAGTCTATTGTTCTCCTTTCTATCTGTGAGTGTGGGATCTTGTGTTATCTCCTAGCTCGGGGGGTGGACCTTAGGGTTCCACATGGTCAGGTGGAAGAGCTTTTATTTCCATTGGTTTTTCCCTTGCCGATGTTCGTGGGTGAGGTGGATGTATCTTGTGTATTAGATATCAGATCTTGTACCAGTTTGAGGAAGATGATTATGCATACTCATGGTCTAGCCTTGTGTGACAGTCGATTCATAAAGTATGTATTCAGAAAAGTGATAATGTAATCAATGTAATGAATTACTCATGTGTATAGGAATTTGTACATTCACATGTAATCTTGATCATGTCGATTATTCATCTGATGTTATGATATGGAGATGTATATGTTTATTCATTTAATGCTATAGATTTAGAATGATCTACTAATGTTAGTTAATAATGTATGTTGAATTATGTTTATTGATTTGGCAAGTAATGCAACCATGAAATCTTAGAGGACAAGTCGTTAGTTCAATTGATGTGTATAGATGTGTTAACATTACTTTGTTATCTTATTCATATAGAAAAAAATTATCCTGCTTTGCATAGCATAGATATGTTGTTCTCTAAGGTGTTCATGGCGGGGCATTACATCTGGTATCAGAGCCAAGTTGCAGCACTGGGATCTCTAGTTAATGTTGTTGCCCATGTCTAGTTATAGTAACTTCTCTTATGCATGTGCAAGTTTAGATTAATTAGCTAAGTTGGCATGTAAATTTCTTTTATTTGACTAAAGGTGCATTAGGATAAGATGTTATTTTGTGTAGCTAGGTATTTAATCTATGTATTTGGAAGTAAATGTATGTGATTAAGTTTTGTATTACATAATGTGATATGTTTTATTGGAAAGGGCTATTTTTGTGGAATAAATAAGATGCTAGTGCATAGAACTAGGTATCTTCTCTGGAAAATTACGATGACTATATTTGGTGTTTGAAAATCTTGTTTGCTAGGTGTAGCTGAAAACCCATGAGGTAATGTCCTTCTCTTTTTTGACTATTGTATAAATAGAAAAGATTTATGCATTGGATGTTTTGCATGTTGAAAATATGTGAATTCTTTGGTTCTGTGAGAATTCAAATTGCTTGTGATGAAGTAAGAGTTGTTGTGTTTAGGAAAGACCTGCATGAAGTGGTAAGAGTTAAGTAGAGGATCATTATTGTTATTTTGTGAATATGGAACTTGTGTATAATTTGTTAAGTGGAATTGTTAAGTAATCATGATGATCATGACAGCGACTTTTAGCATTAGGTGGTATATGGAAAAGATGATTTAAAAAAAAGGGGGTTATGGATAATATGAAATGATATGATCTTATAAAGGGAATCACAGTGGTTATGGAAATAAATGTACTTTTGGTATGTGATCCTTGGTAGTAATAAAAATTGTGTATGTAAATGCAAATCTTCCCCCTGTAAATTAAGGCTTGTGTCATGTATAACCCTAGAGACTAACACAAGAAGTAGGGTTATATATGTAAATTAAGGCTTAGTTGCATTGGTTGAGCTATCTTTTTATATGTTTATTGTGGACAGTTTGATAATTGGTGTCATGTATAACCCTACTGCTTGTGTTAGTCTATTTTCTCCTTACTATCTGTGAGTGTGGGATCTTGTGTTATCTCCTAGCTCAGGGGGTGGACCTTAGGGTTCCACATGGTCGGGTGGAAGAGCTTTTATTTCCATTGGTTTTTCCCTTGCCGATGTTCGTGGGTGAGGTGGATGTATCTTGTGCATTAGATATCAGATCTTGTACCAGTTTGAGGAAGATGATTATGCATACTCATGGTCTAGCCTTGTGTGACAGTCGATTCATAATGTATGTATTCAGAAAGGTGATAATGTAATCAATGTAATGAATTACTCATGTGTATAGGAATTTGTACATTCACATGTAATCCTGATCATGTCGATTATTCATCTGATGTTATGATATGGAGATGTATATGTTTATTCATTTAATGCTATAGATTTAGAATGATCTACTAATGTTAGTTAATAATGTATGTTGAATTATGTTAATTGATTTGGCAAGTAATGCAACCATGAAATCTTAGAGGACAAGTCGTTAGTTCAAATGATGTGTATAGATGTGTTAACATTACTTTGTTATCTCATTCATATAAAAAGAAAATTATCTTGCTTTGCATAGCATAGATATGTTGTTCTCTAAGGTGTTCATGGTAGGGCATTACAGGTCTTCAAGACACCCAAGTGTGTGGGATCTCCCTCCAAGACTGTCACACATGTGTGAGAGTATCTTGGATGGAGAGGGCTCTCTTGGAGGTAAGAGGATGACATGTGTCATCCGTTATCCTCATGGAGCCATGAGGAGAGTTACCACGTCTCCACTTGGGTTCTCACACATGTGTGAGAGTACAAGTGGATAACGTGAGGTTTTGAATGGATTAGAGGGTGACATTTGTCATCCTCACATTCCTTCTCCCTTGCAAGTTGCATGGGATGAGGAAGGAGAAGGTATCAAGTGTCACTTTCTCATTCCACAGGGCCAAATTTGAAGGCCTATTTTATGTCCTCTTGGAGAGGAGTTGGGGGTTCTTTCTTTTTGAAAATTTTCAATATTCAGAGGTTTTGGAGACTTGGAGAAAGCTTGTGGGCTCTTGTTCAAAGTGCATCCATTGTTGGGCTCTTAAGATAAGCCATATGGCATTAGCCATTTCCTTATACTTGTTCATTCTTGTTTGTGTGCTTAATAATTTATGTTGGGTGTTATTTTCATTTTTGTGTGGGTTTGGGTGTTGGTAAGAGCATCTCCATTTGGAGAAAAGGCTCAATTCATATGGGGTGGGGGAGAGTGAACCTCCTCAAGGTCACGTCTTGGTGTTGTTCTATTTATAGCCTTGATGGCATTCTATGGTGTTTGGGAGTATTTTGGAGGGCAAGAGTGTCATGGTGATTTTGAGTTTGTGGTGATATTATTTTGGCTTGAGGCATTGTGGTATTATGATTATTGAGTTTTGGAGTGACCTCTTGAGTTGCGGGGTCCACTCTGCTACCCCTCCAAACTCATTTTAATGAGTTTTGTATTATGCAAAATCCTTGGGTGAAATTTTTGTGTTTTTTTTATTTCATTGTTGTGGTGTGAAATGAATCCCATGTGAGATCTACCTCCCCAGCTCATGGGTGACCCACTAGCATGTCTATGGTAAGGAGGAGGGCGATTTTAGCTCTTTTTTCATTATTTTGATGGTTGTTTGTGAGCCATGGCCTTGGAGGCCTTAATATATTCATTGTCAAGTTGTACCCTCAAGTTTTAATGTAGGAATGTAAATTATTTCTTTGTTCGCAAGAAAATTTTGTTCCATTTGTGATGCACTATTGTAATGCTGAAAATAAACTCTCCTTGCTATCCTATATTAAATGTAGTTCTGTTATAGTATTGTATTACATTTAATCAAAAAAAAAGTGAGATAATGTTGTTCAAATCATATTGTATGATCATAGAAAATAGAAATAGAACCGACATTCTACATGCTGTTGAAAAAAATAATAGTTGTATA
Organism: Cunninghamia lanceolata; assembly: GCA_027924645.1. NCBI lineage: Eukaryota > Viridiplantae > Streptophyta > Pinopsida > Cupressales > Cupressaceae > Cunninghamia > Cunninghamia lanceolata. The sequence goes on along the minus strand of BSBN01000606.1, from coordinate 24,524,776 downwards.
GGAAAATTTGTTTCAAAATAAAATATGTTATTCTACCTTATTTAATTACTATCATGAGAAAAAAAAAAGAAAAAAAAAAAGAAATAGTATTATGTATATTTACTTTCCAAAAAAATATATATACTACTGGTTTGTTTTATGATACAAATTTGGTTTTTACAATTTCATATTATGAATGTGAATATATATATATATATATATATATATATATATATATATATGTTTATTAAATACATTGTGTATTTAGTGTAACAATGAGGTAAGAAGTATATATAATAATTTTGTTTATTAAATATACTTCTTACCTCATTGTTACACTAAATACATAGTGTATTTAATATATATATATATATATATATATAGTTTATTTTCTATATGAAATAGTTTGACTATATATATATAGTCAAACTATTTTAGATAGAAAATAAACTAGATCATATTTATTTTTATGCTGCTCATAAAATACAGTAGACAAACAAAAGAATGAAACGAAATTTTATTGGTCAAACCCCATTCGACCACCAAGATTAGAGTTCTATTTTTTTTAGACAAAGAAAAAAAATTGGTTGGGGGACGGCGGATTGACCGCCGCCCCCCAAACCCTCATTGCTCATGAATATGGTGGTGGGGGGGACGATCCTCCCACCCACCCCCTGTAACACCCCACATGAACACCTTAGAGAACAACACATCTATGCTATGCAAAACGGAATAATAATTTTTTTTTAAAATGAATAAAATAACACATCACTACACATCATTAACTATCAACTTGTTACTCTAAGATTTTCATGGGAGCATTACTTAACAAAACAATTAACATAATCTGACATACATCCTTAACTAACATTAATAGATCATTCTAAACCTATTGCATTAAATCAATAAACATTTACATTTCCATAACATCAGATAAGTAATCATCAGGATCTAGTACATAGTTACAATTTCTTCTCACATATGAGTACATCTTTACATTGTTACTTAACACCTTCTGAATACATACATTATAAATCAACTGATACACAGATAAGAACATGAATACAAATCACTTACTTCATACCTAGTACAAGATCTGACGGCTGATACACACGATACAACATCCTTGCACACGAACAATAGCAAAGGGAAAAACTAATGGATAAAAGCTCTTCCACCCAACCATGTGGAACCCTAAGGTCCACCCCCTGAGCTAGGAGTTAACATAAGGTCCCCATTACAACAAATAGTCAGGTAGATTGTAGACTATAAGAACAAGACAAGACATAACTCCAACAACACAAGTCAATATCACAAACAACTTAACAACACTTCCAGAGGCAAGCACATAATGAATGGGGAGAGTACAACTAGGGAATGCTAGGCTGCAGTAGGGAGGAGTGTCATCACATGGCTTGTCATGGGTTGTCTTGGTAAGCCTTCCTAGGCCTTGGCCCCCATCTTGGGTTGTCTTGGCAGCCTCTCCCGACTCCTGGCCCCCATACAACGCTCATGCAGAATCAACATACCTTTCATGAGGACAAGGTAGTTGATTTTGCCATTCCAGGCCTTCTCATCTCACCTCAAGCCTAAACAAGCACTTGAGCAATGAGTGAGGCATCCACTTATCTTGTTAGTGTGATTAGCTACCCAACCCCCTAATTCATTATTTAGGTTATCACTGAGTTAACAAACTCCCACATGGGTTGTCCTTGACACCACTTTGGGCTCTGGCCGGCCCCCATTGAGAGCCACTCCCCTACCTGCAACTAGAAAACCCCACTTGATAGCATAGCAAACATCATCATGACAACGATGATACATGAACCATGCAAGGCATTAACCATCTTGTATAACAATTATCCTCATATCCACATGTAAATATAATTATGCAAGGCATTATCCCTCTTGCATATCAACTTAATCACAGGGACAACTCACAAATATTGCCCATAACAATACATAAACATTACTCTGCTACAATACTCGATGCCTCCCCCTTTCAAAATCTAACACAAAACTCAATACAAGATAAATATAATTAAACCAACAACAATACATTCCCAAGGGAATACATCCATCATTCACATTGTCTTTTATCCCAGACATAACTAGAGACAACATATCATCATATATCCAATACATAAAAACACTATACTTGAAAACAAATCACGTTATCCTATGCCTCTAGACTGACACCCAAACAACTTGCACAGTGGACCCCATTACAACCAATAATCTCATTACAATGTTAATAAACCCACTATCGAGACTATTTAATCAAACTTCAATTAACAACACCTTCATAATGATGTTGTAATAAGATCGTTACCAAAATTAGATTAATCAACAATAATCCTAACAATTTAAATTAAACTATTAACTACATTTCCTTATAGTTCAATAAATGAAATCTATTAACTTCACTAAAATAATAGTCTACTTTTGATTTTGGCACTTTTAAAACTAACAACCATATGATTTATACAATTTCCCATTAGACTTCCTCCCATACATTTTCTAGACGGCTTGGAGATGACAACAATATCATTTGAATTAATAATAATAATATAAACAATAACATAAATAATAATATTAACCATAACAATAATAATAAATTCAATGGGATATAAGATAGTAAATATTTTTCATCCAAAGAACATTAAATGAACATTGTAAATAAATTTAATATGACAATTAGTTATTCAACAATGCCTCTAAAATACTATAACCTACTTTTGTGTAAGTAAATTATACATACCCTATTATACATATCATCATAAACCAATGTAAATTTTGACAATTTGTTTTGAAATCTCCTCTGCCACATGATACGGTCCTTTAATAATTTCAGCTGTATATTATAGTTAAAATAAATGTTCCAACTACGGTTTCATGTCCTTCTTACTTAGTCTGTAGATAAAACTTCTATAAACCGATATCCCTAAATGCATTAACCTACAGGTGACCATTACATACAAGGTTGGTTGTTGGCTTTCTTGAGAACACCCTAAACTTGTCATTACACTACCAATTAAACCTATAGTGATTGTGTCGCTACATTTCTGGGTGGCATCTTCATGTTATCATTGAGGATAGCACAGATAGTTGCACACATACCATCTTCATTTATGCAACTTCAAGATATATGATCATACAATATCTGTGTCTCTGATGCTTATAGTAGTCTTTGCTGCTTGGAAAGATGATGACTAAGATCTTAATGCTAACTCCAAATGTATAATACAACAATCTCAAAGCCTATTCTCCTTCTATCGAAACCTACAAGAGAGTAACTCAACCTCACTATCTCGCAACCGATTGGAAAGGAAATCACCACCTCAGCTCCATAATAGACTCCACGCTATCTTCTTGTATGATATCAATGACCAATGATGGTCAATAAAATGCAAGGGTTTTCCTTAGCTGATCGCTAATCCAAGTAATATCAATGGTATTCCCGCATCTACCTATGGATCTTCTACTTCTAATATGACAGTCAGATCACTAACAATGATGGATGTTGACTGGGAAACACAGTTGGCTACTGTAGAATTCGATAGGGATGCAAGACCCATATTGTAGTCTTCTCAACCTCTCGATTCTTAATGCTGTGAAAACAAAATTAAAACCAAAGCTTGAGTCTAGAAATCGATGCCAAAGAAATCTATTATCGGTGCTCAGCATGACTAATCCAATGAGACTCCAATATTTAATTCCTTTGCAAACTATATCAGTTTACCATTCTATTATAAGTGACTTCTTCCTTTGAGTTATAATTTCCACCCTCACGTATCACATTTTATTTTCTTTGACTCGATTTCATTTTATAAACAACGGCTCCACCAATTCCCTTCAAATGGCATCTTAGAATCACGCCTTGAATCACATTTGTAACCCTTATCGCATCATGCCTGAAGTTGATTCATTATGTATACTGGGTTGACCTCCTTGCCCGCGTGGCTATCTTGAAGACACCATAACCTTTATCAACGCGATACCTGTCAAACCTACAAGGCATTTTCTTGGTTCCTGTAGATCACATATGAATATCGGCTTAGGAGTATTTACAGCAACACTACTTGTTGACTGCACAATTTATGTTCTTTTCTCAAACATCTACGCAGAAGTGAGCCAGTGTGGTGCATTTCAAATGCTAAGGAGAATCGATGAAAGATAGAGGAATTGCCTGTGTCTGTTGCATTTGGAGTGCAGATAAAGCGAATGGAGTAGCCATATAGCCAGCAAAGCAGGCAGAGCAATGAGAAAGGATAAGACAAAAGAGAGATTCAAAGACAATGAAAGTGACCAAAGCCATAAGAGCTGCCAGACACAAATCATAGCATCAAATGTTTTTCCCAATATAAACCCTAAGAGATGGAATGCGTTAATTAGGCGATAGGCTTTTATATGCGAGCATAAACTGCCTCACGCCATGCTTTTTCCTGCCAGTATGGTAATTAATGCCAGAAAATTGATGCCAAAAATAAAATCGATACCGGTAACCGATTGTTTGTAGTCGTGTCTAGCATTAACAAAGCATGGTCCAATAGCATTTGATAGAAGTATAGATTCAGAAGAAATCTGCAACAAGCCTTAAATTGTCGAGCCTTCCCTGCCTTGCGAATCAATGCTGCCTATTTGTGATCCAATCTGAATTTTGGCAAAATTATTAGTCCCTTCGTTTTCACCGTCCTTGTTGGCAGTGAGGCCACATTCTTACCTGGAATAATTGCACGCAGTGGTGGCACTGCAAAGCCCATCGGAGGCCTTCCTTACATGGGATCGGTAGAAATAATAATATATTTTGACAGAAAACATTTTGAAAGTAATGATTGTAGGATCTGTGGAAAATGGATTCACAGAAAAGGCTTTGGAAGCTTTTTAGCATTAAAATCGGTGGGTATCAATCTAGATGAAACTACCTTTGCCAACATCCCCTAAATCGCCCTGAGATGGGAGCTTTAGAATAGGAATAAACATCCATCAACATAATCGGAGAACAACATGATCTGTTACATTGGCCTTACAAATTTTAAAGCAAATGCACTCGATAGGAGAGAATTAGATCAAGAACAAAAAAAACAATGTTCTGGTAGAGGAATGCACAGAACTAGAATTTTCCTTAAGAAGACCCTAAGTATAATCCTTTAATGCAAGATGAGAAAATAGCATTAACACAATTAAAAGAACCTGTATATGCTGCAAGACCTCTCTCTGTTCTTCACAGCTCCGTCTTCCTTCCCAGATCTCCAATTCCGCTTCTTCTCTCATTCTCTCTGCTTATTATATAGAATCCCCTACCCTAATTGCTTGTACTCCACCTTTAGGGAATATACACACGATCCAATGCAAACCCAAAATACAACTTACTTTCTTTTAATTTTTAATAACATTACAATATAACCCCTATTCTTTTATTTACTCAAGGATAGCTTACATTTAATATATAACCACTTATAATTTTTATTTTATTTAATTTATTATTTTATATAGATATTTAATATATAACAACTCATAAATATATATATATATATATTACTTTATTTAGTCATTTGTTTACTGGGCCACATATACCTTCATGTTTATTTTATTAATTATAAAACATTTCCACAACTTATAATGCCACTTTTATAACTAATTTATCTCCTTTATAATTTATTTTTATTTATTTAATATTTAATATATATTTGTTATATAACAACTAATAATTATTTATAAATCTATTTAATAAACATTAATCAAATTTATCTATTTATATACCACAATTAACCAATCATAAATCATGCAATGACCATCAAGCATGCAGAGAAAGCAAGACGACAACCCATGAAGACAACGAAACTGAGAACAATGACTAGCTGCAAAACTGAAGACTTATCCTCTACAAGGATGACGGATGACTAGGGGACCTTATGCTAACTCCCATCAACAATTCCATTGGCTAGGGCACGCTCAGACCTGCTAGTTCAGGTGGAGTCGATGCCCGGTACCTGCATCCTGCAGCAAACCTCAAGGTTAAACATATATATACAACATGAAGTCATGCACACAGTAAACAGAAATCACAGCATGGCAGGGTACTCAGACACGAGTAATGCAACACTGTTTTGTTCACATAAATACATCAACAATTAAGTATTCAGTTGTCTACAAGAAAATAGAATAATCAATAACAATAGGATCTAGTATAACAATTATTGTTAAAGTATCATAACCCTGATTAAATTTCACATTAAACTTAGAAATAACATTAATCCATTATATCAAATATGTCCATCAAACTATGAAACATAAAATATCAATAATCTAATATCACCAATCGTCATCATAGAAATAGGTCCATAAACAACTCATCATAATAACAAAGAATCCCATGTCATGATACTTAATCCTACTAGAAATACTATCAGTCTGACAGAAGCAAGGTGAGGGGCACTACACCCCCCACTATATAGTGGGGGGTGGGTGGGGGGACCGCCTCGCCCACCCCCAAACCTTCACTTCATCTTGTAAATAGCAGCAGGTAGAAAGTAAGGGCCGTCGACCCTGCTCAGAAATTTGACTTTCTTTCTCCCCTTAACCTGCAACATCCCTTCGTTCATTTTGATAGTAATTTTTGGTGAATATATATATACAACAAGCTCTGTGATTTCAAAAAAAGGAAATATATATACTTGTAGATCTATACTAAATGTATATATATTTGTTGATAACTGAGAGGGGGGGGGGTGAATCAGTTATCCTAATTATTTCCCTTATTGAACTTTCCTTTTAATTGAAGCAGCATAAAATCAAACACAAAACATTAACCATGAAGTAAGAAACACATGACACAGTATTTTTGACGTGGAAACCCTGTTAAGGGAGAAAACCACGGGGTGATTAACCCAAGAATTATTCTCTGTTAGAAGAATAGGAAATTACAAAAATGGCACTTGCCAATTAGGGCTCACTGCCCGAGCACACTGCTCACAAGAGGCCCACTGCCTACAAGAAGACACACTGTCTACAAAGTGATGATAATCACAGTCTTGAACTGATTGGAAGCATCTGCATATGCTGGAGTTCAGTTCCGGTTAGGCTCAGTACACTGATCTGCTACACTTCATCTTTCCTCTGTTCTTTGTTCTGCTATCTTTCACATACCGGATCCTTTTTGCTACCTCTACTCTTTCTCTGGACTTATTCGCATATCTCTCCGCTTCCACACAACCCTTCACAACTAAATCCATCCTCTATATATATCCGCACAAGTAGTTTCATCACCTTTCTAGTCGGCATCCGGAACAGTCTTAGTTTCTTACAAACTCTCATTCTGTCGGCTGAATCCTTCCTCACCAAGCAATGCGGATCAAGCATATACTTGTAGATATCATTAATCATGTCGGCCAAACATGATTCATGTCTTCACAACCTCTGTCATCAACAGTAACCCATCCGGAAAGTAGTCTGATACTCTGCCAGTCAGTTCTTCCTCTGTTTTCACTGTCTCTCAGGAATCCGGTACTCAACCATTCATATCTTTTTCCTTGTCCATCACCGGAGGCTAAATCCTTGGAATATACCACTCAAGGTAGTCCTCTTGACTTCCCCAAATCCGTACTGCACCAAGACACTTCCTCTGAGAGGTCCGGACCAATCTGTCGGACCTTGCCACATGCTCTGTTCTTCTTTACCGGACCACAACTTTCTTTATTCTGACTTCCGGTAGAGACACATCATGACTTGCGGATATGTGGGATGACCTTTGTTGCCATCAATGACAACAACCATGAATCCATATAGTGTCTCTTGCCAACAATCTCCCCCTTTGGCATTGATGGCAACACTTAGTGAAAAATGACTAAGTGTTTTCACTATGCTCCCCCTTTGCTGATGCTCTGTCTTTATATACAATTTCCGGAACTCCCCCTTAGTTGGATCCCTCATTTTTCACTGCTCCTCACTCCCCCTTTGACATCAATGGCAAAGGGTAGGGTCCGCATATCAAAATTTTCAAAAATTTCTTATACTTAGCCGCATATTTACATATTCACATATATTGAAGGATGTCTGCAAAGGATGTCTGTAATTGAATCATTTCGGTAGCCCAACTTTGCTTCATTCTGTCCAAAATTGAAATGTGACCACTTAACAAAAATGCAAACGCTTCTGCCCGCTTGAGATCTGTCGGATCTTTTGTTTGGGCGGTGGTCCTAGCATCACTGATGGCCTCATGCATGGTTTCCAACTTAGGGATTATAATCCTTCTAAGTTCTCCCATCCGGTTGGTGATGTTCTTCCTTTCCTTCTCAAGATTCTTTATTTCGTTCAAGACTGCAATAGTCTGACATTCTTGATTTATTATGGAGGAAGAGAGAGGATCAAAACTTTGAGATAAGCTTTGTAGCTTATCCTGTTCCTCTTTTATTTTCTTGTCAAATGCAGCTGTTGCCTTTGACCAGGATATACAAAATTTATAGATATCACCGCCATCCTTAAGAGCATTCTCTAAGCTCTTTATTCCAATGCTTACAATCTTTTTGTCTTTAGAGATTAATTCTAATATCTCTGAAAATCTCTTATCCAAAAATTCCTTCCGGACCTTTTCTTCAGCTGATTTTTCTAAAGAATCAAAATGTGTATCAACACTGCTGACTAAGGTTTTTAGATTACCGGAAGTGGAGGCTATCGGATCTATCTGGATTGATGGCATGATCTTTACAAGTATTCCGGAAGCAGCCTCTATCAACTCACAGTCTTCCATATGAGACTTCAGGAGCTTTTCATTTGCCTTGGCATTTGCAAATGAAGCTATCTTCATTGTTTGTACCGGAGAGAGAGAGTCAAAATCAAATGGGCCTTTTAGAAGCTCCGGTTCATCAATCTCTAGAGTTTCTTTGCTCAAAAATTGTTGAACAGTTTGTGCAGTGTCTCTTGCTGGAGACAGATGTTTCTTCTCTTCTGCAGTCTTAGAACTGTCAACCTCTTTGTCCTTCACCACTGCTTCCTTCTCCTGTAATTGCTCTTCTTCTTTGGATCCGGAGACTGTAGGGGAAACCGGAGGAGAGATGCTAACTTGTTCATGGGCCACTTCTTCTGGAGCAGAGGGTCCCAAGTCCTCACTTGTCTGTTCAGGGCTCACTTCTTCCGGAACAGAAGATTCCAAATCAGCAGCTGTTTCTGCACCTAAGTCCTCTACAACAGGAAGATTGAACCTTTTGAAGGCCTTCCGGAGGATCTCTTCTGTTACTTGGGCCACTTTGTCAGTCTCGCCAAGCATGAGTTGATTCATCCTGGCTTTGCTTCTGAACTCATCTTTGCAGTCTTTGAAGATAATGTTCATGGTCTTGGGATCAATTTGAGGATATAGCTGAATAGCTATCTGCTCCTGGATCTCAAGATCTTTGGCATGAGCATTATTCTTTCTTACTTCCATTTCCTTCTCTAGGCTTTTAGGAATGAGAGATATGATCTCAATGAAAGCCTTATTGTATATGTTAAGATATTTCACTGTGGCCTCCTGCAGAGTCTTTTGGTCGGCCTCACTGAAGTCATCATATGATTCAGTCATTGGTTGAAGGTTTCCATCCACCGTGACCGACTTGATTATGCTCTCTAGTGACAGAGTGGGCTTTTCAACAGTTACCTCTGCCATTTCCTCCTTGTCTTGGCCTGTGGAGGGCTTACCGGATCCTTTCTTTTTCTGTTTCTTTACTTCTCTTACTCCCTCATCTGATTCTGTTTCCTCTTCATCCTTTTGGCTTCCATAAGCCCTTGTGGCTTTTGCCTTTGATCTCTTACCGGATGCCTGGACTTCCGGTTTTGAACCTTTGGTTGAGGAAGGTACAGATCTCTTTGTTGATCTGGTCCGGGTGGGAGCTCCAACCGGAGCACTTTCTTTGCTTTTCTCTTCTTCCTCGGCCTTCCTCCTCTTTTCCCGGCTAGCATCAAGTGCCTCCTTTGAGATGCCAAGACCTTGAGCAATGTGCTCTACTTCTTTTCTCACTTTTCTTTTGATCTCAGGTTCCCTGAGTTCTACATGTAATTTTATACTCAGCTCCTCAAAGGTTCCAAACCTTTCTGCCTTAGGATCTTTGGGCTGACTTAGCATGTGTTGAACATGCAGCTCCACTATTTGTTCATCAACTTCATACCCCATGGGCATGATCCAGACAGTCCTTGGCTCCACTGCCTCCATTAGGCACTGATCAGTGTCAACCATAAAGCACACTGAGTCCTTGTATTTCTCAATGAGAGACTGAGGAATTCTCTCTCTTGCTTGCATCATGCTCTGAAAGTTTTTGAAGTATCCCCATAGAGCTGAATTTCTCGCTTTTGCATCCCCAAGTCCATGCAATTAGTCTCTTATCTGGACTGCAACAGGTTTGTCATTCTGCCATACCCATCCACTTGTTCCGGGTAGCTCATTCATGAAATAGAAGAATAGACATACAATAAGAGTACCATATTTAAAGGAATTCTTCTTATCCTTCTTGATTTTCTGTATGTTTTCCATTAATTGGCTTAGTAGCAGTTCGCAGAGATCATATTCTGCATTCTTTCTTAACATTTCATAAGCAGTGTATATTGCAGTTCCGGATACAGAATTCTCCCTGCTGGAGTGATAGATCTTGTATCCTATTATCATTGATGCATATTTGATATCCGGATCGGAGATGTCTTCAATGGTCATTGCCCTTTTGTCAAATTTTGATCCGGTGGCCTCAGTTACAATGTTGTTCTTGACAGATTTGAGGATAGGTACTCCTCCGGAAGAGTATAGGCCAGTTACTGCTCTAATTGCCTCTTTTGTGATCTTGCAGGGTCTATCTAGCCATAGAAAGTTGTCATGCATCCATTTGAAATCCTAGATCTTCCTCAAGCTGTTAGGCTCTATTAGGAGGAACTTAGCTCTGATACCAATTGTTGATAACTGAGAGGGGGGGGGGGTGAATCAGTTATCCTAATTATTTCCCTTATTGAACTTTCCTTTTAATTGAAGCAGCATAAAATCAAACACAAAACATTAACCATGAAGTAAGAAACACATGACACAGTATTTTTGACGTGGAAACCCTGTTAAGGGAGAAAACCACGGGGTGATTAACCCAAGAATTATTCTCTGTTAGAAGAATAGGAAATTACAAAAATGGCACTTGCCAATTAGGGCTCACTGCCCGAGCACACTGCTCACAAGAGGCCCACTGCCTACAAGAAGACACACTGTCTACAAAGTGATGATAATCACAGTCTTGAACTGATTGGAAGCATCTGCATATGCTGGAGTTCAGTTCCGGTTAGGCTCAGTACACTGATCTGCTGCACTTCATCTTTCCTCTGTTCTTTGTTCTGCTATCTTTCACATACCGGATCCTTTTTGCTACCTCTGCTCTTTCTCTGGACTTATTCGCATATCTCTCCGCTTCCACACAACCCTTCACAACTAAATCCATCCTCTATATATATCCGCACAAGTAGTTTCATCACCTTTCTAGTCGGCATCCGGAACAGTCTTAGTTTCTTACAAACTCTCATTCTGTCGGCTGAATCCTTCCTCACCAAGCAATGCGGATCAAGCATATACTTGTAGATATCATTAATCATGTCGGCCAAACATGATTCATGTCTTCACAACCTCTGTCATCAACAGTAACCCATCCGGAAAGTAGTCTGATACTCTGCCAGTCAGTTCTTCCTCTGTTTTCACTGTCTCTCAGGAATCCGGTACTCAACCATTCATATCTTTTTCCTTGTCCATCACCGGAGGCTAAATCCTTGGAATATACCACTCAAGGTAGTCCTCTTGACTTCCCCAAATCCGCACTGCACCAAGACACTTCCTCTGAGAGGTCCGGACCAATCTGTCGGACCTTGCCACATGCTCTGTTCTTCTTTACCGGACCACAACTTTCTTTATTCTGACTTCCGGTAGAGACACATCATGACTTGCGGATATGTGGGATGACCTTTGTTGCCATCAATGACAACAACCATGAATCCATATAGTGTCTCTTGCCAACAATATTTCCTTTTTTTTGAAATCACAGAGCATGTTGTATATATATATATATATAGATGTAAAAGAAGGGTATACTCTATATATTTACAATAAAAATATACCTCCGTGAGAGGTAGATCCATGGCTGCCATTTTTCTTTCATCAAACCCTACCTGCACAAAAGGGAAGACAAACAAAACAAATGAAAAGGAAAGAGAAGACAATAAAACAAAACAATAGAATGGAAAAGATATTAGGGTTAGGGCATTCTTTTTAGAAAACAAATAAAACATTAGAATAGGCTTGAGTTGGAGGATGAGTGGGAAAATAGTGGTGCTATTTTATTTATTTCACTCATTTCTCCCATGTGCATGGGAATTCAAACTTCCCTCACTTTTGCATTTTGACTTTTTGGATTTATTTGCCTCCCTTAGTGTTTTAATTCTTTTTGATCTAAATATTTTTTTGGGGGATTGGATTATTTACTTCTAAGTGGGATTTATTTTAAATGGGAAATGTGATTTTTGATTTAATTGGAATTCTTTATCTGTTTGCAAGTTACTTAATTTTGACACCCTTATTAGTTATCTAGTGGGTTTTAATCCAATTTATTGGGGAAACCTTTTTATTGAATTATTTTAATTTAATCGACTTTTATTATGGGAAGGGATGTTTTAATTTTTCCCTCTTTTGATCTTTTTAACTTGAGTTATTTAATAAATATAATTGTTGCAATTATATTTATTAAAGGACTTAATTATTGAATTTTATTTTGGTCGTTTATTTAATTTCGAGTTTTATATTTTGATAAGTGGTAAATTCTATTTTAACCCTTGGAGTTATTTAATTTATTCTTATACTTTATTTATGTAATTTTTTCCTTAATTATTTCATGGGAAATTCTTTTTAAAATATTTATTTCAAATGTTGAAAACACATTATACTGGCAAATTTTATCAGAATTTAGGGTTTTATTTTAATGGCATTTTTGTGACATTTATTTTATCATTCTTTTTCATCATGTGACCATTATATCATTGACGTATTATTTTATTTGATTTTATTTATGCATTAGAATTAGGGTTTGATTTTGATTTAGTCGAAATCATTTCACTCACCTAGGAAACTTAGGGTTTGAATTAAATTGATGCTAACCCTAGTAGCGATGCTCATCATGTCGCATAACCCCCTAGTCAGCTATCATCACATAGGGGATTGTGTAGGTAGATGCTCGTCCCCGAGTATTGATTGACATGTTTATGCCTTATGCGTATTGCCATCAAGCACGCTGATGCATATGAGGGGGTTTCTAGGGACATGTGGAAACATTTTTAATATTTTGTGTTATGACCACATGACAAATGTGGACATGACATGTGTGTTACGTGTCATGACCACATGGGAAATGTGGGCATGACATTTGGTCTCAGAGCCCAAGTTTAAACAGTGGGCTTATTTGGGCACATTATTTTTTTTCACAATTTTGATTAATTCATAAATACCTTGTTCTTGTAGGATGCCTCCCTGATGAGTTAGGTGAGTGTGTTCACATGCCACAGAATCCATAGAGATACAGGAAGAGAATGAGTCTTCAATAGAGGGTCAGGGACCACCAACACCACTAGCACAACAAGCACCACAAGCCTTACCGGTACCTGATATTGGACCACAGATCTTATAGGCATTACAAGTAGTGTTGAAGAGATTGCCACTAGTAGTAGTAGAGCCGCACGTTGAGCCCCGCAGTGTTCCATGAGAGGAGTGATGTGTGGAGCTGCGTGTTGAGTCACATGTAGAGCCACATGTGGAGCCTTGCACTGAGCCATGAGCGGCACCTTGAGTAGAGCCTTTTGTAGAGATTCCTAACACTACTTTGGAGGAGATTGGTTCAGCTTATAGAGGTCATAGTCAGAGCCATCCGCATCAGGCAAGATGAGAGGAGGCAGTGAGAGTAGAGCAGTATTATCACGGGCCTTACAATTATGGTAGAGATGAGCCAATCAGGGGGCATAGAGACCAAGGAGATCCTATCAGAGACTTTCTTAGGATGAACCCACCTAATTTTGTAGGGACCACAGAGGGAGCCAAAGCTAAGCCTTGGTTGATCAGTTTAGACAAGTGCTTTGTGTTGCATCCTTATGAGGGAAATATGAAAGCATACGTGGTGGTCCACCTATTGAGAGATGCCGCAATGACTTGGTGGCACACTTAGGAGTGCAAGTGTGACTTATTATTAGATACACTTTCATGGGAGACATTCATTAAGCACTTTAATGTGTGATATTTATCAGACCACTACAGGCAACATCGCATCGACAAGTTTCATGATTTATAGCAACGAGGGCTTACTGTAGCATAGTATGAGGGCAGGTTCACTGAGTTGTCACATTATACGAAGTATCTCTATGATGAGAAACTCTTGGTTCATAAGTTTATCAGAGGGTTGAACCATGGGATAACAGGGCCTATGTGCATGGTAGACCCCCAGACATTGAGTGATACTGCTGAGAAGGAATATATAGCTAAGGAGATACAGGGACAAGGATAGAGTTCACACCCTTAGTTTCAGGATCGTGGGTAGTAGCAGCATCAACAGAGTTACCATAGACCACCACAACCACATCAGAGAGGGGGGTTTAGTTTCACACCATTACCTCCTAGGTCTCCACAGCAGCAGCAGACACAACCGTAGCAGAGATCCAGGCCATGGTAGAGGGCACACAGGGGTCATAATTAAGGTTGGTAGCAACAGGGTCTGTGTAGGGATTAGAGATAGTAGGGACCACTTGCAAGACTTGCAAGATCACAACAGTCTTACATGAGTTCACAGGGGTCCACGGGTCAATCTGGACAGTAGCAGAGTGGTAGGACTCAGTCTGGACAAATACAAGCTCGGGGCCCATGATATGTTTGTAGTTGAGTAGGACATCTATCCAAGGAGTGCCCACAGGGCTTTACAATAGGAGGACAGCCTAGTGCATGAGGTTTAGAGCAGATAGTTGGAGATGTGGGTAGGTCCCACCATATGTTCGTAGTGGTTAATAACTGCCAGGCCAATTTTTAGGCATCAGTGATTGAGACATCATGTATGATTGGGGGTGTCCCCATTCTATTTTATTTGACTCTTGTGCTATTGATTCATTCATATCTCCATTATTAGTGGACTATTGCAAATTGGTGGCCTCTAGGCAGGGTGATAAGTGGGAGGTTGAGTTGGCCATAGGGGCCAAAATGATAGTAGATGCCTTAGTCCCTGACTATGAGATATCCTTGGGGATCTTTAGTACATTATGTGACCTTAGGGTTATGCCTTTAGGATCCTATGGTGTGGTTTTGGACATGGACTATCTTGCGGCTCATCAAGCGAAGCTAGATTGTCACCGAAAGGTGATTAGTTGTTTATATGATCATGGTACATCAATTGAGATAGTGGGAATGTAGAAGCCCATGGTAATTCATATGATATCCACTCAACAGCTTAAGCGCTGCATGCAGAAGGGATGCTAGATGTTTGCTATCACAGTTAGTGATAGATCAGAGGATGAGCCTGATGTATCATTAGATGACCATCCCATCTTGAGAGAGTTTGTTGATGTGTTTCCAACAGAGTTACCAGGGATGCCACCCCATTGAGAGGTAGACTTTCATATTGATCTAGTGCCGGGTGCTGAGCCAATGTCACGTGCACCCTGCAGGATGACCACTCATGAGCTCATAGAGCTCAAGTTGCAGCTAGAGGACTTGCTCGAAAAGGGGCACATCTGATCGAGCATTTCACCTTGGGGCACTCCAGTCATCTTCGTGAAGAACAAGGATGGCTCTTTTCATTTGTGCATGGATTATAGGTAGTTGAATAAAGTGACGATGAAGAACTGTTACCCTTTGCCCAGGATTGATGATCTCTTTGATCAGATGCTGGGAGCCAGAGAGTTCTCTATGATAGACCTGAAGTCCGGTTATCACCAGTTGTGCATCACAGAGGTAGACATCCATAAGAATAACTTTCAGACTCGATATGGCCATTATGAGTTCACTATGGTACCCTTTGGCTTGACAAATGCTCCTGTAGTGTTCATGAGTCTCATGAATGGGGTGTTCAGTACCTACTTGGATCAGTTTGTGATTATTTTCCTTGATGATATTTTGATCTATTCGTTGAATGAGGAGGAGCATGAGGAGCACCTACATCAGGTTTTACAGTCCTTGAGGGAGCAGAATCTTTATGGCAACCTAGTAAAGTGTGCATTTTTTAGGATAGAGGTATAGTATTTGGGGCATCTCCTATCTAGCAATGGTATCTCTGTAGATCCTTCGAAGATCAGGGCTATCAGAGATTGGCCAGTGCCCACTAGTGTGGCATAGGTCAGGAGTTTCATGGGGTTAGTTGGTTATTATTGTAGATTTGTTGAGGGTTTCTCTCGGATAGCACACCCCATCACTTCCCTTTAGTGGAAAGGGAAGAGTTTTACTTGGACTGAGTAGTACGAGAGGGCCTCTGGGGTCCTCAAGGAGCATCTTACCAGTGCTCCCATCTTAGCGGTTCCTGATCCAACAATGGATTTTATAGTTTGCATGGATGCATCACTTGAGGGTTTGGGAGCCATACTTATGCAGGGTGGTAGAGTGATCACCAATGAGTCACGAAAGCTCAAGATCCATGAGCTGAACTACCCCACTCATGATTTAGAGCTCACAGCAGTGGTTCATGCTCTAGTTTGTTGGATACATTTCTTATTGGGTCATCGCTTTGAGCTTCATTTAGATTATCACAGCCTTTAGTACATATTCACATAGCTGAATCTGAATGCCCATGAGTGGTGTTGGATGGAGTTTCTTTGCGAGTATGACTTTGATGTCCACTACATCAAAGAGAAGGAGAACATGGTTGCTGACGCATTGAGTTGGAGGCACCACAAGATCTTGACATTGACTCTGAGTGTGGACTTGAGGGGATGCATTATTCATCATCTACTTCAAGATGGATGGTTTCTTGAGGTATAGTAAGATATCCAGTTAGAGAGGGCCCTTGTGGGCAAGTTTGTAGGATACTCACTTGAGGAAGATGGGTTACTTTGTCAACGACAGTGCATCTATGTACCCTGCATAGGTGACCTATGTACTGTAGTGTTATTGGAGGCTCACAGAGCATCTTATGTAGTACACCTGGGGATGAAGAAGATGTGTACTGACTTACAATAGCTTTACCATTTGGTGGGTATGAGATGAGATATTGCAGAGTTTGTTGCTCGATGCCTTGAGTGCCAGAGGGTCAAGGTCGAGCATCAGCATCGAGCGGGTCTTTTATACCCTCACAAGATACCTGAGTTGAAATGAGACACCATTTCCATAGATTTCATTGTTGGTATTCCTATGTCTTCTCACCGCCATGATGCCATCATGGTGATAGTTGACAAGTTGACCAAGGTAGCTCATTTCTCACATTTACACATGACGTACAATGCACCAGTAGTGGCGAGAGTATTCTTGGATGATATTGTGAGATTACATGGGGTACCTCACCACATCATTTCTAACAGGGATTTTGTGTTCACTTCAGCCTTTTGGAGGGCTTTACAGTAGACATTGGGCACAAAGCTCAACTTTAGCTTCGCTTATCACCCTGAGATAGATGGACAAATAGAGCGGGTGAATTAGGTGTTGGAGGATATGCTCTGTATGTATGTTATGGACCACCAGTTTAGATGGGAGGAGTATCTGTATCTAGTTGAGTTTGCCTACAATAATAGGCATCACAACTCATTGGGTATGCCTCCTTTTTAGGCTTTATACGGTAGACCATGCAGGACACCATTGAGTTGGGATCAGATAGAGGATAGAGATGCCATTGGTCCAGAGTTGGTTCAGGATATGGAGTAGTAGGTCACACTGATTAAGAAGAGACTTCAGGAGGTACATGATAGATAGAAGAAGTATGGCAATGCTAAGAGACTAGATCAGAGCTTCTCAGTTGGTGACAGAGTATTCCTGAGAGTGCAGCCACACAAGATTCTAATCTGTTATGGAAAGGGCTCTAAGCTCGCACCATGGTTCATAGGACCTTTTTAGATTTTGGAGTGGATAGCACCTGTAGCCTACTATCTAGCATTGCCACCTAGCCTGTCGTGTATCCACGATGTTTGTCATGTATCTATTTTACGGTGATCTATATCTAATTTATCTCATATATTGGATTGGAGTGCTCTACAGGTAGAGGTAGATGGGCAGTGGGCTTTGAATCCAATTCATATATTGGTTTGTCAGATACTGGGCCTTTGAGGTCGAGAGCTAGACCAGGTTATTGTCCAGTGGGATCGTTATGATGAGGTCACGACAACTTGGGAGGATGCAGCTAGTTTGAGGGCACTCTATCCTCACATTTTTTATGACTTCTAGGAGGAAGTTTAGTCTTAGGGGGGAGGATGTGAGGCTAATTTATTTCACTTCCCTATTTTTTTCATTTTACACTATAGTTGGAGATATTATCAGACATTTAGAGACTATTGATTTCCATTATGCAGATTTAGACTATATCTCCTGATTTTGGATTATCATTGATTAGTCATGTGGTGATTTGATTAGATCATATTTTGATGCTATTATGATGTTAGACATGTGAGATACATTTGATGATGATTATTGATGTTGATTATGAGCTTATTATGTGGCTTTATTTTTTGATGATGATTACGAGATATTAGATAGAAAATGTAATTTTAAGTCTTAATTATGATGTGAGTTATTTAATGTTGTGTATGAATTATGTGATGACATGATTTTTAATTTATAGTTCTTTGGCTATGATTTATCTATGATAGATTGACCATTTGATCAAGTGTGTAGGTGATTTTCTAGGCCACAGAAAATCAGAGCCATTTTTCACACTTATGTAATTCCTTGTTAAGCCGATCCATTCCCAAGAGGGATGAGGATCACGTTTGATCGAATGATGTTTTCGTATATGCTTGATTTAATTATTTGGCCTAGTTCATCCTTTTTATTTGATTTAAATGATGTGTTGTAAAATTTATGTTTTATCTCTCACCATTTGGTGTTCTTTTATTTATGGGCCATTTAAAGTGATTTTACACCTCCTTATGTGTTTATTAGAGTCCCAAACTTACCCTAGGTGGTAACCCTAGAGTCTAGGGTCCATTTGGACTTACTAAACCCTAGGGTAACTCCCATCTAGTCACTCTAAACTTGGGTTTAGTAAATGTGACGAATTTTCAAAATGGCTAAGGGTGGGAGATGAGTCATGCTTTGGAAAAGACCCATCTCCCTTCCCAAGGCTTGGGGATTCCTCCACCAAGAAGACTTGGGGGGTCCTCAAGACCCCCAAGTGTGTGAGATCTCCCTCCAAGACTATCACACATGTGTGAGAGCATCTTGGAGGGAGAGGGCTCTCTTGGAGGATAAGAGGATGACATGTGTCATCCCTTATCCTCATGGAGCCATGAGGAGAGTTTCCACCTCTCCACTTGGGCTCTCACCCATGTGTGAGAGCACAAGTGGATAAGGTGAGGGTTTGAATGGATTAGAGGGTGACATTTGTCACCCTCACATTCCTTCTCCCTTGCAAGTGGCATGGGATGAGGAAGGAGAAGGTGTCAAGTGTCACCTTTTGATTCCACAGGGCCAAATTTGAAGGCCTATTTTATCTCCTCCTGGAGAGGAGTTGGGGGTTCTTATTTTTTGAAAATTTTCAATATTTGGAGGTTTTGGGAAGGAGTTGGAGAAATCTTGGAGGTTTGGAGACTTGGAGAAAGCTTGTGGGCTCTTCTTCAAAGTGCATCCATTGTTGGGCTCTTAAGGTAAGCCCTATGGCATTAGCCATTTCCTTATGCTTGTTCATTCTTGTTTGTGTGCTTAAGAATTTATGTTGGGTGTTATTTTCATTATTGTGTGGGTTTGGGTATTGGTAAGAGCATATCCATTTGGAGAAAAGGCTCAACTCGTATGGGGTGGGGGAGAGTGAACCTCCTCAAGGTCACCTCCTGGTGTTGTTCTATTTATAGCCTTGAGGGCATTCTATTGTGTTTGGGAATATTTCATATGGAAAGAGTGCCATGGTGATTTTGAGTTTATGGTGATATTATTTTGGCTTGAGGCCTTGTGGTATTATGATTATTGAGTTTTGGAGTGACCTCTTGAGTTGAGGGGTCTACTCCCCTACCCCTCCAAACTAATTTTAATGAGTTTTGTATTGTGTAAAATCCTTGGGTGAATTTTTTGTGTTGTTTGTGATTTCATTGTTTTGGTGTGAAATGAATCTTGTGTGAGATCTACCTCCCCAGCTTGGGGATGACCCACTAGTAGGTCTATGGTAGGGAGGAGGGCGATTTGTGCAGGTTATTTCCCCCTTTTGTGTTTATGATTATTTTTGTAGGTCATTTGGGATCTTGGAGTTTTGGAGAAAAGTATATTTTAGCTCTTTTTGCATTATTTTGATGGATGTTTGTGAGCCATGGCCTTGGAGGCCTTAATGTATTCATTGTCAAGTTGTACCCTCAAGTTGTAAAGTAGGAATGTAAATTATTTCTTTGTTGGCAAGCAAATTTTGTTCCATCTGTGATGCACTATTGTAATGCTGAAAATAAACTCTCCTTGCTATCCTATATTAAATGTAGTTCTGTTATAGTATTGTATTACGTTTAAACCAAGAAAAAAGGAGATAATGCTGTTCAAATTATATTGTATGATCATAGAAAATAGAAATAGAACTAGCATTCTACTTGCTGTTGAAAAAAAAAATAGTTGTAGAGAAAAATTTGTTTTAAAATAAAATATGTTATTCTACCTTATTTAATTACTGTCAAGAGAAAAGAAAAGAAAAAGAAATAGTATTTTGTATATTTACTTTCCAAAGAAAAATATATACTACTGGTTTGTTTTATGATACAAATCTATTTTTTACTATTTCATATTATGAATGTGAATATATATATATATATATATTTCTATTTATATATATGCTACTTTTTACCTCATTGTTGCACTGAATACACGGTGTATATATATCATTGTACACACACACACACACACACACACACACACACACACACACACATATATATATATATAGTCAAACTATTTTATATAGAAAATAAACTAGATCATATTTATTTTTATGTTGCTCATAAAATACAGTAGACAAATAAAAGAATGAAACGAAATTTTATTGGACAAACCCCATTCGACCACCGAGATTAGAGTTCTGTTGGTTGTTTTACAAAGAAAAAAAATGGGTTGGGGGACGACGGACTAACTGTTGTCCCCCAAACCCTCATTTCTCATGAATATGGTGATGGGGGGACAATCCGCCCACCCACCTCCCACTATATAGTGGGGGGTGGGTGGGAGGACTACCTCGCCCACCCCCAAACCTTCCCTTCATCTTGCAAACAGTGGCACAGAGAAAGTAAGGGTCATCGGCCCTGCTCTGAATTTTGACTTTCTTTTACCCCTTAACCTACAACATCCCTTCATTCATTTTGACAGTAATTTTTGGTGAATATATATATACACACACAACAAGCTCTATGATTTCAAAAAAAGGAAATATATATACTTGCAGATCTATACTAAATGTATATATATACATGAAAATGTATATATATATATACATGAAAATGTATATATATATTTATTTATTTGTAAAAGAAGGGTATACTCTATATATTTACAATAAAAATATACCTCCGTGAGAGGTAGATCCATGGCTGCCATTTTTCTTTCATCAAACCCTACTTGCACAAAAGGGACTATTAGTGTAGGTTTTTATTTCCTAGTGGGTTATTTATTTTTTCCCTATATTCCTAGGTTTTTCCTACACTCCTATTAATCTCACTTAGGTTAATAAAGCATGTCTTATTAGGTGAGTGGTTACGAGGTGTTACCTTCCTACATGTGAGCATCCATTAGCTATCTTGGGAAGATACTTTGCTATCTTTAGTCTGATTGGTTGGTGTTGCCACCTCCTCCCTCTTCCTAGTCTATATAAGCATGCTACTTAGCTTTTATTTAGCATCTCTTGCTTTTGCATCCTCTTAATGCTATTTTTCTTCTAGCATTTGCATTACTCTCTTGAAGACTAACTCTGTGTTGCTATTTTGATTTTGTATCATTTGCATTCATAGTTTAAATATCTATTCATTTGTACTAGTTTTTTGGGTTAATAATCTTTCAGATTCTAATAGGGAAGACAAACAAAACAAATGAAAAGAAAGAGAAGACAATAAAACAAAAAAATAGAATGGAAAAGATATTAGGGTTAGGACATTCTTTTTAGAAAACAAATAAAATATTACAATAGGACTGAGTTGGAGGATGAATTTTGACTTTCTTTTGCCCCTTAACTTGCAACATCGCTTCATTCATTTCGACAGTAATTTTTGGTGAATATATATACACACACATATATACACACATAGCAAGCTCTGTGATTTCAAAAAAAGGAAATATATATACTTGCAGATCTATACTAAATGTATATATATTTATATATATATATACACAAAAATGTATATATATATATTTATTTGTAAAAGAAGGGTATACTCTATATATTTACAATAAATATATACCTCCGTGAGAGCTAAATCCATGGCTGCTATTTTTCCTTCATCAAATCCTACTTGCGCAAAAGGGACTGTTAGTGTAGGTTTTTATTTCCTAGTGGGTTATTTATTTTTTCCCTATATTCATAAGTTTTTCCTACACTTCTATTAATCTCATTTAGGTTAATAAAGCATGTCTTATTAGGTGAGTGGTTGCGAGGTGTCACCTTCCTACATGTGAGCATCCATTAGTTGTCTTGGGAAGATACTTTGCTATCTTTAGTCTGATTGGTCGGTGTTGCCACCTCCTCCCTCTTCCTAGTCTATATAAGCATGCTACCTGGCTTGTATTTAGCATCTCTTGCTTTTGCATCCTCTTAATGCTATTTTGCTTCTAGCATTTGCATTACTCTCTTGGAGACTAACTCTGTGTTGCTATTTTGATTTCATATCATTTGCATTCATAGTTTAAATATCTATTCATTTGCACTAGTTTTCTGGGTTAATAATCTTTTTAAATTCTAACATGGATGACAAACAAAACAAATGAAAAGAAAGAGAAGACAATAAAACAAAACAATAGAATGGAAAAGATATTAGGGTTAGGGCATTCTTTTTAGAAAACAAATAAAATATTAGAATAGGACTAAGTTGGAGGATGAGTGGGAAAATAGTAGTGCTATTTTATTTATTTCACTCATTTCTCCCATGTGCACGGGAATTCAAACTTCCCTCTCTTTTGCATTTTGACTTTTTGGATTTATTTGCCTCCCTTAGTGTTTTAATTCTTTTTTATTTAAATTTTTTTTTGGGGGATTGGATTATTTACTTCTAAGTGGGATTTATTTTAAATGGGGAATGGGATTTTTGATTTAATTGGAATTCTTTATCTGTTTACAAGTTATTTAATTTTGACACCCTTATTAGTTATCTAGTGGGTTTTAATCTAATTTATTGGGGAAACCTTTTTATTGAATTATTTTAATTTAATCGACTTTTATTATGGGAAGGGATGTTTTAATTTTTCTCTCTTTTAATCTTTATAACTTGAGATATTTAATAAATATAGTTGTTGAAATTATATTTATTAAAGGACTTAATTATTGAATTTTATTTTGGTCGTTTATTTAATTTCGAGTTTTATATTTTGATGAGTGCTAAATTCTATTTTGACCCTTGGAATTATTTAATTTATTCTTATACTTTATTTATTTAATTTTTGGCTTAATTATTTCATGGGAAATTCTTTTTAAAATATTTATTTCAAATGTTGAAAACACGTTATGATGCTGAATTTTCTTCAAATTTAGGGTTTTATTTTAATGGCATTTTTTTGACATTTATTTTATCATTCCTTTTCATCATGTGACCATTATATCATTAAAGCATTATTTTATTCAATTTTATTTATGCATTAGAATTAGGGTTTTCTTTTGATTTAGTCAAAATTATTTCACTCACCTAGGAAACTTAGGGTTTGAATTAAATCAATTCTAACCCTAGTAGCGATGCTCATCGCGTTGCATAACCCCCTAGTCAGCTATCATCACGTAGGGGATTGCATAGGTAGACGCTCTTCCCTGAGTATCGATTGACATGTTTACACCTTATGCGTATTGCCACTGAGCATGTTGACACATGCGAGGGGGTTTCTAGGGACATGTGGAAAAGTTTTTGATATTTCATGTCATGACCACATGACACATGTGTTGCATGTCATGACCACATGGGAAATGTGGGCATGATAATATGAGAAAAAGACTCTAAGAGACTAACCTAAAGACTTTTTTGTAAGGGCTCAAAATTCTTTAAATTTGTTAAAAGATTGATCTTTGTGATCCAAGGAATATACCCATATGTTTTTGGAATATTTAGCACAAAGAGTAGAAAATACTAGGCATTTATTATGACTTGATGGCATATGTCCACATAGATGAGTGTGAACAAACTCTAAGGGAGTAAAGGATCATGTTTCTATAGTAGGAAATCGATCCTAATGCTGATTCCTTGCAAGATAATTGGATCAAAGAACTTCTCTTTTCTACATGGAAGGAAGTCCTCACACTATATCTCTTACTTAATACAAGAAGGGAGCCAAAATTGAGATGGCCAAATCTCCAATGCCAAAGAGAATTGGTTGCATTAGTTTTGATTGCAAGAGCCTTGTCTTCATGTGTGACATCAACAAGTTGAAACATTTTTATGACCCCTAAAGCATGATCAACAACTTCACCATTGTGAGTTTTGTCACAAATAAGACAAATTTCATCACCATTATGATGGTCAAATTAAACCTTTAATTTGTTCTCTAGAAACTAAATTATTGATAAAAGGTTCTTTTTGAGCCCTGGAACATATATAACCTTAGTAAGTCTTCATTCGTGAGTTCTAAGTGGCAAGGAAATATCTCGAATTCCTTGCACTTCATAAGATGTATCATCACCAAGGGAAACTTTCCCATATGAAGTTGATGGGGGTGAGATCATTAAACCACTTTTATTTTCTTGTCATATGTTTAGATGTACTAGAATAAATATACCATACATGACTTCTAGAATTGGAGGCCTAGGTTTCTACAACATACAAGAAATTTTCTTCATTTGATTCACTTGTAGAGGTAACATTGCCATATTGCTTGTTAAGATTTTTTTGCCAATGAGGATTCTTATTCTTTTCCCCTAAGAAGGATCTTTTGGCTTTGGTTTACTAGATTCACTATTTGCATAGGAATTGTACCAACAATCTTGGAGATCATGTCCCTTCCTTACACAAATGAGACACTTCTTTTTCTTTGTAGAAGGCTTTTTTTAGATTAATTTGGATGAACCTAATGGGCCACTCTAATGTTTAGGTTATTTTCCCATCTACTTTGATGTGAGGGATTGATTATCTTGGGAGTCCAAGGTCTCACCATGAATTGCCTCTTCCCGTTAAAGTAAATTTATCAACTTCTTAAATGACTGCTTTGGGCTAGACATATTTAGACATGTGACAAAACATAAAATGAAGCCTGGGTAGTTCTCTTAGGACTGTTGGAGTACTTGACAACATTGAGAGGGGGGGTGAATCAATGTTGTAGACAAAATACTTTCCTTACTTTTATTTCATACTTTCAAAAATAGAAGAAAGATTGCAGATTAAAGCCTTATTAATGCAAGTTATTGTCAACTAAGGAACTGAACATACAAGTGTAATGAACAAATGTGCCATGCAACAAAGAGACCATAAGACAATGCTTTCAGGAGTGGAAAAATTTCATGGCATAGAAAAACCACTCATTAAATGCCTCACTCACTTAGTCAAAATGTGCTTCACTAGCAAATACAGATGCCTCACTGGCTATATGTGCCTCACTAGCTATTTGTGCCTCATTGGCTTTTATACAATCTTATTAATACAATACAGAATTTGAATCAATATAGAGGGTTACTATGTTTCCTTACATTCTAGTTCTTGACTATCTCATTATTTGAGACTCAAGAATACATAACTACAACTATGCACATCAACTCAAAACAAATCTTGCATCAACACCCTATTACAACCTAAATGATAGTTTAAGATACACACTCATCAACATCACACCAGATGTTTACAATACATGTCTTTTTATACATTTTCACAAAGCCTTCCTTTTTTCATGAAACAATTTGAATTTGTAACTGAAACATTCCAACTGTATCTAATAGTTTTCAACTGCAATAATAACTATCAAAAGAGAATGGTCGAATAGACCCATTTGACTTTGTAAAGACCCTTGCAGAATGTCTTTGAAACTATTACAATAATAAATCTTTAACTAGAATAATTCACATAATTTTCAAACTATTTAGTGCAACAAGGAATGCCTTTATCAAACTGTAGTTACCAATCATTACCCATATCAAAGCAAGAACATTATAAAAACAACAAACTTCCTTCGACATTCATGCAAGAAACCCTAGTGTTGAAGCATAAGATTAAATCCTTCAAACCCTAACCATGAGTTTATCAAAAGTTTGCAAACCCTTTGCCATTGTTTAGAAATTGTTTTGCTATTCACAAATCTTTACTATTCTTCAACAAACAAGATAAATAGTATATGAAATGACAACCACAACTACCTTCAACTTATAACTACAACCCAAGCTTGTAATTAAGTCAAAACAACACCCCCTAAACTAAGACTATCACAGCTTGAAAAGAGCAACAATTTTATACTATTTTCCCTTTTTCTCACATATAGAAGACTATAATTTTAAGATCTTTAGACACCATTTCCATTTGCATAAGAAACCAAAGTAGAAACTTCAACATGCACCTATAAAAAGAAGAATATCACTTGAAGTCTACCGTGAAAAAACAAGGTTTTTTGTTATGCCTTTCATGCTTTAGAAAATAACTGTCAAGTTCACATTTGACTTCACTATAACCTAAGCATTGTCATGTCTCAAAAGATCCACATCATGATTACACAAGATCTCAAAACTTTGGAACATGATGAAACCCTAGGTTGAGAGACTCCATGTCTCTAAGTTCAACCTTGCATAATGAAAAATACAAACAAACTTTTTGCATATTGAATACCCTGTCCACTGAGAGACCAAGTTTGCCCTAGAATGGGCCGGTCACAAAGATCTATTTAGATAGTATTTTTACCTATTAAACATGCTCAACACCTGCTAGGCAGGTTGTAACTTAAGTGCCCAAAAAATGCTCTTGATTATATTTGAACTTCAAATCAAAATAATAAACTTTAATCTTTCATAAATGAAATGATGCTCATCATAACTAGTTTATTAACCAAGACTATGAACATAACCAATTCGACAACTTTAAACCACATGTCATCATACTATTGGGACCTAAAATTTCATACCAAAATTTGAAAAAATCTTAGGTTCCCATAGTAAAACAATTGATAACAACTCATAAATACAACTATAAAATATGCTCGAATGACCTACTTTGAAAAATGACAACTTGAAGCCTCTTCCGTTTCATGCAAAATCACTTTGCAAGCATGTTTATCTACCATAGGTGAGAAAGCATACCTGATATTAGCTTCCTATGATCATATTTGACTAAGTTTTGAAGCATAAAATTGAAGGGTTCTAGTAAAGTTTGTTGCCTGCACAGTGTGAAATCTACCTAGGAGGCCAACTTTGGAGGCTAATATCTAGTAGCTGGACGATGTTCATGACAAACTAATTGATGTTCCTGGTTTGCATTATAATAAACTACTTTCATGCCAATTTTTAGGTTCTAAGCACCCCATTAGATATTTTTTCAAAATTAAATCCATATGGGTTTTACATAGTTTTGTGACAGCATTCCCAGACAGCTTCAGAAAGGTCAACTTTGACACCTGATATTTTATGAAGTAAGATGATTGATGGGAAACCCTATTGCCCACATAATCATTATACCTAGATGTGCTAATCCCCCAGGTTAGAGCTTCCTAGAATTAGATTTGATATTTTTTCAAAATAGCAAGTTGGTGAGGCCTAATCAGGTTTTCACAGTTGTAGTTTTAGAAAAAGCTAAAAGGGCTACTTTGACAGTGAATATCTTGTACTTCAGGATAGATCTTGCCAAATTGTCTATTGCGCTAAATTCTTGGGTCAAAAGTCTACATACTTGTGCATTTTCACGACTCCAAGAGATGATTTGATTAGTTTTTCAAGGCAATTTTGGAGACTACTTGGCCTATTTTGTTCATGGTAAAAAAATGCTTTAAAGTGGATTCTAATGATTACCCAGTTCATTTTTTCATGACAGATGCATATTGAGGTAGTGTCATGACAATGAGAGTGTAGCCAACAACCAGCATGAGGCAATTTAGAGATTTATTCAGGGTACCATTGCTGATGGATCTCTAGTAGTACCAATATCTGCATAACTAAAGTACAATATCGACGTTGTATATGACTACATAACAAACAAGATACCTATTCCTTAGCAAAATTTTGTTTCCCCATTGAACATGATTGTAATCAGATCATTTTTTGTGAATAAAACTATTGCTGAAGTTGATGAAATAAAAGGTAGTGTTGTTGGTGGAAGTATATTGAGGGGTGTTTTGAAGGTGAATCAAAAAATTGAAGTTTGTCCTGGCATTGTAGTCAAAGATGAAAGTGGAAATATCAGGTGTACACCTATCTTTTTGAGAATAATTTCCCTTTATGTGAAGTAAAATGAGTTGCAGTTCATTGTTCCAGGAGGCCTTATTGGTGTAGGGATGACAATAAATCCTACACTCACACGTGCTGACAAGATTGTTGGGCAAGTTCTTGGAGAATTTGGAGAATTGCCTAATCTGTTTGTGAAGCTTGAGGATGCTCGAAGACAATTTTAATAGCATAGATGGTTCATAAAATACTCACTTCAGAATGATGTATTGTAACCAAGACCATTCATCATTTAGATGAAGGCATCCTCATTTAAATTATTTTGACTAGGAAACTCCTTAAGTTTGGAAGTAATAAATAAGGTGAAAATGAAAAGGAAGATTCATATATGGTAATGTTAGATGTGTTGAAATTAGGGTAGACAACTGAGAGGGGGGAGGTGAATCAGTTGTCACAAAAAAAATTATCCTTTCTTGTAATTAAAATTCTTTACCACTTAATAACAGATGAATGATATAACCATGAAAGCATGAATCAGCAACACATGAGCAGAAACAAAATCAACACACATAACACTACGATTTTTACATGGAAACTGGGTTAAGGGAAAAACCATGGTAGGGGTTAACCCACAAGATTTATTCTCTATTAAAAGAATAGAAAATGGGGAAGGCACATGCCTTTAGGGCACACTACCCAGAGCTCACTGCTCAAGGAGGCTCACTGCCTACATAAATATTTATAAGTTTATCACAAAACGATTAAACTAGAAAACAACATCTTCTTCATGCCAAGGTCAGTTCCATTGAAGCACACAATACCTCTGCTTTGCCCTTAAACACTTCTTTTCTATCTCCTCATACTTTACCACTCTTCCTCTTCTTCTCTTCTTCTTCTCTGCTCTACCTTTCGTCCTTTCTTAGGATTTTGTCATTTTCACACAAGGATGCATTTCCAAAACTAAACCACACATATTTATATGCTCCATCAACCTTGGAATAAACATCAAGGTCAGCACTACAAAAATTTGATTTAATGCAAATCACTATACTGTCGGCTAAACATAGCTGGAATCCAAATCTTCCTTGAACACCATGCCACACTTCATAGAATCTCTCTTAGATCATCTGCAATATGCACAAAGCATGTGGTCAACCAAGACTGGAAAGAACAACAATACCCAAGGACAAATCTTCAATCACAAGCTCAATCCTCAATGCCGACCACCAACACAGTAGGCACACGATCCAAATACCACCACAAGCACAATGAAATCAATAGAAATAACCACACCACCTCACTTCAACAGAAACACTTGTATCTTCATTTGGGAACTTAAAAACTCTCACCGTCATGATTGTCACACTAGAAACATTCCTTGCAAACCTCCAAACCAGAAACCACTTGAGTTGAGGATACAAACTGATATCCCAAACACACCTCTAGATCTGCAGATCATAATATTCCAATGCGGATCAATCCAAACCATACTCTTGTCATTATGTCACCTCTGAACACTGCAAAAACCCGGTACTACTCAGATTGCCATAACTTAATCAATACTTTATGCTGACCTCTCAAATCATAACTTTAGCATGTTCAAACAATCCTCTACAAACCCTTTAATCTATAGACTTTGATCTTCATCTTACTGGGAATGCTGATCAATCTACTTTACTGAACTACACTATCTTCACTGTTTCTTATAGAGAGATATGTAACTCACTTTTTTCTTCTGGAGAGGCTAATTTTCTCAATATCCTTAGTTTACAAGTCTTCTAGAATGGGATACAGTTGACACTAATGACAACACCGATTAGGCATATATTTGCAACAATCTCCCCCTTTGTCATTGATGGCAATATATGATGTGAAAAATTGTTTCAACCATCAAGACAAGAACTTCTCCCCCTTTCTCTTATCACACTTGGAACCATTTTCCTTACTGCTCCCCTTTCACCATCAACTTCTTACTTCCAAGTTTTTCACATGACTTCTCTCCCCCTTTGACATCAATGGCAAAGGGCACATACTTGCAATCATCTCTTCCTCTTTTTGTTTCTTAATCTAGAATCAACATCCTGACTACTCCCCTTGAGTAGAAACTCCTTAACACCAATCTGGATCACAAGATATGATTGTGAATTCCACTGAACTGATGCACATTAGTGCACCTTAGCTCTAAATAGGAGGCGTAATAACCCCTAGCATCACTCTGAGATATTCAAAAGTATCCTTAGGTAGAGGCTTAGTGAAATTATCTACAATCTAATCTTTTGATGAAACAAACTCCAATATGACTTCATTCTCATTTACCTTCTCTCCCAAAAAGTGAAACTTGATGGATATGTGCTTTGTCTTTGAATGCAACACCGGAATGTTTGAAATGTTTATTGCACTTGAATTATCACAGAAGATTGTAACAGGTTCTTCAAACACAACTCTAATATCCTTCAACATTTGCTTCATCCACAAAACTTGAATACAATTACTTTCTACTACTATATACTCTACCTTTGCAATAGACAGAGATATTGCCTCCTACTTTTTGCTCAACCAAGAAACCAATCTCGTTCCTAAGAAAAATGCACCTCCACTAGTACTCTTCTCGTCATCCACATCTCTTGCCCAATCAGCATCTGTATATGCATGAAGAGTGAAATTATCACCCTTAGGATACCATAAGCCATAGTCATATGTTCCCTTCAGATATCTGAAGATTCTCTTGACTGCTACAACATGAGATTCTCTAGGATCATCTTGAAATCTAGCAACAAGGCCAACTGCATTCATAATATTAGGTTTGGCATGAGTCAGATAAAGCAGTCCTCCAATCATTGATCTATACCTTTCTGATATGCCTTAGGGGAATCATCATCTTTTCTCAACTTGTACCCATTTACCATAGGAGTACTTATTGGTTTTGAATCCTCCATTTCTAACTTTTTCAACATCTCTTTCACATACTTAGCTTGAGATATGAAGAAGCCTTTTTCTGACTGAGTGATTTATAGACCTAAGAAGAAATCCATTTCACCAAACATGGACATCTCAAATTCACTTTGCATCTAATCAACAAATGTTTTACACATATTCTCATTTCCACTAAAGATGATGTCATCAACAAATACCTTAACAATCAAGATACATTCATGATCAATTTTGAAATAAAGGTTACTATCAGCAGTGCCTTTGCTAAAGCCTAACTTTAGCAAATACTTATCTAATATTACATACTAGGATCTTGGGGCTTGTTTAAGTCCATACAATGCTTTCTTCAATCTATAGACCTTATCTTCTTGATCAGACAACTAGACTCCTTTTGATTACTCAATGTAGAACTCTTCTTCCAACTCTCCAAATTCAGCAATGCTGACTTGACATCCATCTGGTCGACTTTGAAATCTTTGTAAGCAGCAAAGGCAAGAAATAATCTAACTGCTTCAATTCTTTCCACCGGAGCAAAAGTTTCTTCAAAATCAATTCTCTCTACCTAAGAGTAACCATTGCACACCAATCTTGCTTTGTTTCTCACAACTTCACCATCTTCATTCAATTTATTCTGGAAGACCCATTTAGTTCCAATTACATTTTTGTTTTCAGGTCTAGGAACAAGATCCCAAGTACGATTCTTTTCAATTTACATTAATTCTTCTTCCATTGCTTTTACCCAACTTTCATCATTACAAGCTTCCTTAACTAATTTTGGTTCAATCTTTGAAATCAGACAATACTCCTCTTATTCTTCAGCAATTCTCCTTCTAGTTTGAACACCTTTATTTTTATCTCCTATGATCTGATTTTTAGAATGATTCAATCTTACATAGTTGAGAGTTTTGGGATTTTCTTCAACTTCTGATTCTCGAACTTGTTCCTCAACATCTGCATTAACTACTTGAGTCATTGGATTCTCTAGAGTAAATAGAACTTGCTTTCCTTTTGATCATCTGATTCATATCCACAAAACCTTAAAGGTCTCTCCTTGCTTTCATCAACCTTGACATTAGCACTTTCAACAATCTTTTTCAATCTCTTGTTAAAGCACCGATATACCTTGCTTTGATTAGAATAACCCAGAAATATTCCTTCATCACATCTTGCATCAAACTTGCCTAGATCTTCATCTCTTTTGATATAGCATTTACTACCAAAAACTCTGAAATATTTTATAGAAGGAGCATTACCAAACCACAGTTCATAAGGTGTTTTACTAGTATTACCTTTGATCTACACCCGGTTAAGCGTGTAGATAGCAGTACTCACAGCCTGTCTCCAATAGACATGTAGAACATTTCCTTCCATCATCATGATTCTAGAAGCCTCTTGAATAGTTTGGTTCTTCCTTTCCACAACTTCATTCTACTGAGGAGTCCTAGGAGCAGACAAGTATCTTCTTATTCCATGATTTTCACAAAATGCATTAAACTCACCAGAGGTAAACTCTCCACCTCTATCATATCTCAAACACTTTATCTTCATACCACTATCATTCTCCTCCCTAGCCTTAAACACTTTGAATTTGTCAAAAGCCTCTAATTTCTCTCTCAAGAAGGTGAGCCACATCATTCGGGAGTGATCATCAATCAACAACATAAAGCATCTCTCCTTGCAAACTCTTAACCCTGGTAGGACCACATAAATCAGTGTGCACAGTTCCAACAATCCATTTGAATTTTTTTTCATCTTCTTTACTCTTGAATGTAGTTCTCTATTTTCCCAATTGGCATTCCTTACACATGCTATTGGTAGGTTTCACAAGGTTTGGGAGATCTCTTACAACCTGAGTAGCACTTATCTTGACAATGTTGTCAAAGTTTACATGACACATTCTCTTATGCCATAGCCAACTCTGATTGATGTGAGCAATTGGACAACTTTTACCAGTACCACTTAAATGAAAGATGTTACCTCTAGTCTATGTACCAGATGCAATCTTAGTTTTGGAGCTTTCCAAAATTCTATATTTACCATCCTTGAATCGGAGATCATATACCTAGTCAACCAACTGTCCAACACTCAAAAGATTATGCTTTAACCCTTCTACATACAAAACATCATTAGTGGTATTCTTACCATCAAGAGAGATGGATCCTCTACCACAGATTCTACTAGCTGAATTGTCTCCAAACTTCACAATTACAACTTCATATGTTTCCATACTTACAAACTTACTCTTATCACCTATCATATGATGAGAGCATCCACTGTCAATTACCTATTCATCCTTTTCTTCAACCTAAGTAGCCAAGGCCCATTCCACATTCACATAGCTAGTAGATTAAATAGGCACCAGATCTTCTTCTTTAATGGCAATGAACACCCATTCATTTCCTGAGGTACTTCCCTTATCAGATTCATCATCAGTGACTCCTTCAATAGCTTCTTGGACATAGTAGCATTTCTTCTAAACCCTAGGTCTATTAGGGTTTGGCTTTGAAACCCTCTCCGGACATCTTGAGGCAAAATGACCAATCTTATTGCAAGAAAAAACTTTTAAAGGCAACTTTCCTTCATACTTACTGGATCCTCTTGCTAGTCTTTTGGAAAAAAAGTCTTTAGGTTCTTCAAGCTCTGATTCATCTTCTTCAAGATCCTTCTTTGCCTTCTCAAATCTGGTTAGTCTT
Source organism: Cunninghamia lanceolata (assembly GCA_027924645.1). Taxonomy (NCBI): domain Eukaryota; kingdom Viridiplantae; phylum Streptophyta; class Pinopsida; order Cupressales; family Cupressaceae; genus Cunninghamia; species Cunninghamia lanceolata. The sequence goes on along the minus strand of BSBN01000606.1, from coordinate 24,490,524 downwards.
CTTGAAGAGATTTCACCTGGATCATATCTTTTCTTTCCAAAAACATTAGCTTTAAATGCAGATTCATATTTAGGAAGAGAATCACCAAACTCACTCATTTCAAATGCTGAGAGCTTTCCAACCAACTGATCCCTTGTAATAGTTGTCACAGTCCTAATTTCCTCAATAGCAGCAACTCTATGCTTGTATGAAGTAGGTAAGAATCTAAGCACCTTGCCAACAATCTCTGATTCTTCTAGTTTTCCACTAGCACACCAGATATGACACACAAGTTCATTCACCTTCTGCATGTAGAAGTAATGTTTTCATCTTCACACATCCTCAAATTTTCATATCTACCCTTTAGGCTCTGCAACTTAGCACATTTGACATGTTCATTGCCTTCATATAGAGTTTCCAACTTCTTCTAGATTTCATGAGTAGATTTTAATTCAAGGACATTTGTCACTTCTGTATCACTCAGGACACTTAGCAAAGCTTCTTTAGCTTGAATGTTGTTTTCAACATCTTTGAGTTCATCTTTGAGACCTTGATATTCATTAAAAAACCTAAATTCACAAGAAATAAAAAATGAATATAATAATCAAATTAAATATATTTAAAATTATACTTTTTGGGAAGATTATAGTAAGGACTGGTGAAATTAGGGCAGACAACTGAGAGGGGGGGGGCGTGAATTAGTTGTCACCAAAAATTTTATCCTTTTCTATTAAACTTCTTTACCACTTAATAACAAATGAATGATGTAACCATGAAAGCATGAATCAACAACACATGAGTAGAAACAAAATCAACACACATAACACTAGGATTTTTATGTGGAAACTAAAAGGAAGCAAGGTACGCAGAACACACTTCCTATGCTAATCTAATGAGGGAAGTAGAGTGCAAATTCAAATTAACCTTTCCAGTTACAACATTATTAACACAATAACAAAGATAATGCAACAATACACATACACAAAGAAAGTAGACAAAAGAGAGAGAGAGACAAGATATACATGGGGAAAACCCTTACAGGTGAAAAACCCCACACTCCAAAACATAGCTTAAATGTATTACAGTAAACAATAACAGATTACAATACAGTTTTAGAGCCAATACTCTTCTAGGAGTCTTTGAATGTCAAATCTGGAGATATTCTGGCAGCATAATAGTACTTGTACAAAAACTGTCTATCTCCCATCTAAGACCTATTTTTATAGAGTTTACAAGGAAAATATGGAACCTTCTAGAGATGGGCATCCACCTTGGACTCATGCCTCAAAACCCATGCCTAAGGACACTTGTCCAACATCCCATCCCAATGTCAGTACCTAGTCCTAAGATAGGTTCTAATAGATTTGGATTCCAGCTATGTTTGGAAAGAACAACAATACCCAAGGACAAATCTTCAATCATGAGCTCAAATCTTCAATGTGGGCCACCAACACAGTAGGCACACAATCTAGCGACAACCACATGCACAATCAAATCAATAGGAACAACCTCACCACCTCACTTCAACAGAAACACTTGTATCTTCATTTGAGAACTTAAAAACGGTCACTGTCATGACTGTCACACTAGAAAGATTGCTTGCCGACCTCTAAACCATGAACCACTTGAGTTGAGGATATACACTAATATCCCAAACATACCTCTAGATCCACAAATCATAATATTCCAATGCAAATCAATCCAGACCATAATCCTGTCATTCTATCACCTTTGAACACTATAAAAACTTGGTTCTACTCAGATGGCCATATCTACATCAATACTTCATGTGGACCTCTCAAATCATAAATGGAGCACCTTCAAACAGTTTTCTACAAACCCTTTAATCCACAGACTATGATCTTCATCTCACTGGGAATGCTGATCAATCTACTTCACTAAACTGCACTGTCTTCACTGTCTCTTTCAGAGTGATATGTAACTCACTTATTTCTTTCGGGGAGGCTAATTTTTTGAATATCCTCAACATTCAAGTCTTCTAGAATGGGATACAGTTGACACTAATGACAAGAAGGATATGTTGACATCAATGACAACACAGATTAGGCACATATTTGCAACAAGATGCAAGGCAAGTATAATAGAAAAGGAGACACTTGACCCCTCCACTGAGAAGCATGAATATTAAGTTGAGAAAGGGGTGGTGACTTAGAAATTCATATCAAACTAGACCCAGAGGACGGGACCATTACTATAATAAAAAATGGCATTGGCACGACCAAACAAGAACAAATTGATTGTCTTAGAAATATAGGTCATAGTGGAACCAAAAAGTTTTTACAAGCTTTAAAGAAAAACAAGAAGGCATTTGAATTGTTAAGACAAAATGCCTCAACAAGACGTGGTTTCATTTATTGCAATTGTTGTTGGATTTACAAAAAATGGGCTCATTGATGAAGCCTTGGATATCTTTCAAGCAAATGCAATCGACAACTATATAGCCAGATTCCATAACTTTCGCCAGAATCTTCACAGCCTGTGACGAGATAGGAGCTTTGAAACAAGACTGCAGTTATGGGAAAAATGCAAACATTATGGAGAAACCCTAATATGGAGAAGGCTTCAAAATATCAAAGAAACTAATTTCCTGTTCCCCTAATATCTTGAAAAAAATTAAAACATTTGTTTGAAGAAATTATAGGAGAGTAAGACATATTGGTAGAATAAAATAAAAGTCCCTATGATCAAACAATGCAAAGGGGAAATGTTACATTAGCTAAAATCAAAATTATAAAGTGGGCCCCAAAACATATAACCAAAATGAATAGAGGAAAGGCTTTGGGATATCAGAATGAGTTGTACAAGGTCTCTTCAAAAACTAGATGGAGTAATAAGCGAAGTATGAACATTATTAAGAGGAAAATAAATATGGGTAAAAGATGCAAATGAAAAATTAAATAAAGTGTGTGACTACAGTAAGGTGAAAATATAAATGTCACATTTTCATCAAAGAAGTTATAACATGAGAAATTATTGAGAAGAAAAATACTTTTCTGGAAGAATTAACTAATTAGGTAATTCTTTTACCTAGAAACATTTCAGTGCAACTGTTTATTGAGGAGGTGAGAAAAAGATGTAAAATCTTGAGACAAGGGTATATTTTGGGTAAAAATGCAAGTGAAACATTTTCATTCAAGTGTCACAAGATGAGTAATTATTTTTACGTGAAGACCATTTTTTAATTGGGAAGAAATAAAGTTGCCAGCAAAAGAAGAATTATAACTATAATGGCAATTAATTTTACGGAGATATAACAATGAAGATTAAAATATTTTTAAATTTTTTAGAGGTAACTAATTAAATGAAGAGTTGCAATAGAAGGATGAGTAAAGGGTCATAACCCTAGAAGATATAATGTATATATGTTAAATGAAATCAAATGAAGAAGGAGGTAGTAATAGGTTAAAAAATCACTACTAGTAGATAGGTTCATCCATTCCACTCATCCATTTTCATATTTCAGAGACTTCTGCAATTAATGTGTGTGAGGCCTACCTTTTCCACCTCTGTTCATGAGACTATTTGCAGTGCTATTGCTATTATTCTTATGTTGGGAGACTATTGATCCTGAATCTTGTTTATTATACCTAATTGATTTTTAAGGAAATATTTGTGCAATGGTAATTAGATGTTATTTTTAAGGAAATGATGAATGGATATGGAACTTTATTGTGATTTTAGTATGGTTATATGATAGAATATTTAGGTATGCTTATATTAAAGTGGCTTCGGCTATGATATCTTTATGTGTTATTGACTTTGAGTTTGAGTGTGCAGGTATTGCTAACGAAACCACAAATACAGGAGATCATCCATACCCTATGTTGTATCCCTTGTGAGCCGATCTAGTTCCACAAGGAACTAAGATCAACCTCGTGTTTCGAGGAATGATGTAATGTTGTAATGTGTTAATGTTGCATGAGGTCAAGGGAATAAGGGCTATCTTCTGATTTACTTTTATTATGATAAATATTGCAATAAATGTTGTTTTGAATCTTGTTTAAACTTTATTTCTTTTGGACCCTTGTCCTTATGTTTTTATTTGACTCTGGGAGTTCTACCTAGGTAAAAATCAACCCTAGGTTATACCCCATGGGTCTAGGGACCTTTTTGATTGGGATAATCTTGGGTTAACCTCCATATGGTCACTTAAACTTCACAGTGAAGTTAAGTGACGAATTTGGAAGCATAGGGACAATGGGATGAGTGGAATCCACACTTAGGCCCACTCCCAAGTCATGGAACAACTCCATGATCCCCTAATAATCGAGTGCTTGTCTCCTTGTGCACTCTTTTGGTGGGGTTCCCCTTAATGAGGGTGGGCTATCTACCACTCTCCCTTTTATTTATAATTTACTTATTGTATTTTATTTCTACATGTGGGCTACAATGGGGGACCTCTTGAGTGGGGTTAATTGTTTTAAGCCCACTAGGATAATGGATGAGTTGGGGGGAATTAGTTGTTTAATGCCACTTGGGAAATTAGAAAAATGGAGGGGATTAGTTTTAAAATAGAGAGGAGGAGAGTAGGGAGGGGGGATTATTGTGGAAAGAAGGAGAACTTGGAGAGGAGGCTAAGAGAGGAGCTCTTCATCAAATTCCATCCATAATTGGGCTTTGGAAGGTTAGTGAACAAGACTACTCTCTTGTATAATCTGTTGCTTGATATGTATGCTTGTTCTTGCTTGATGCATGAATTTTGCAAATGTCTTCTATGAGTTTCTGTTATTTTTTGGGTTTTGATTTGGTTGTTGAAAGAGCTCCTTCCAGTTGGAAGGTAATGCTAATCTTGAATAGGGAAGGGGAGGTGTGACCCTCCTCGGGTGTCATCTTGTTTTCTTGTTATAAGAAATGCCTTGAGGGCATGTTGGTACTTTTAGCCAAGAGGGCTTTAAGGCTTGAGAGCCTAATGGGATATCCCTGGTAATTTGATTTAACTGAAAGGCTTGAGGCCTTGAGGAAGAGTAATTTGTTGGCTTGAGGCCTTGTGATAAAATGTGATAAAATGTGAAAGGATGACACCTAGAGGTAGAGATGTCTACTTCCCTACCCTCTCTGAACTCACCTAAGCTGAGTCTTTGTATTGTGAATAAGCCATGGGAGTGTGTGTGTTATTTGCTTGATTGTTGTTGTTTCAATGTTGTGAAGTGTTTGGTCTATTCTACCCTGGGTATGTGAATGGTCTCCTTAGCTTGGGGGTGACTCTCTTGCGGGTCAAAGGTAGGGAGGAGAGCTAGATGGTTGTTGTTTTCTCCCTTATTGTCTTGCAGGTTACTGTTGGAGTATGTAAAAAGAATTGAAGGAATTTTGCCTTGTTTAAGAAAATGTTCTATCTTCCTATTTGTAATGAGAGCTTGGTCTCTTTAATATCTTCTTGGTTAAGTTTCTTTTGATGGGGAAAGATTGTTTCCTACGAAAGTTGTAAAACAAAATATGTTTTGGGAGAAGAAAGTAATTCCTCCCTTAGAGTGTATTTGAGTTGTGGGGATTTTACAGTTGTTAGTCATTTTTGGATCTTATCAAAATTGTAAAGTTGTGAGATTGCATGTTGATTTGGATCAGTTGTAAAAATATATCTCTTGTAGTATCTAGTGAGAAAGTTATTATTACACTATTGTGAAAGATGCAAATTTGCCCTTGAAAACAAAACTTAAATTTGAATTAAGTAGGCAACGAAAAATAAACTAAATCGTTTTACCTTTTTGTTTACTTGAAGTGAAAGATTTAATAGTTCATGTATTTACTATATCTCCTTAATTCATTGAATTAAAAATGTATACTTGATAGATTAAAAAGTAGTTAAAAAGACTCAGATATATATGGTCATTTACTACATGTTTTCACTCAAGTATTTACTTAAATGGAAATTAAAATGTGGAGTTAATGTGAAAAAAAAATCTACTATGAAATGTTGTTAAGAATTTTATATATATATATATATATATATATATATATATATATATTGTTATTTTAAAAGTAGATGGGAAAAATTGGTACACTTGTATATATATATATGTATATATATATTTATTATTAATTGAAGTTAAAAAAAATTGGTAAACTTGTGTATATATATATCTATATATATGTATATGTATATATATATAAATTTTAAATAGATTTGTTTAAAATGAAATTGAGGAAAATGTGTTTACTAATATTTATATATATATAAATTTTATTAATATTAAATTTGGTTTTTAAAAAAAAAATTGCAAAGTAAAGTAAACGGAGGAAGGATCGCTGTTTATATGAGGGACAATTGAAAAATTACAAGGGTTATGGTGGGGGTTTAAACCCCCACCGAAATTCACTTACAATAATAAGGGTGTGGGGAGGGGTGGAGCCCCACCCACACCCCACGCAGTGGGTTGTGGGTGGGGCTCCGCCCCTCCCCACACCCCTGTCCAAACTTAACCCCCTCACGGCCACCACAGGCCAACACCCGCTGCGGCCATTACGCCCTGCTCCCGCCAACGACCTACCATTCCCCACTCCCTCCACCTTCTGCTAATGCTTTCGCCTACCACGTGGCCATTCTCCCCCACGGTACCCTCTTTCCTCCGCCCTCTACATCAACATTTCCCTGCTCCACACCTCCATGTGCCCTGCGACCAGCACCACCACGAATGCCTTCTCTACCTGTAGCATATACAAAATGCAAGAATGTTAGGGTTATACACCCACAAGGATATGAGATATGTAATATAACAATATACTCATTGTATGAATGAGGTATATCTTAATATGAAAGAATAGTTAATAATAAAAATGTATATATATTATTTAAATTACAAATGTGTTGTATTATAAAATTGTAATGTATACTTACCCATGTGCTATGTGTTGGATTCATAACAAAACTCTATTTAAATAGGAGTGGAGTCACCATTTACAAGACAAAATAAACATTCATATATATATATATATATATATATATATATATATATATATATATATATATATATATATATATATATATATATATCGTTAATAAATAAGATTTCTCTAATAGAATATATATATATATATATATTCACACATATATATATACACACACATATATATATATATTCACATATACATATACATATAAATCGTTAATAAATAAGATTGCTCTAATAGAATATATATATAAATTATTATATGTATAAAATTGAACAATATTAATGGGGAAATTTGTAATATTCACTAATAATTATTTACTTTAGTTTGTTTGTAAAGAAATTTTGACTTCAGGATTGGTAATTTCCAAATGAATTACCAAGGAAATGAAATTTAAATTAACGTAATAAATTTAAATAAAAATACAAAAAGTAAATGAAGGAATATGTTAATGAGCAAACAAAAGACTATTTAAAACAAATCGATAGAGGAGTAGACACAGAGTGCGAGGCAGCATTAAGTAGACTAAGAAAACCTATTGAGACCAACCCATTAACAAACGTAGTGAATACCCTTCAAGCAAAAATGAATATTCACGTGTGTGGAATATTCTGAAGACACTTATCGTTTACAACTTATACATATGCAATCGAGTATGCTCACGTGTGTGAGGGGAAACTTTGCAAGTAGTAAGGAAAATTTTTGATAGTTCGTATCATGACACATGTCGCATGTGGACATGACACGCGTGATAGCATGTTGTGACCACATTACGAAATGTGGGCATGATAATGTGTATATTTTGAAGCAATATAAAGGAGAAGACTCTTTTTAAATGGTGATCTAGTTTTAGTGTTCAACTATTGTGTTGATTTTCATGATTATATGTTGCTATGTTATCTCCAAAGTAGATCTGTTAAGTTATTCAAATTTACATAATTGGTCAGGACACATTTGTTGTTCGTGTGTGATTATCTTGATTGGTTTCTGGTGAATTAAACATCCTTTCAAATAATTGATTTTGATTGGTTCTTGCCAAGGATTAAAATCCTTTAAAATGATTATTGTGATTGGTTTCCCTTAGGCCAAGAATTAAAAATCCTTTGATGAGATCATAGTAATTTAGGAGAACATCACTGGGATTACTAAAGAAGAGTATAGTAACTTACAGACCTACACATTTGTACAAGATGCAAACATTCCAAGTGCCCAACAAGTTAGAGTTAACCTGCAAAGTAGACCCACCTATCCTACACATCTGTCTCCATAATCATCATCCATCCATTGACTCCATTACCCAATAGATTTGGCACTGGTAAACTTAGAACATTTTTATACAAATCCTATCCACACTCTTGATGATTCAAATACTTTCATTAGGAAATAGTAAGTAAGTTCTGCATCTACCTCACACCTGTGTACGGTAGTTAGTAGATTGCCCAAATTAGAATCCATTTAGACTTTTAGATTTGCTTTATCGTTTAGGTACACCCACCTAGGCCTGGCAAAGCCTAAAGAGTAGGGGGTTTCCAATTGCATAAACCCTATTTCATTAGCCAAAAATGTATTAAGAGATTAGCACCCTCTTATGGTTTAAGAACCTACATTTTTGAGACCTAAAAAATACTTTGTCCATGACAAAGTTAATAAATCATCATTTTGTGTGCACCAAAAGCTAAGTAAGGACCAAGACTTTAGTGAATATTACTGCCCCATGCTCATACCAATGATGATCAATAAATAGCAACTAACACCCAAAGCAATAATCCTCATGCCTTTAAAATGAATGCCCATATACCTTGTGAATAGTAAACACCAAAATGATCAAAGCTCTTTTGCCAATGCTTTGTGTTGGTTTACATCTTCTAGTGCATCAAATGTTAAGATGAGACCATGTCACACATGTGTAAGTGCTGCCACGAGGTTCATGTGAAAATATTGTCATAATATCAAAAACAGTGCTAAGGGATAATCACCAAATATCAAACCAATGATGTCTTAATCCTTGACATCAATGCCAAATCCAAGAAATGTCGAATTGCCTTTTACCAATAGCAAACTAAAGCATAAAGAAATTGATGTAACAAAATGCTGTCCCACTACACATCATTAAGGTTAACCAAGGAGAGAGAAATATTTAGCATTATCAACATATTAAGAACATGAGCACTTGCATGAGCACTTTGACATCAAATGCCAACTGACGGCATCACAACATTCTTATCAATATATAACAACTGACTACATCACAACATTTTCATCAATATATCAGGAGCATAAGCACTTGCATATTGGATCCCACAATACCACTGTAATGATAACCACATGCATGGCACACCAACTATGTCAACATCATGAATACCAAGTCAACCAAATGTTGCCAAGCATAACCAAATACCTCTGTCTACCAAGTGTCATGATAGCTATTATTTGTACCACCCACAAACCTGAGAGTTCATGTATTTGACATCAAGGACAACAACTGAGAGGGTAGGAAACTCCCCCTTTATCCTTGATGGAAAAAAACAACTCTCTCTCTCTCCCACTTTTTGCATCAAAGACAAAGGGAGGATGAATTGTGCAATTGCCTCAAAGATAGATTAGGAACCATAAGCTAGTATGCTGTAGAAAGAAATGATAAGGAATATAAAACATACCATTACTATCCAATGGAGCACAAGGTATCTAGATTGTCAGTACCAAAAAATATGACCATATAAAAGAACATGTATCAGAGCAAGGGAAACAACTGAATATGCCAAACATGAAAATTAGTAGACCATCAAAGAGAAAAACTAGAGATATGGTCACTGTCAACTGTATAGGGAAGAACACCACTGTCACCAACACCAATAACCATCTAAAAAAACTAGAATGCATAAATAGAAATGATCAAGAAGCAAGACATGTAGGCGTCAAGAGAACAACATCAAATCATCAAGATAACATATATATATATATATATATATATATATATATATATATATATATATATATATATATATATATATATATATATATATATACCACTATACCAATGTACCAACTATCCTTATCAAAGCAACAATAGAATGTCAAAAAATTGATAAATCGGTGCATGAACCAATGTCCTCATAAATGTTGAACTGATAGAAGAAATAGAGGAACATATCCATCAAACTAAAAGAGTAAGTTCTATGATAACTGCCATTGTAAATCCATGAAAAGAGATCACAAAAGATTGAAATTTGTTCATCACTTGTCACACTAGGGTGCTAAGAAGCTCCCCCTGAGATCGAAGCCTATTGCAACTTTCCATTGACTTTAAAGACCTCAACATATACTTCATTGTAAGCATTTGAATCAAAATATTATGAAGCATGTGCATATTAATATATCAACTTTCTTCATCAGAGTATTACCCTGTTCTATAGAACTTGCAGTAAAGAAGTTTGAATTTAATCATGAGAATGATCAAGAAAGACATGTATCTCTCTTCAACAGTATAAGCTTCTTGCAACAACACTACTACATATCACTGTCATTGTATAAATCAAGGCAACAAGCACTGCACAAAAGCATCATCCATCAAGCACTTAATTGCTCTAGTCTTTTGCCTTTTGTCTTGCAAACAAGATACAAATCACTAATGACATTCTTCTGCCACTACACCTCTGCACCTTTTAATCATCAAGTATGCTCTTGTTATGGTAAAATACCTCCTGAAGATGTCTCAACACTTGGCAACTTCCAAATGATCAAAACCTAACACAATTCTTCTAAGATACCTAATTGTAGTCATCACCATAAACTAAAACAAGAGTGACCAAGACTGTATTGCTGAAGACATCAAGAGAACACTGTAGAATCAAATAAGGCACCAAGAAACACTTGTAATAGTCACTGTATAACTACATTTTCAAGGTCTGTTCATGGCATCAAGACTTGTCACTAAATTCAAACCTGCAACCTTAACAGATAAACTTATTTGACAGTCTTGAACTAAAAATGTATAAGGCATATGAAGTACATGAAGACTTTATCAACCCACATGATCACACCTTTGACACATTGCTCAGAACATCCTGATTTCAAATGAGACACTTCAAATCATTAAGGCACACTATGACCTTCCAAAAACCTTTAGTCATCAACATACTCAACTTCATACCAATGAATGCACTAAAAACAAACAAATGTCCAAGAGACCTTTCAACCCTTACAACTACTTAACATGAAGATTTGATTCCAATTCCATCAAGGTGGACAATAACCTCAAGCACATCCTGTCATTAGGTAAACTGGAACCTATCATGAAGATGTGACATTAGATGATATCTATTGCTTATTATTCTAACAAAGGAGTATCCTTTGAACACCTTGTTATCATCTTTGAAGGCTTTGAAGCATGATGAAACACAAAAACATAAATCACAAAGGCATGCATTTAAGCTGCTATAAGACATCAAACCAGACTTTCTACATCATCAAACTTCTTGAAACTTTTTGGGCCATGAGATAGATAGTTAGACAACTCCCCCTCACTCTAAGCTGTGTCTTAAATGATTTGTAATGTCTCTTGTCCAGCATGCACAAGATTAAGACTTCTTTCTTCTTGACTTTATTTTCTTCTCCAAACTAGTATAGGATATTTGTTTTCCTTTCCTAAGGCATTCACTTGCTTTTGCTTGAACATGTAGCCTCCAATTGGTTTTATCCTAATTATAATGGTGAGCATGCTAGCATGATGCATGAGCATCTACCCAGATACAAGTCTGACTGTAGAACTAAAAATGCTGTTCAACTTGATTCTTCTACAGCCACAGAATTAGTCAGTTATACACTAGGTAGATGGCCGACAGAAGAAAGCTATTAGGTTGTCAACCCTGATGAAAAAACTTGGGGGCAGTATGAAGCAAAGGTTCATACAAAAATACGGACTAAGCAAAAGAAATCTGAGGCTCAGAGAAATTGGCATTCGGCATGGATGCAAACTGCCTCTGAAAACATAGACGACATAGCAGTTGATGTAAAACAGAACATAAATAGGACTGTTTCTGTTTATGATGGGTTATTACAAGTTCAGAACAGTCAGTATAAAACTGAAACTACTTTAAGTAGAATAGACAAACAGTGTACATCTACACTGAACAATTTTGGTACAGTTGGTTATCAGGTCAGTCAGACGCATACCATGGTCACTAGTATTCAAGCCACTAGTGAACGAATAGAAAATGTGACCAACCAAGTCTATTCTCAAGTCTCTGTTTCAGATGACAGAAGAGACACTCAGGCACAAGAAAATAAAGCGCTAATGGAAAATGTAGCAAGAAATCTAGAAAGGGTTAGAAAATATGTAAAAAAGATTAGAGTGTCACAGAAAGGAGTAGATAGTTCAGAAGAAGAAACTTCTGACACTAAAGCCAGTAAATCCCAGAAGTCTGAGCTAAAACCCAGACCAAGGATACAAAAGAAGAAAAGTATTCTGTTCACAGAAGAAATAGAAGAAGAGAAACCAGTAGTCACACAGAGAAGTCATAACCCTCCTATGCCTACTAAGCTTGTCCTGCCTAAACAGAAAGAACATATGTTGCAGGCTACAGAAGGCCTAAAGGATTGGTTAGCTGAAAATGATCTACAAGATAGTGAACCAGTGTATATGGATGAGCCAGCTGTTGCTGCACAGTCTACTGAAGAAGAAGCATGTGATACCATATCCCTTGAAGATTCAGATCTAGAATCTGAAAGAGATTATGAATCTCCTGTTGAGATAGAAATAGAAGAACATTGGGAACCTCTATACAAAACTGTTGTAGATGATAATTTTGATATAGAGATGAAAGATGTCTTATCTGAAAATTCCCAACCAGAAAACTTGAGAGCTTATGCTACTTTAGGTTATATTCTCAACATAGATAAAATTCTAGATCCATATGACACTATCTGTACCTGGTGTGACACATTAGAGAATTTCTTTGATACCAGAGGCACCACTTGGTCTGAAGCAAACAAGGTCCTCTATGCTGTCCGACTCATGTCAGGTAAATTAAGAAATTGGTGGAACTCTCTCCCAGATAATGGCATAATTTCTATAGATGCAGATGGAGACAAGTATGTAAAGGAAAAAGATATGGGTCGAAATGATATTTCTGTTGAAGGTTTTGCAACCTTAAAATTGTATTTAGTTGGCTTGTTTAGTGGTAACAGAAAAAATGAAGTTCATGAAGCAGAAAGAATTTTATATTCTCTACAACTAAAAGACCTAGGGAAACTACATAAGTACAATCTAGTATTTGAAAAATATATGATTGCTACAGGCAAATACTATGATACTACTACAAAGAAGTTCTACTTGAACTCTCTTCCCTGTGGTCTAGGAGCTTATGTGGAAGAATATGTCACAGAAAAGTATAAATCAAATATTGGTGCTCATGGCTTCATAGAATTGAGACAATTAGTCACTCATAAGGTAGAGAAGGGGTGTTTAATGAAAACTTTGAGTGAAAATAAAGATCAGTTCAATTCTTCATGTAATTTACAAGATTATTGCAACCAACCACCACATAGCCAGTTAAAAGAATTCAAATCTCTTAGAAAATTTAGCAGAAATTCTTGTGGAAAGCATTGTTCTTGTAAGAAATGTAAATATTCTGGTGATAATGATGACTATAGAAAGCAGAAGTATAAAAATAAATCTTTCAAAAGAAAGAAATATAGGTTTGCACCTGTCAGCAAGCATTCTTTTAAGAATCGCAAACCTCCCAAGTATTTATTCAAAAAGAATAAGTTTCAGAAAGGCCAGAGAAGTAGATCCAAATCAGTGCAGTGTTTTATTTGCAAAGGTCCACATTATGCCACTGATTGTCCAAAAAAGTATCAGAAAGATAATAAGGTTTATGCTATGATTGCCGATCAATTTTTACTTGATTGGGATATTGTGCATTCTGCAGATGTGTTAGGTAGAACAGAAGATACTTTATTTGAATTGGTTGAAATCTTGCCTGAGCAATATTCTATGGCTCGTGACAAGCACAAGAAGGTAAAATCTTCTAGTTCTAGCTCTTCATCAGAATCGGACAGTTCTCACTCTTCTGATGTACATGCAGTATCCAAGACACTCAAGAAAGCTCTACAAGAACTTGAGTTTAAAATCAGTATGGCAAAAGCTAAGGATCCCTACCACATGCCTAGTTCTTTAGATGCCCGTAAGCAAGCTGCTAAGAAACAGGTAAAGGATCTTAAAGAATGGACCAGGGAAAAAGAGGCTATTCTCTGTAAATTGAAAAAGCCTTCTCATCGATCTGCTTCCAGTTCACCTTCTCCACCACCAAAGTCTTCCCGTTCTTCTCATGGGTATACAGTTCCTAGATGGTCTACCTCCAAACAGTCTGGCAAATCTTGCAAGTCTCTTAGGTCACCTTCCTCTTCTCCTTCTTTGGGACGCTGTATTGATGCTCTCTATTTAAAGGTTGACCGTTGTACTGAATCCATTGACATCCTGACCCGTCAGTCTGCCCTCCATGACAAAACTCTTAAACACCTTTCTTCTTAGGTGGGGGAAATTTTGGCACTTTTAACTAAAGCTGATTCTCAGTCCTCCTCACAGTCTGAATCTGAACCAGAATCCTTAGGTGAACCTGCAAAAGCCTTGTATATGGTTGAGAATTGTACATACATCTGGACTAACCTTTATTTTCCTGGATATAAGTCAATACCATTAGATGCTTTTGTAGATTTAGGTTCTTCCAGAAGTTTCACTAAAATAGGTGCAATCCCTCCTGAATTCTGGAAACATAAGACTGATCTTCCCTCAGGCTATGCCATAAATGGAAATGAGTTACAGATGGGTAGATATGCACAGGATGTCCAAATTGAAATCCAAGGTCAGAAATTTGTGGTTGATTTCATTGAATTAGATAGTCTCAGAGAAGACATATTGTTAGGTTATACTTTCTTGACTAAATACCAACCATTTGTGTTACGAACCCATGAGATTACTCTTAAACATCCAAATGGTTTAGTCAAAGTCCCTTCTCTGAAAGTTGTAACCCACAAATTGTCTGACAAAGTAAAGAAACAGAAAGAGTCTCTAAAGTCTTAGGGACCTCAATTACCTCTACTATTAGAACCTGTAAAGGCTAGGTTTGAAAAAGAATGTTGCAGTCTTAACCCTTTACAGTTTTGGACAAAGGACCATGAAAAATGTGAGATTCGGCTCAAACCAGAATGTCAATCTGTAATTCCTTTTGAGCCAGCTTATTTGATGAGTCCTTCAGAGGTAAAAGAAATTGATGAACACTTGCAAGAATTACTTGATGGCAAGTTTATCAGGGATAGTAAAAGTCCTTTCAGCTGTCCAGCATTCCTGGTAAACAAAAGAGCCGAACAGATCAGAGGAAAGAAAAGATTTTGCATAAATTACAAGCCTCTGAATGATATTATTCTGCCATTCAATTATCCAATTCCATTCAGCACTGATTTGATAATGAGAGCAGCTTCCAAAAAGGTCTTCTCCAAGTTCGACTGCAAGTCTGGTTTCTGGCAGATCAAGGTAAAAGAAGAAGACAGGTATAAAACTGCTTTCTTTGTCCCTCAAGGACTTTATGAATGGAACGTCATGCCCTTTGGTTTGAAAACTGCACCAGCTTATTTTCAAAGGCATATGGATAAGGCATTAAGAAGCTTGAAAGATTTCTGTTCAGTTTATATAGATGATATCATTGTTTATTCTGAAAATGAGACTGAACATTTGAAGCATTTAGAATCTTTGTATAATGTTATTAAAGAAAATGGGATATGTCTTTCTGCCAAGAAAATGGTCATTGGTAAACAGGAAATTGACTTCTTGGGATTGGTTCTGTCAAATGGCAAGGTAAAACTCCAGCCCCACATTCTAAAGCATATCTCAGAATTTCCAGATGTTTTGGTTGGAACAAAACAAATACAAAGGTTTCTAGGTTGTTTAAATTATGTCAGTCCATTTTATAATGGATTAGCCAAAGACAGAAAGAAATTGCAAGCTCAGTTGAAAGAAGGTGCAGGTCCTTGGACTGATGAACTCACTGAAATAGTCCAAAGGATAAAACAAAAATGCCAGTACCTCCCTACTCTACATCTTCCAGAAGAAGGTTTTTCATTGCTTTTATTCACTGATGCTTCTGACGATGTTTGGGGTGCTGTGCTATTACAGGAGATTCCTCTCAAAGGAACTCAAGTTTGTGGATATAGGTCTGGGAAATTCACTGATACAGAATGTCGATATACTATCTACGAAAAAGAAATTTTGGCTATCAAAAAAGGAATTGAAAAGTTTAAGATACTTCTTAAACCTGTGCATTTTATTGTCAAAACAGATAGCCAGCCAATGAGATCTCTTCTTAGTAAAAAACCTAATAAAGACATTGCTCATGGTTGAATTGCAAGATGGTATTTAGATTTCTCCAGTTATGATTTTGAAATAGAATGGATAAAAGGTGATAACAATCCACTTGCAGATTCCTTAACCAGAGAAATGGTGAAACTGGTAGAACTAGCTAGTATGGTAATCATTCCAGGAGAGACTCTTGTCAGAAAAGATGGTATAGAGATTTTCCTGAGCAAAAATGATCAAGGTAATGACCTATGGGTTCCACAACTCCCACCAGAAATTCTAACACCAATTCTGGAGTGTTATTTCATGAATAAGTGGCTACAAGAATTACGTGATGTAATTCATGAAAATTATTGTAGAGGTATTTTATCAGGACCCCAACAATCAGCATTTCTGTCTCATTTTGGTCTTGAAGATGCTGCAATTTACTTTGCTCTCAGAAATAGTGTAGCATTTGATGTTTGCATAACATCTCTGTTGCCAATGAATTGGCCAGTAAAGATTAAAAAGAATTTTCTGAAATGTGCAAAATTTGGTTTATTTAACAGCATCACTTTGTTACAGACAGAATTTGAAGATTATGCTGATTTGTTCCTTGGTTATAATGAACGAATTCTTCAAGATGATATGAAGGAATTCTTTAATCATCTGCAAAAGAATTTTGCATGGGCTATAGAAGAAGGCATGGCAGGTCCTTCTGGTTATCTGCAAATGAGGTTAAATTATGCTCTTCCTAGAGTAGAATATTATCCTCTTACAATGAATTGGTTCCCACGGGCCCAGATAGAAGGAATGGAGATAGCATTACTTCCTGCATTGACTGCTGCACGCACAGAGATTGACTTTGCATCTCCTGATGAAATTACAAAGATCATTTACACATTCAATCAAAGAGATGATGACCTAACGATAGCATTTCAGCCTCTACCTCTACATTTGATGCCTCCAATAGACCTGGACCACCACTATGAAGAATCGGATCCACCTCCTCTTGTTATCCAACCAAATTATTCTGATGATGATGGATATTAGTCAGATGGTAGCTAGCACATGGGCTTGTCTGTGCCGTGATGTCAGCCACGTTAAGATCTGACAATAGGAAGCAACCCTATCCAAAAAAAAGCAAGATCCCCGTAGCTACTTTCGGGTGTAAAGTGGGCCGTGTTCACATGCAGTGTGCTCCATGTGATTTCCTCTTTTACTGTTGGCTCCACTAGCAACAGTTGCTACTACGTGTCAATATTGTATGGATCAATCTTCCTCTAGCAATAGTGCGAGACGCGTGTCCTCTTTGTATGGTCGGAACTCAAAATTGCCTTAATCTTTTGGCATCCGACTTTGTGTATAAATAAGGGCCAATGCATTGTGTTAAGCATTCGGAGTCAGAGATAAAATTTTAGAGTTAAGAGTCTAGAGTGTGGTCATACAAAAGTATGCTCTTGTTCTGCGCTTAGTGCGATCTGAACAATCAGAAATTGTAATCAGTTGCTTGTATAATCATCTGAAGATCAATAAAAAAGTGTTTTTAAGTTTTGGAATTCCGCTGTGTGTGCTATTGTTGGTTGTGTGCTATTGTTGGTACGTTGTGTGCTATTGTTGGTGCTATTGTTGGTATCAGAGCCAAAACCCAGACCAAGGATACAAAAGAAGAAAAGTATTCTCTTCACAGAAGAAATAGAAGAAGAGAAACCAGTAGTCACACAGAGAAGTCATAACCCTCCTATGCCTACTAAGCTTGTCCTGCCTAAATAGAAAGAACATATGTTGCAGGCTACAGAAGGCCTAAAGGATTGGTTAGAACATATGGTATCAGAGCCAGGTTCATGTGTTTACTTGAATTTCTTTTTTTGCCCTGGGTGAGTTGTATTGCTGAAAGTACTGTTAGTAGCGTGCTGTAGTACCTATGGAGGATCGCAGTAAGACCCGTTGTTGAAGGCCGAAGGAAAGTGCCGTGTTGAAGGGCAGTCAGTCGAGGAAAGTAGCAGGGAATATCGCGAACGAGTTATCAGTAAGTTTTATTTCTTCACCCATGGCCTTGAGAAAGTCTTTGGATGCAAGTTCAGCTCTGTCTGATGTCTTACATAACTATTTCCAAGATGGTAACACACATTTTGTAGATGAGAAAGGCAACTTTAAATTCCCAGATGTTAAAATTAACACATTTTATCCTGAAAAAGGAATTAAGGCCAAAGTTTGTGATTCAGTTAGACAAAGTGAAATAAATCTGTTAGTCTCTGGCACTGGAATATGTCCAATTTATCTTCCATTTTTAGTTCCTAAACATATGACCTATAGATGTAGGTCTCAAAAAATTGATAAATCGGTGCATGAACCAATGTCCTCATAAATGTTGAACTGATAGAAGAAATAGAGGAACATATCCATCAAACTAAAAGAGTAAGTTCTATGATAACTGCCATTGTAAATCCATGAAAAGAGATCACAAAAGATTGAAATTTGTTCATCACTTGTCACACTAGGGTGCTAAGAAGCTCCCCCTAAGATCAAAGCCTATTGCAACTTTCCATTGACTTTAAAGACCTCAACATATACTTCATTGTAAGCATTTGAATCAAAATATTATGAAGCATGTGCATATTAATATATCAACTTTCTTCATCAGAGTATTACCCTATTCTATAGAACTTGCAGTAAAGAAGTTTGAATTTAATCATGAGAATGATCAAGAAAGACATGTATCTCTCTTCAACAGTATAAGCTTCTTACAACAACACTACTACATATCACTGTCATTGTATAAATCAAGGCAACAAGCACTGCACAAAAGCATCATCCATCAAGCACTTAATTGCTCTAGTCTTTTGCCTTTTGTCTTGCAAACAAGATACAAATCACTAATGACATTCTTCTGCCACTACACCTCTGCACCTTTTAATCATCAAGTATGCTCTTGTTATGGTAAAATACCTCCTGAAGATGTCTCAACACTTGGCAACTTCCAAATGATCAAAACCTAACACAATTCTTCTAAGATACCTAATTGTAGTCATCACCATAAACTAAAACAAGAGTGACCAAGACTGTATTGCTGAAGACATCAAGAGAACACTGTAGAATCAAATAAGGCACCAAGAAACACTTGTAATAGTCACTGTATAACTACATTTTCAAGGTCTGTTCATGGCATCAAGACTTGTCACTAAATTCAAACCTGCAACCTTAACAAATAAACTTATTTGACAGTCTTGAACTAAAAATGTATAAGGCATATGAAGTACATGAAGACTTTATCAACCCACATGATCACACCTTTGACACATTGCTCAGAACATCCTGATTTCAAATGAGACACTTCAAATCATTAAGGCACACTATGACCTTCCAACATCCTTTAGTCATCAACATACTCAACTTCATACCAATGAATGCACTAAAAACAAACAAATGTCCAAGAGACCTTTCAACCCTTACAACTACTTAACATGAAGATTTGATTCCAATTCCATCAAGGTGGACAATAACCTCAAGCACATCCTGTCATTAGGTAAACTGGAACCTATCATGAAGATGTGACATTAGATGATATCTATTGCTTATTATTCTAACAAAGGAGTATCCTTTGAACACCTTGTTATCATCTTTGAAGGCTTTGAAGCATGATGAAACACAAAAACATAAATCACAAAGGCATGCATTTAAGCTGCTATAAGACATCAAACCAGACTTTCTACATCATCAAACTTCTTGAAACTTCTTGGGCCATGAGATAGATAGTTAGACAACTCCCCCTCACTCTAAGCTGTGTCTTAAATGATTTGTAATGTCTCTTGTCCAGCATGCACAAGATTAAGACTTCTTTCTTCTTGACTTTATTTTCTTCTCCAAACTAGTATAGGATATTTGTTTTCCTTTCCTAAGGCATTCACTTGCTTTTGCTTGAACATGTAGCCTCCAATTGGTTTTATCCTTCCTCTACACCATTGTGCTTTGTGCCTAAACATATTGCATTTATAACACAAAACATTGTAGTTTTGATCAAGAGAAGAATAGTTTCTTCTAGGAGATCTGAGAGAGTCATACCTTGCATGCATCCAATAGGTTTTTACAAAATGGCCAACTTTATTACAGCTATAACAAGCATTATTGTAGTTCTAATTTGATCAGCCATAAAAAAATTTCTCTTTATTCCAACCAAAACCTTTTCTTTTACAATCTCTGGCCCTGTGACCATAAAAATGACATGCATAGCAATAATCATGGAATTGTGAATAATTATACCTAATAGGTGGAAATCTTGAATATTTTTTATCAACAATATTAACCTTATCTTTCTTCTTGGATTCAACCTCAGGTGCAGCAGAGTGAAATGTTAGGTCTATCTTCTTCCTAGGAACATCTCTTATCTTGGAACATGAATTTCCTTTCTCATAACCCAAGCCAGTAGTATCCCTCTGATACCTTTGCTTGCTCAACATGTCATTCAGGCAGTCAATACTCTTTTCAAATTGAATATTCTTTTGCGATTTTGAAGATGCTTCTTCCAAATTCTTTCTCAAAGAGACTATTTCTTTCTCTAACTTCAGACATTCTATTTTTTTTAACTTCAAGATCATATTTAGTCATATCTATTGTTCTTTTGGCTTCTACAACTTCAATTTTTAGATTGATAATCTATTTTCCAGATTCATCAACTTGACTTCTAAAATCTACAATCAACTTTCTTGCCTCTTCAAATTCAACAGAAACTTTTGCAAGATTAGAGAGTACCTTAGTCTTAGAATCCTTCTCTTGTTGAAGTTGAACCTTTAATCCCTAGTTCTCTTTTTCAATATACTTGTTCATTTCTAGAGCAACTAAAAGTTCTCCTTCAATATCCACTTCACAGTCATGTTCATCCACAAAGAAGTCTCCTTCTGCATCATCAATCTTAACAACAAAGTCATTTTATTTATCACACTTTGTGTCAACTTTGAAAGGTGACTTAGGAAACAACTCATCATTGGGCTTGACTAGGGTTTGTTGTACAACCTTTTTCTTGTCATCTTTCTTTTCTCTATTTCTTCTACCTTTTCCAATGGTACTCTGCTATTAGGACCTACCCAAGCCTATTAGAGTTTAATAGGGAACCTAAACTTTGATTCCACTTGTTGGAGTACTTGACAACACTAAGAAGTGGTGGGGCAAATCTATGTTGTAGACAAAACACTTTCTTTACTTTTATTTCATACTTTCAGAAACAAAAGAAAGATTGAAGATTAAAGCCTTATAAATGCAAGTTATTGTGAACTAAGGAACTAAACATACAAGTGTAATGAAAAAATGAGCCATGCAACAAAGATACCATAAGACAATGATTTTAGGAGTGGAAAACCATCATAGGGTAGAAAAACCACTCATTCAATGCCTCATTGGCTTAATCAAAATGTGCTTCACTAGCAAATACAGATGCCTCACTAGCTATATGTGCCTCACTGGCTTTTGTACCTCACTGGCTATTTGTGCCTCATTGGCTATTTGTGCCTCACCAGGCTATTTGTACCTCACTGGATTTTATATAATCTCATGAATATAATATAGAATTTGAATCAATACAGAGGGTTACTCTGTTTCCTTACAATCGAGTTCTTGGCTGTCTCACTATTTGAGACTCAAGAATACATAATTACAAATATGCACATCAACTCATAACAGATCTTGCATCAACATCTTGTTACAACCTCAATGATAGTGTAAGATACACACTCATCAACATCACACCAGATGTTTACAATACATGTCTTTTTATACATTTTCACAAAGCCTTCCTTTTTTCATGAAATAATTTAAATCTGTAACTGAAACATTCCAACTATCTCTGATAATATTCAACTGCAAGAATAAGTATCAAAAGAAAGTGGTCCAATAGACCCTTTTGAGTTTGTAAAGACCCTTGCAGAATGTCTTTGAAACTATTACAATAATAAATCTTTAACCACAATAATCCACATAATTTTCAAACTGTTTAATGTAACAAGGCATGCCTTGATCAAATTGTAGTTACCAATCCTTACCCATATCAAAGCAAGAACAAAATAACAACATCAAACTTCCTTTGACATTCTTGAAAGAAACCCTAGTGTTGAAGCATAAGAGTAAATCCTTCAAACCCTAACCATGAGTTTATCAAAAGTTTGTAAACCCTTTGCCATTGTTTAGAAACTATTTTTCCATTCACAAATCTTAACTATTCTTCAACAAACAAGATAAATAGTATATGAAAAGACAACCACAACTACCTTTAACTTATAACTGCAACCCAAGCTTATAATAAAGTCAAAACAATGCTCCATAAACTAAGACTATCACAGCTCAAAAAAAGCAGCAATTTTAGACTGTTTTCCCCTTTTCTCATAGACAGAAGACTGTAATTTTAAGATCTTCAGACACTGTTTCCATTTGTATAAGAAACTAAAGTAGAAATTTCAACATACACCTATAAAAAGAAGAATATCACTCTAAGTCTACTGTAAAAATACAAGGTTTTTTGTTATGGCTTTCATGTTTCAGAAAATAATTGTCGAGTTCACATTTGACTTCACTGTAACCCGAGCATTGTCATGTCTCAAAAGATCCACATCGTGATTACATAGGATCTCAAAACTCTACAACATGATGAAACCCTAGGTCAAGAGACTCCATGCCACTAAGTTCAACCTTGCATAATGAAAAATACAAACAAACTTTTTGCATATTGAATACCTTGTCCACCGAGAGACCAAGTTTTCCCTAGAATGGGTCAGTCACAAAGAGTTGTTTAGATAATCTTTTTACTTATTAAACATGCTCGGCACCTTTTAGGTAGGTTGTAACTTAAGTGCCCAAAAAAATTTCTTGATTATATTTAAACTTCAAATCAAAATAATAAACTTTAATCTTTCATAAATGAAATGATGCTCATAGTAACAAGTCTATCAACCAAAACTATAAACATAGCCAAGTCGACAACTTTAAACCACAACATGTCTTCATACTTTGTCCATGACAAAGTTAATAAATCATCATTTTGTGTACACTAAAAGCTAATTAAGGACCAAGCCTTTAGTGAATATTGCTGCCCCATGCTCATACCAATGATAATCAATAAATACTAACTAACTCCCAAAGCAATAATCCTTATGCCTTTAAAATGAATGCCCATATACCTTGTGAATAGTAAACATCATAATGATCGAAGCTCTTTTGCCAATGCTTTGTGTTGGTTTACATATTCTAGTGCATCAAATGTTAAGATGAGACCATGTCACACATGTGTAAGTGTTGCCACAAGGTTCATTTGAAAATGTTGTCATGATATCAAAAATAGTGCTAAGGGATAATCACCAAATATCAAACCAATGATGTCTTAAACCTTGACATCAATGCCAAATCCAAGCAATGTTAAATTGCCTTTACCAATAGCAAACTGAAGCATAGAAAAATTGATGTAACAAAATGTTGTCCCACTGCACATCATAAAGGTCAACCAAGAAGAGAGAAATATTTAGCATTATCAACATATCAAGAGCATGAGTAGTGGCATGTGCACTTTGACATCAAATCAAATGACAACTGACTGCATCACAACATTCTTATCAATATATCACAATTGACTACATCACAACATTCTCATCAATATATCAGGAGCATAAGCACTTGCATATTGGATCCCACAATACCACTGCAATGATAACTGCATGCATAGCACACCAACTATGTCAACATCATGAATACCACATCAACCAAATGCTACCAAGCATAACCAAATACCTCTGTCTGCCAACTGTCATGATAGCTACTGTTTGTACCAACTACAAACCTGAGATTTTGTGTATTTGACATCAAGGACAATAACTGAGATGGCAACAAGGACAACATGTACAAGAGAGATATTTGACACTTATTCCCCTATCACTTGCAATGGTGTCCTAATCTTTGCAAAGCAAAAGAATATTCTCCCCTTTAGTACCACATTGCATTTGCAAACATTGTAACTAACATTGCAAATGAATAATTTGATTTTATTTTTTGGCCTCATAAACTATATTGAGGTGATCCCAAACTTGTTTAGTAGTGGTGGTTGTTTAGATGTGATGTTAAATCTCATTAGAAATATTGAACAAGATTATGAGCTTGACCTTTTGATTGGCCTTATCAAACCTATTTTGATCAATAATAGCTTGTGTAGGTCCCATAGGCCTTCAAACTCAAGTTGATTTTAGAATTTTTTTTTCAAGAAGCATAGTTGTCTCCTCTCAAAAGATAAGAGTCACAAAGCATAATTTTTGGAGCATTGATAGCCCTTGTTTAGAGTTTTGGGGGTCCTTATCTCTCCAAATGTAACCCTTACATCTCCCTGATGTTTTATAGGGTCGATGCCATAGACATCATCATTGTAGCCATGTTAGGTGTTAGATGCAATAATTTTAGCATGATGATCTTACTCATAAATGTGAATCAGATGCACCATTAATAACAAACAATACTATTTTTTCTTTTGTGTTTACAAAACTAAAAAATGGCTTGGAATTTTAGAAAAATATTTTAGTTTTTTCTCTGAATTGTCAAGTGTAATAAAATAATAATATAGTTTTGCATTTTTTATGAAATATTAATTATATTAAATGCACTTTATTTTAATCTTAACTTTGGAATATGAAAATAAGTTCTAAAATAATTTTAATTTTTTCTTTTTTTTAAAATTCTTTTTAATGTTTTCCAATCCTAATGTAAAATCTTCCAAGAAATTTTTTGTTTTATTGAGAAAAGCATGGAGACAAAACCAAAATAAATGCATATTTTCTTTTACAAATTCTATTCAGATGCTTCTTTTAGCAATTAGATTGAATTGGTGTTGCACTTGTTCACCTTCTATGCCTTCTCCATAAGAATAAAATGTGTTTTGTGTTTGATTAATAGAAGTAATTATACTATAACATTGATTACCAGGTTGAGAGAAGTAGTGCAACTACTTATTAAAATTTGAAAGAGGTGTGGGAAGTACTTTAATGCCTTATTATTGATGGAAAGAAGTGTGGGATCATGGGAAGTGAAGTGTTGCTATGCAACAACCACTTTGTTATGCCTCCACGTGCAAAAACCTTTTTGTAATGCCTTCTTACTAGAATATATTATATTTTCTTTCCTATTTTCAGTCTGTAACAAAGATGTGAGAGTGGTTTTATAACATGGACATGGAAATTTCCATGTTGAACCTCCTCCATGCACAAAAAATTACATTATACACTTTAAATATCTATAAAATGTGATCTTCACATGCAAGGGATTACTATGCTATGCACAGTAAGTGCATTGAAACAACTTACAACATTTACACGCCAAGAATATGATTTTAGATGTCTTCTTCATATAGCTTATGCCTCTTTACCAAAAATTCTTCAAGCTCCAAATTTTAAACACATAGCTAGAAGAATATTATAATGCTCTGATAGTAAATTGAATTTGGGATAAAATAATTAGCAGATTAGATTTGATCAAAGAAATATATACAATAATATGCCTGGTAAATAACCATCCTAACCAACCAACTATATAGCTATCTTTTGATAGTTATAACTTAATGCTAATAATATTTGAGAGATTGTTTAGGTAAAAAGAGAGACCTAATCACTATTCAACTAGGCAAGTCAATCCTTATAGTTAAACATTGGGGACACAAACCAAACTTGGATACAACCCTGAAGGAGAGCTAAGCTACAAAAGTTATGTCCCTTTTGTTTTTGTTGAAAAGGTTGAGATTAGGAAGCTAGATCTAGGGTTTCTATGATGAAATATGCTAAAACAGATTTTGTAGATACAATGGAGCATAAAACCCAAAAAATAGAACCTAAGAGGGGCAAATCAAACTTGTCAAAGATCCCTTCTAGAAGTAGAGGCTAGATCTAGAGGACTAGGGCACTTGGGCACTCAGGTCCAAGGGTTTTGGTGTAGACAAAATGTTTGTGTGACTGTATCTATTATTTCTATCTTTCAGTAATCTGTTAGATGTCTAAAACTCTCAATATGACTTACACACATGAAAAAGGGAATAATGTTTATGTTGTATAGAGGCTTGCCTAAGTCAAACCTCATGTAAGTGTTCCCAATTCTACAATAATAGAGATAAGTGTGATAGAGAGTGTGTGCCCGAGGTAGGAAGAGGCAAAAAATGTAATAAAGAGTGTTGTAATCAAATCAAATGACAAGAGTTACCATGACCATGAAATCCTAGGTGGATGTATGTTAGATCATGGATCATCCACAAGGGGTTGATGAAGGAAGGAAGCTTCCTTGAGATACCTACAATAAGGGTTAATGCCTACAACAATAACCTACAGAGATAGATATCTTGTAGATAGAGCAATATCATAGAAAATCCTTAGCATTAGCCCTTAGAGATCTAAGCATTAGCTTCTAGGAGGTTTATAAGTGTTCAAGACTTGTTTATATATGATTCTTGATTACTTTTTGAGGGCCCAATAGAATCGAGGCCGATAAGGTACATCACATAAGTCATAAGGCCAACATTAAGATGTAAGTTGTTGAGTCTAAATTACTAGGACACTAGCACTAGGGCGCCCTAGTCCTAGTGATTTAGACCATCCCAAATCCAAATCCCAGAGGACTTAACCTTTATTCTTTGAAATGTACTAGAAATTACATACTATAAAAAGGGGTGAACATCTATGTTAAAAGGGTAAAATTGTAAAAGGGTATACAATTTGTGATAGTACATATAGCTCCCACTTTAGTAAGGGTATGAACTTATGCTCATACTCTTGCTAAAGTATGGAGAAAAAAAGATCTCTTTACCAAGATGTTGGAGCCATAGAATGACACTAAGTTGGGAGTTTACGCTATCCCCCAAGCTTAGGATCCTATGAGTTGACAATACTTAGATAAAGAGGTTAGGAAAGCATATTAAAGATTCATAGAAGACACAAGGTATACACATGAATTAAACATAAGGAAAACACATGGAATGCATGAAGTAAACATGGAATACACAAAACAAACATGGAATACAAAAAGTAAACATGGAATACAAAAAGTAAACATGGAATACATGAAGTACTCATGGTATATATATACACAAAGTAAACATAGAATACATGATTTATAATCATGGCATACACATGGAAGAAATGAGTATGTAATCATATAGACAAACAAAAAAGGAAAGCCTTAAGTCAACAAAGTAAGGAGGCCTAGGTTGAAAGGATGTTTGAATACTTTGTATCATCCCCAAAAGAAATCCAAGAATAAAGGAATTCTAGAAAGGAGATAGAAGAATGAGTTGATCGATTGCTACAAGGAGAGAAGTCAAACAAATAGACATGGATCAATCAAACGGGGAGGAGGAGTGCATGACTCTAGTGCTATCTTGCTTTGTCTCTAGGGGTCATGTAGATCAATATACCCTCACGAATCATGGACAAGCAAGTTTGGTTATGTTAGGCAACCATTGGTGAAGGTCATATGAAACACACATGCTAGCAAGTTGTGTTATGCTAGGTGGTTCATAGACACTGCAAATCACAAGCTAGAAAGGTGTGTTATGCTAGGTGACCATAAGTTTGTCTCATATAAAGAACATAGGATAGCATGTTATGTTATGCTAGGTGGCTTATAGAACATATGGGTCATAGGATTGTAAATTGTATATTATGATAAGTGACTGTACACCACTAATGCTCCAAGGAGCATGATTGAATAATGTCTCAGGGATGATAGAGCATCAGGGAGCACAAAATAAATAATGTCTTAGGGAGAATATTGATAACCATGCCTCAGGGGCACTATGAAAAACACCACCACGGAGGGCACATCAATTGGCTAAATCTCAAGAGGAATGAGTAAGGGTGCATGTATAAATGTTTGCATGTATAATATGCAAATTTATTAAGGAAAAGTAGAGGGAAAAGTGGAAGAGGAGGGGATATCCTTTAGAAAGAATTCTTACCCTTTTAACAGGTTGTCGCTCTATCCCCTAGAGTATGGGTAAGAACAACCTTGAAAGAGAAGATTAGAAAATAAGGTTACATCACCATGTGTAGCAATGTGATGATAGGAAAAAGTTGTGATTGCTACAACAATGGTGAGGTGATTGATGAAGTCTACATCACAAAGAGAGGAAGAGAGATATCTAAGGATAGAGTGTGAAGTATAAAAGATATAGTAAGGTCACCACAAATGGACAAAAACAACTTCTTACCACCCAAAAAGGGGAGAAGTGTAACATCACAATTGAGGTAACTAATGTTAAGAATGAAGTATGAAGTCTTGGATGAGCAAGGCAAAAGTACATCTTAATGTGTCTTAAAAGTGTGCCTAGCCGGGATGAGTAGAGAGAACATTTTGTGAAGGTGATGATTTTATTTTAGTAAATGTTTTAGATATAGGAGGAACATCAGCTAGGGTTTGAAATATCAAGCTCCTAGAAGAAGTGCCTCTTGACTTATTTCAAGAAGATTTGTTGTAAGTAGGAGGAGGAAGAGAAGTGAGAGTTGGTGAATATTTCGTTTGATTATTATTGTTGTTATATGTGTAATAAATCCCATGATAATGAGGTTGTTGCAATACATTTTGACTAATTTTATTGTTTTGAGTTAAATTTTTTTTATAGTTAAGAATGTAGCTAGGAGGTCAAGGTGAATTTCAAATAGGAGTAGATAGTTGTTGCATGATATCAGGATAGAGATCCATGACAATTTTAGGTTTCACAGGTTCTTGTTGGGAACTGGAAACATAAATTGTGTTGATTTGATTGTTGATATTAGGTGTTTGCGTAGAAGTCAATGTGAGATTTGATTCTTATTTTTCAAAAGTTTCATTTCTACAATTGAGGTAATCAAAGTATAGATTAGGTAAGGTGATGTTGAGAAAAAGTATTTATGATTGAATTATGAATGACATCCAAGGGAAAACATGTGACTAAAGAAGAAAGAAAAGAATTCTTCACATGCTTCATGATACCCAAGGAACATGAACATGAAACCGAAGGAGGAAGAGACGAGTCTTTCACAACCTTCATGATACCAAAGGAACTTGAACATGCAACTAAAAGAGGAAGAGGAGAAGTATTTACAACCTTTGTGATATCGAAGGAACTTTAACATGCAACCAAAGGAGAAAGAGAGGAAGTCTTCACATCTTTTGTGATATCCAAGGAACTTGAACATGGAACCAAAGGAGAAAGAGAGGAAATATTTGCATCCTTTGTGATATTCAAGGAACTTGATCATGTAACTGAAGGAGGAAGAGGAGAAGATCTAACCTCCTTTGTGATACCCAAGGAGCTTGGATATTCCACCAAAGGAGGAAGAGGAGAAGATCTAATCTCCTTTGTGATACCCAAGGAGCTTGGATATGCCACCAGAGGAGGGATAGAAGGAGATCTAACCTCCTTTGTGACACCCAATGAGATTGGATATGATGCCAAAGGAGGGATAGAAGAAGATCTAAACTCCTTTGTGATATGCAACAAGCTTGGATATGCCACCAAAGGAGGGAGATTGTCATGAATCAAGGAAGGTGTGAAAGAAGTAGAATCGATATCCTTAATATTTACTAATGCCTTATCTTTTGAATAGAGATCATCCAAATGAATATAAGGTAAAGTAATATCTTCCTTCAATGTGATGTCAGACCCTTCATCCACTAATACTTCATCCTTTGAAAAGAGAGCATTGGAATGCAGGGGATGTTGAGATGTATTGACAAATGTATTAATGATTTCAACTTCTTGCAGTAAGATATCTCTATTCTTAGGAGGGATATTAGGAGAAGAATACAAAGGCACAAGAAATATTTTGTTCTTACCATATTTAATGAATGAAACATCAAATTCAGAAACTTTTATAGTAAAGATGGAAAGTGATGTAAGAAAAATAGAATACATGTTTGTTTTAGAGGGCTTTGTTTATATAAAGGAATGATAAATGTATGAATCTTCTCACTTTATAAATTAAATACAAATTACAAGTATGATATGCTACAACAATTTTGAAATTAAGTTTAGCAACTAATCAATATAAAAAAATATCTGAAATAAGATAGCAATCACAACCACCAAGTGCAAGACTAGCGGGGGTTACCAAAAAGGTGAGGTTTTTGGTAACCATAACATTGAAGAAGTATGAATGCAAGATAATTTGATATTAATCAAATATGAAATAGAACAACAAAAATTTGTAAATATAAGAAGCGTTGGAGTCACCAAAATGTAGGGTTTTGGTAGCCACAACAATAAAGATCTACAAGTGTGTTGTTTTCTAAATAAAATGTATGAGATAAGAAAAGAAATGTAGCCTAAGTGTGTAATCAGATTTATTAACTAATTAAACACATCTACAGATCTAAGGAGTGAAATCAACAAGTGTAAATGTAGTACATGTTAGGTTCACAAAAATGTTTAGGTGAAAAGAGAGACCTAATCACTATTCAACTAGGTAGGTCAATCCTTCCAATTAAACATTGGGGACATAAAATGAGCTTGGATATAGCCCTAAAGGAGATCCAAGCAATAGGAGTTTTGTCCCTTTTGTTTTTTTCAAAAAAGTTGAGGTTAGGAGGCTAGATCTAGGGTTTCTATTACTAAATTTTCTAAAACAAAAGTTGTAGATCTGACAGAGCAAAAAACCTAGAAGACAAAACCTAAGAAGGGTAGAACATATTTGTCAGAGATCTCTACCAGAAGTAGAGGCTAGATATGGAGGAATAGGGCACTTGGGCACCCAGGTCCTAGGGTTTTGGGGCAGAAAAAACCTGTGTGTGACTACATCTGTTATTTATGTCTCTCAATTGTCCATCAAATCTCTCAAACTCTTGATACTACCTACACACATGAAAGAGGTAAAAGTGTTTGTCTTGTATAAAGGCTTTCCTTAATCAAACATCGTGTAAGGGTCTCCACTTCCATAACAACATAGATAAGTGTGATAGATAGTGCATGCCCTCGGTAGGCAAAGACAAAAAATGTAATAAAGAGTGTTGTAATCAAATCAAGTGACAAGAATTACCATCCTATGTGGATGTATGTCACAACATGGATCATCCACAAGGGGTTGATGAAGGAAGCTTCCTTGATATACCTGTAATAAGGGTTAATGCCTGCAACAGTAACCTGCAGAGATAGATATCTTTTATATAGAGCAATATCATAGAAAATCCTTAGTATTAGTCAATAGTGATCTTAGAGTTAAATTCTAGGAGGGTTATGAGTGTTCAATACTTGTTTATATATTTTCCCAATTACTTTTTGAGGGCCCAATAGAATAGAGGCCAACAAGGTGCATCACAAAATTGATAAGGCCGATATTAATATGTAATTTGTCAGGGCCAAATTTCTAGGATACTAGCATTGGGGCATCCTAGTCCTAGTTATTTCAACCATCCCAAAGTCAATTGCTAAAGGACTTAATCTTTATTCTCACAAAAGTACTATAAATTACATAATGTAAACATGGGTGAACATTTATGTTAAAAGGGTGCCAAATTTAGTGTAAAATTGTAACAGGGTGTACAAATTCTGAAAGTACAGAGATATTACTAATATATTAAATTAGGTGATGTAATAACACACACACACACACACACACACACCAATAGAAACACTCTCAATATGCTCAATGGCTTGATGAACAATTTCACATATTTAGAGATACATTTCTAGTGGAAAATATTCTTTTAGTGGCTGAATTTGTAAAAAAACTACACTCTTGCTCCATAAATGGAAGTTGAGTCTCAATATTATTTTTTAGTATAGGTAGTCATTTTTTCATATTGTATATAAACATGTAGTTGATAGTATAAAAGATGATAGATATTTTTTGAGGGAGCATTTTTTCTATTTGAGTAATAACTGACCACAGTTATTAGAGTTTGCATAGTACTATTTTAGTGTATTTTATGATAGTTTAAAGGAAAGATAAATCCAAATAACACAACATATTGTATGGCTAGACAATTGTACAAGACATTTAAAAAATTCTTAAATTTTTTATTGGCTATGTAGGGCCCATAAAGAAGAGAATTCTTGACACATGAGTTTCTTTGAAGTTGGGTATGGTATAGGAGATAATTATGGAGTTGGATCAAGTGTGAAGAGAGATCTTGTTAGGGAGAAGCTAAAATTTAATGATGCAACAAAATTTAAAGATGCATGTGCAATTGTAGATTTTTGTAATGTAGAATTGTGAATAGGATCTCATGAAAACTTAAAATGTCAATGGTTCTCTTAGTTGTTGTCTCTTAGTTGTTGTGATGTTCACAACACACCCCATTTTACCCTTTAGCAAAATAGGGACCCCTGCTTTGGCTTTGCTTTTTTTTGCTTTCTTTGCTATTTTTTTGCTTTTGTTTCCATGGGTTTGTTTTGGTGGTTAAGGGAAAAGAGGGTTAGATTTGCAAACCTTGATTAAAAAAATAGTGAAAAAAATGCATTTTTAGTACCAGAGCATCATATGGTTGGATTCCTTGTGAAAAATGAGCCAGGGTTGCTTTTTGAATCATCTCAAAATTCACCATATTTTGCATGTTATGATTATTTTGGTAAAATGTACATTTAGGTTTGTATGTTGCATGAACAGTGCCTCTTGCATGTCGGGTTGCATATACAAGGCCCATTGTATACAAGTTCACTTGTATACAATGCCCTTTGTATATCACTCTCTGGATGTAGAGTCATTTGTATGTGCAAGGGTTTGATTTTGTACGTAGTCGCATTTTGCAATCAGGTTCCATATACATTGTTGCTTGCATGTTTTGCTTGTATGTATCTTATGTACATTGGCTACATACAAGGTGGGCCCGGGGTAGTTTTAGTTTGAAATGATCTAAGTGGTTAAATTCATTGCATGCATATGTTGTTTGTATGTTTGGTAGGTTTCATGCATACAAGTAGAATATACATTGCAATGTGCATGCAGAAGAGAGAGAGAAAGGTTGAAGTGAACAGTGCTTTGCATGTTGGTGGCCACTTGTATGTTTTGGAACATACAAGGCCTACATACAAGGCTGAACATGCAATCGCAGAGGAGGCAATGCATGAATAGTGCCTTGTATGTTCCACTTGTATATTTCCAATATACAAGCGACACATACAAGGTGATACGTATAAAGAAATTGCAGTCGGTGTGAGAGAGGTGGTCGGAGGAAGAATTGGAAGTCACGCTGATAATTGGAGGTCACACTGATGAGGTTGACATGCAAAGGGGCAGTTTGAACTCTAAGGGGTGCAATGTTTTCGATGGCTTGTATGTCAAAGACATACAAGCGAAACATACATTGCCGATATACAATGGATGGGGCCCACAACGAAGCGTACAAGTAATTGGGCATCGGCGAGTCATGCCGACAAAGGCCTACATTGGCCAACAATATGGGATTGGTAAGGGAGTTTGGGCTTGCCCCGATGGGGCATATCACGCTGATGGAAGGGGATGATCGGTGAGAAGGGAATGGTTGGTGGGGCTTTGTATTGTCTCACCGAGGGGCCTAGTCTGACCGATATGCATCCAGTGTGCAGGCGATATACAAAGAAAACAGTATGCATTGCATACATACAAGGGTGCAAGCAGATTTTTTTGAAAGAAAGTGAAGTTAAAGCAGAAAGGGGTCCTTGTATATTTCGATGGCTTGTATGTCGAAGACATACAAGCTAATAGACAAAGGGAACAATATGCAAGGAATTGGATGATGCATCGGCATAACTTGGATGATCAGAATGAGGTGTCGAGCCAATGCCGATGGGTGATTCTTGGTCGATAAAGGAAGACTTAGGTGGTGGGGCCATTTCGGCCTAAACAAAGGAGATCGATAGAGAGGTTTTCGGTCACGTTGATGGCGAGGCTCATGCCGATGGAGGTATAAGAGAGGTCTAAAGAACAAAGGGTGATGGGGCCTTTGCATAATAAGATTGCATGTATGTTTAGCACATACAATGCCATATACAACAAAAAATGTGCAAAGGGAACAGTGAGTGACATCGGCCAAACAATGGCAATTGGTAGAGTTCTTTTTGCCAATGCCGATGAGAGTGTGGCTGATGAATAGTGGAATGTATGTTGATAGAAGCAAGGCTGAAAAAGCCATATTGGCTAAACAAGAGTGATCGGCTGACATTTTTTTGGACTCGCCGATGGGTGATCTTCATGCCAATAGGTGGGAAATAATAGAGCGATAGGGTTTTTGGGCATTTTGAGCCTAAGTGAATGTGTTTCTAGTCAGGGATGGTTGACCTGATGGTTTTTTAATGCTGAACATGCAGCTTGGATGCAATTTTCATGGATTTTAGGCCTGATTGCTGCATTTTCTGCACAGTCACACCTAGATTTAACAAATGTTTTAATTTCCTACTGTTTATTGAAGTGAAATGATACTTATTGCTTATCTATTTTTTGTAGGTTTGCAGTTGAAGAAGGAGCTGAAACTTGATGGCGATGATGTCATGGAAGGGAGATCTAATCCCAGGAGCAGAGGCAGATAAGAATGGGGTGCAAAAAGTCAAAGGTCTTCATTGATTGAGGACAGAATGTAGCTGAGGACATCATTGCAGTAGACAACAGAAGTTATTATTGAGCTGCTAGGGTTTCTAGAAGGGTATTTTCGCCTAGATTTGATGTATGCTCAAAATTTTTTTGGGAGACTTGTTCTCCAACATTTATTGCTATAAGTAGAGGTTTGAACCATGACATAACTAGGGTTTTGAGTTGTACTAAGGATAGGACAGTCTATATATTGTGCCTTTGTACACTATAATAAGGTTACACAAGGATTTTTTAGAATAGAGACATATAAAATAGAACTGAAAATAGTATTTAGCATAGCATTTAAGGAGTAGAAAGAGGAGGTTGCCTGTGTCTGCAATAAGGAACGTGTGGAACATCCTGCTTCCTTAGGGTATTTGTAAAGCTTGTAAGTTTGATGTATTTTGATCAATGAAACTAAGAGTCATTTCAGACATTGTAAATCTTATATGACTGATTGTTTCTAATACATTTGAATCTGGAATTATGCATCTATCTTCTGAATGTTTTCTGCTCTTCATTGTGTTTTGGAACATTTTCTCTTAGAGCTTGCAATTTTAAGTGTATGTTTGTGAAAATGCTCAGAATTTACACTTAAGGTTTTTGTCTGTGGATTTGATCAATTTGCTGCATTATTTACACAGTGCATTACTGAACAATTAGATCCGTTGGTAGAATGAATGATGTTTAGATTAGATCTTTCTAACCTTTTCCAACCCATTTGAAAATAATTAGCTAAAATATAGAAATTTGAAGGAAATTTGTCTCACATTTGAAAAGCATGCATAATAGAGTTTGAAAGTAGGCAAGTTTGCATAAATATTTTAAGAGGAGAAAGCTGCAATAATTCAAGAAAACCATTTAAAGCTTTGCAACACAGTAAAACTTTCATGCAAAGAATGAACAATATGCTGATTTTTTTGTTCTTTTGCATTGTTTGAGTCTAGTTAACCAACAAGAAACCCTAGATCACGTAAGGCCCCTTGAACATTATAGCTTCACATTGACCAACTGAATTTGCCCAACATGTCAAGACCTGACCATATTAAATTTGGGATTAAGTGAATCTTAACCAATTCCTTCATATCTTTCAAGTCAGTTTGGGTTCATTTTATGTGAATTTTAACTATTGTTATGACTGTCTCAAAACAATCATCAACATTAGTTATTTGAAGAATAAAATATTCTATAATGATATGTATGTGAGACAATTAGTGGATGAAAAAAATGACATTCATTTAAGAGTTCAAATGCAAGAACATGGACTATGTGGAGTAGGGAGCTTGCCTATTTTTGTTAGTTTTATATTGGAGGTTAGTGGGGATAATATCAAAATTCAATGGTGACATAGAGTTCTAACACTTATAAAAAATGCATGATCAAACATAGATAGATTTTAAAGAGGATAACAAATTTTTAGCATTAGATGACTGATCATGTTACAAACCTTGTACAACAAGGTACATTTACAAGATCTAGAGTTTCATTAAATTGTTTAATGATCTATTTATACATGCATGCATTTCTTTCAATTATATCACCTCCTACTTCATTGAATTAGTAACTTTTTTATAGCACATGTATATGATGTTATTGCACTTTAGGGAAACAAAGATAAAATAAAGTATTGGTTGGTTCATTTTCTTGAGACAAAACATAAATTGTTAGAGCCTAGAGTAGGTGATGATGATATGAATATCTGAAAATTTTTGTGGTTGTTGCTACTACTTGGCTATAGGAATATTTGACAAGGAAGAATGATTTTCCTACATTTGAATATTACAAAACACATAAGATAATTGTGTACTACACACATTGGGTTTGGCAACAAATATACAACTAGTGAAATATCATTGGAAACTTTCTATGAAAGAATTATGGATACTTTCTGTGGAAAACGATGGGCAATGATAGATGCACTACCAAAAGGAGAGGATGTAGATGATACAATTGAGTAAGCTACTTGTTTTATCTTAATCTTTATTTTTTGAATAATATATCTAATTTTGTTTCTAATTTTTTTATACTTGTATATTTTACTTCAAAATCCCTCTACTACTTAATAAAAATTAGTTTAGTAAGTTCAGGATTAAGTAAAAATTTATTTGATTTAGTATCATTCCGTTAACAAATTAGTAAGTAATTGCATGCCCCCTTAAGCCATTCCCTAACTCTGTTATTATTTTTAGTTTATTTCTCTAAATATCATTAAAAGCACATGCTTTATATTTGTTTTTATTTATTTATTACATGTAAATATTTTTTAAAAATTAAATCTTGTAAAATAGTTAAATTTTGGAATTTAAAAAATGATTTTTTATAGAGTTTTTTGGCCCTACAATTGAATATATTATTATTCTAATACCCATATAGAACAATTTCAATTTTGAGTTCATTGGGATAAGATAATAGAATGGATAGATGTGAAGCATTGGGAACACCCCTTTTAAGTATCGAATCCAAGTATCTTCTACTTTATACATGTGAGAAAAATAAGAACATATTATAGTATTTAAAAGAGAAATAGTTACAACTTACTAGATAGGAATGTAGGGTTCCTTAATATTGTAGGAAAATAATGTTTACAAAGTTCTCTTAAATAGTCAATCATATTTATTTCTTGGATTAAATTGTGATATAATAATTGAGTTATGAATTGTAGTGACTTTAGGTATTATATCTTGACCAATTAGGACTTCAGCAAATTTGCTACTTTGAATCTTATAACAGTATTGGTAAATCTTTGAGGATTATAAAAATCTTATTGATGCAACTATTCATTTAGTTTTGTACTAACAAACTATGTGGTTAGATTTAAGTGTGTAGAATATTCTTGGTTTCAAAACATAATTTTTTAAGCATTTCATTTCTTAGATTTTCTTAGTTTGAAAACATCAATTAAAGCAACCTAAAGATGTATGATTAAATGTAGAAATTTTGATACTCAAGTGGAATAAATGTTTATTTCAAATCAAATTATATATGCATATGAACATTATGCCTTGACCATAATACTTGTGGAAATGTCAACACATAATTTAGTCCAAACATCAAAAAACATATACATGAAATTTAGACTAAAAGTCTAAAATATATACACATGAAAATGAAATAGTCTATAATGAAATAAATAAATATCTATCAAATCCATGTGAGATCATAAAATTGAAAGTCTATGAAATAAATGTGTATTAAATGCATGAGACCATAAAAATGTTTAAGGATCTTAAAAGTATATCTATATGTACACTTGAGTCTATCATCATTAAAATTAGGAGAGCTCTTAGTTCCAAGTGAAATAGAGGCTTACCATCCTATATGTTTAATACAAAAGATAAACCAAGTCACTATTCAACTAGCGAGGTCAACTATTTCAATCAAACATTGGAGTATAAACTGAGATTGGCTATAGTCCTGAAGGAGAACCAATCTACAGGGGTTTTGTGCCTTTGTTGTAATTGCAAAGATTGAGTTAATTAGGCTAGATCTAGAGTTTATACAATGAAATATGATAGAACAAAACTTACTAACCTGTTAGGGCTAAAAACCTAGAAACCAAAACTTGAATTGAGCAAAGCAGGACTGTCAGTGGACACGCTAAAAATAGGGTCCAAATTTAGAGGACTAGGGAACCCAAGTGAGGGTGTCCTAGGGTAATGGGATACTAGAAGTCTAAGACAATTTTGAAACATGTAATTTCATCTTTCTGTTGCCTGTTTATGTCAGATCTTCCGTCTTTAACTTGTACACATAAAAGAGGGAAAATGTTGGCATTTTTTAGGGGCTTGCCTAAGTCAAACCCCATGAATGGTGTTCCCACCTCCATAATAGCAAGGATTAGACCAAGAGTATGTGCCCTAGAAGGTTAGAGGCATTTTTGTATGATAGAAGATAAATGTAAGCAAGTATGAAGGAAATATGTTACCATGAGCATGGAATCCTTGATGGGATGTGTGAACACCAAAGAGATGAACCCAAGAGGGTTAGATATACAAGCCTAATTCACCCTAGTTCATCAATCTATGTCACCTCAAGACTAGGATAAAGAGAGATGCATAAATCAATTAATTTACACCCTATCTCCATGCAACACTCTTGATTTTCCCTATGTTATGATATCTATTGTTAATTTCTAAATGTTAAGTACTCAATGAGGCATAATTTCATTACATCCAAATTGCTTGTTGGAAATGGAGGTAAAGGGCTCAATTTATATATTTTTGGAGGTGAGGATGGAGCGCTAGGATCAATTGTGAAGATCAAGGGCTCACATTGCTTGAGGATCCTCAAGCAAGGAGAATTGAAAAAATGGCACAAAAGGATTGCATTAGGAATATACTCCATAATTCAAGGGGAGATCAAGGGATGAAATTAAATGGTTGAATAGATGGTTGGATAGGATTGGGAAGGTGTATGACATGTAAGGATTCATTTATAAAAAGGTATGGTTTGTATTTTTGAGGAATTTAAAATTTGGAAGAGAGGACAAGTGTAATTTTAAATTCCATGCAATAGTGCCACATGTAATTTAAAATCAGATGAATAGTAGAAAGAAGGACAAGTATGACAAAAGGAAGATTTTCCCATACTTCCAAGGCACCACTTGTCATGTACATGCATGTACACGAGATGAAAAGTGTCCATCTAGAAGCATGGGAGAAAGGGGTAGCATATGATTAATTTAATTAACCCATGTGCGCACACTTAGGAGGATTTTAATGATTGATTACAAAGGTAATACAAAATGGAAAAAATAGGTAATTAAAGAAATAGGTATATTTATTTAATTTTGGGGAGCTAAATATGAACTATAGCCCCTTAAGTGGATTTTTTCTTTTTAGACTATAGTAGGAGAAAAATGATTTTCTGTGATAAGAAGGGATGAGAGAATATTAATTAAATAAATTGAATTATTTAATTAACATATTGATACCCCAATTTTGATCTTTGTCTCTACACAATTCAAATTTGGTCTGACTTAGTCTTTTCTCCATATCCTTGTATTGTGTCCCCAAGTCTAAGTCATTTTCCTCTTTTATCTACAAAATTCTCTTTTCTTGAAATTAAAGTTTTTAGGCCTTCTTTTCTAAATCTCCTTCCTTATTAGCATTCTTGTATTTTCTTAAACTTGACTTCATTTCTTATGTTATCAGAAAATCCCTCAATCAGCAAATTTTGTAGGAAAATTTATAAGTGCAGGAACACTATCGATAAAAATGTAATGTTCCACCCTAAATTGAAACAAAATTTTTCCAACACCCACAAAGAATTTTGTCTTCTATCATGCAAACATTCCATCATACACTTTACATAGTAATTGTTTCAATGTGTTTAGGTATGGGATCATTCAAAATGCAATTTGAGACAATATTTTCTCAGGTAATAAATCAACAATGCATAGAAATATCATGGACATTTCAAAAAACACTTAACATGCATTAAATAAATAACTAATACTTACAATCTAACCTCAAACTACAACAATGTATTGATCTTAAATGTTATACAAGTTTAGATTATAGTAGTTATATAATGCCCAAAATATGATGATTTACAAGATAAAAAGTTGTCATACAAAGCACTTTGTTGTAGCATAACACAAATAAATCCTGTAGCTGATAATAATTAGAAATCTATCTAAAGAACAGTCCAAATTATTGTCAAAACATGTGTATTAGAGCTGAATAATGGTAAACTATTGTAGCTATAGATAACTCCTTCAAAAACAAACCAATCGATTTGAAATATTATTAAAATGAAATGCTTATGGATCACACCCACCATATACCAAGACTAGGGTTTAGGAACCCATAAAATCCCATGGATGATATAGAACTCACTGCTAATCACCTATCAAATCAATCATACTATTCTCAAGGAAAATTAGCATTAGTCTCCACAAATTTATTATTTATGAAATCTCCAAAAAAATTGTAAAACCTTCAGCACTGGAAAAATATAGATATTCATCATAAATACCATTACCAGCCAACATTTAGCACATGCATAGATTCTGAATAAATCTACCAACATATCTTTCCTACACAAACTGTAACTCTAAATAAGTCACACTATAATAGCCTAGGTGGATCTTTCACCACCACATCTATTCTTCTCCAAGAGGGTTTTCATCCTGAAGAAGGTTGATATGAACCAAGCTTAATCTCCCAGAACCATGAGGGTTTCATTAGAGGAAAATATATTAATCTACATATTCCAAATGAGCTCTCACAACCTCCTATTATAATTTTCTACCAAAATCTCCAAAAGATTATATTTTAAAATTCACTTTTTAAAATTTAAACTCCCTTTTAGCTTTGAAAAGACCTTTTTATTAAAATAATGATAATTTGACATGCAAGATCCTTGTTTTATGCATCAATGATTTAAAACATTTCATCTTGGTTCTAACAAGCTATAACACTAAGGTGCTTTTTAAATATTTTAATCAAATAGGAAACAAGATTTTTCATTCCCTATCAACACATTCATCACCAATTATTGACCCTTGGCCCCATTTTCATGTGCACAAACACTTTTATTAGTATCTCCACCAACCAAAATCATCATAGAATAGGATGCACTAACAATATAGTCCTCAAAAGTACCATTTGAAAACTCTTCACATGAAGCAACTAGCTCATGA
The DNA here is from genome assembly GCA_027924645.1 of Cunninghamia lanceolata. NCBI lineage: Eukaryota > Viridiplantae > Streptophyta > Pinopsida > Cupressales > Cupressaceae > Cunninghamia > Cunninghamia lanceolata. The sequence goes on along the minus strand of BSBN01000606.1, from coordinate 24,449,141 downwards.
TGATCGTCACTAACCTATTCAAGACTTGAACAACTAAACTCACTATTTATGTATACACCAACATCATCATCTAAATGATTATCATGAGAAGTAGGAAATCATGCCATATCCCCTCTAGAACTTGAACATGTATTATGGTTAGAAATTTCTTCACAAGCATCAAAATGTGTAAGTATGTCAAACAATGAGCCACCTTTGTTGTTCAAGTTACAGACTTAAATGCACATGATTATCATCATTATCATCTTTAAGAATAGAGCCAACAAGTGTCACAAGGTGCAACATCATATCTCTCAATAGCATTTGGACACACACCAACAACAATTACACAATGGGAAACATCTATACAACTTAAATGATGTAGGAGCATGCCAGGTTGAAAGGAAATTCTACATCAGCCAACAAACTTTGCTTCTTTTTTTACATTTCAGTTAGTTCAATCTTAGAGGATCGGACTACATTTTACCACACGATCACTTCACAATTTGCACCACAAGATTAAGACTCTTCAATCATTCATCTATATTATATTTGGAAATCAGAAAATTTACAATCAACTACTAAAAGTTATCATTGTCAGAAGCTTCATTAGGATTCACTATTTAGAGCATTCAACATTCACTTTGAGCATAGGGAGTTTGTGGCTCCTCCCATGATTGGTGACACATAATAGAACATCTCACAAGGCATTATAGGACTAGAGGTACCTTCAACTAGAACTGAAACATGATCCATCAACATTGGAGGCTCCACCATTAGAATTAGGCCGACCTACACGTTTCATCAAGCATTGAACTTTGAAACCCTTATGGTCCACACAAATCATTCCTTGAAACTAGGATTGCTATATAATCATTCACTAGATGCATTGGAAGGTAGAAGAGGTAGTAACAAGAGTCAAGAAATTAAGATAATGGTATTACGGAGTAGCTCTTTAAAGCTATATCTTTTTTGTAATTTGTAACAAGTCAGAGGACAAGCCTATGAGCCCATTGTAGTCTATGTTACACATATGGTTCCTATGGTTGCAATGTTTGTCATTAATGTCAACACTATCACAAGGTTGTCATTGATCTCAATATTTATATGAATATGTAATAGTTCTCATAGTTGGATGTGATGCTCATGAAGAGGATGTATTGAGATGAGAAGATATTCATGTCATGCTCTTGAAGAAGATACTTTTAGATGGGAATTAGAAGCATCAAGAAGATACATTAATATGGGAATTAGAAGCACTAATATGTGTTACTGATGGACTAAGATATGTTTTATGCTCTCTTCTACTATCTCTAAGAATGCATGTGTTAAGGCAAAGAAGATTTAGTCTCTGGAAGTGGGTAATAGTCTTTATTTCAAAATGACCACCTTTGAAGACTGTCCAGGAAATTACTCAACATTTCCATCAGGAAAGTTTTGGGCCTTTTTGGATTGGAATATAGCTTAATATAATGACAAATCTTGCATATTCCAAGTTTCATGATGTGTGAAATACCGGAAGTATTTTTTGCAAAAGATAGTGTGAAGACAGTGTTAGTTCTGCGAAGACAATCACTACATGGAAGTAGGATGGTTTGAATTCCTCCATATTTAAAGACTTGGCTATGGAGCTTTGAAGGTATGTTAATATTGTAGTGAAGATGATAATTCTAGAGATTCAAATTATTTACTCTTTCGCTGTGAAAGTTGTGCATGACAAAGTACGGACATGTGTTCTAGCAAAGTAAGCCAGTGTTGAAGGTTTGATGGAATGATCTGCATTCCTCCTCAAATGAATTATTGCCCTTGTGGTTTTGAGGACATGTTTCTAGATGAGTATTATATGTTTCTTTTCAGTTTCAAGGTTCTTGGTGGTTGACAACTCAGTTTTTCAAATGATAGCATGTTGTAGTGTGCTTTGGATGGTAGAGTGTTCTCAGAGTTAATGTTTGAAGCTATGCGGCATAATTCTTTGAGGTGTGGTGGAAAAGGAGTATTTGGAAGTATTTTATGAGACATGTGAACTCATCTAGAAAAGTTACACAAAGATCTTTCTTGTTTCCAGTACCACACAAGGTTTTTCAAGTTGATGTCCAGCTGTTATACTTCAAGTCTTCATGCATTTTCCTTAAAGCTATCCTATTTCCAAATGAGGGGAGTGTGCAGATGTAATTCCTTGATGTTTAAATCTATGAAGGATGTTTTGGACCTGGTTAAGAAAGATTTGGGGTCTACAAGGCTTGGATCTTTTGTTGGTGTAACGTATGTGTTCACTTAGGACCTATATTCTACACATTTCATATTGTGTGATGTCTGGCCGACTTGTAAATGTATTTTTTGTATTTTATCTGGTCTACAAACTATGTAGTCAATTTAATATCATGTATAAATAGTGAATCAAATTGAGTGAGGAAGGTATGATTACAAGTTGACTGTAAAGGTTTGTAAGCAGATAAAAAGAAAAATAAATGCATCATTGATGTACGACTGAAGAAGAAAGAGCAGATGTTGTTGATGCTGTATGGATTCATCTTGAAGACATATTTGTGAAATTGATCAAACATAGAGTGTTCCTAACTGATCAGATCTTTATAAAAAAGTGTGAGGAGGTAGAAGTGCAATCATCAAAAGTGTGAGCTTCAATGTCAGTTGTTAGGTAGTAGAAAGATTGTCATACTATAATCTTTTGTAAGTGTATTCTCATTTTAGGGAGTAGATGCTTCTTTAGGAGTGACCCTTAAAAAAATCCATCAAGGAGTAGAAGCTTCTTTGGGAGTGACCCTAAATCAAAGTTACTTAGGGTGTAGTAGCTTCCTTGGGTTATAGCCCTTAAAACAAAGTTATTATTTGATCTTCATCTATTGTGAGTTAATCCTCACCATGGTTTTTTCCTTTTAGGTTTTTCTATGTAAATCTGGTGTTATGTGTTGATGTATATTATGTTATTCTTTCATATTGATATTGTGATGCTTAAGGTTTAATCTGCTCTAGATAAGTTGAAGTTGTTGAAATTGAAAATTCTTTGAATACTGATTCACCTCCCTCTTAGTATTCTTGTGTTTCTAACAATTGGTATCAGACCAAAGTTCCTCTAAGGGAATCTTAACTTCTTAAGAAAGGTCCAGGATGGCACAAGGAGGATCCAGTAAGATGCCTAGGTTTGATGGAACAAATTATGCTTTTTGGAAGCTAAGGATGGAATCCTACATCAATCCTCTAGGGTGTGAAGTTTGGGATTCTATCATGAAAAGTTACACTATTCTTGCTACTATTCCTACAAATGTAGATGAAATAAAGAAGTATGATAACAATGCCAAGGCAAGGTTTTCCATCATGAGTGGATTAACTGATTCAAAAGTTTCAAAGGTGATGAGTTGTAGCTCTGCTCAATAAGTCTGGGATAAACTTGAAACCATTTATGAAGGAGATAAGAAAGTAAAGCAAGCTAAGATGTAAATCCTCAGAAGAATATTTGAAACCCTAAAGATGACAAAGGATGAAAACATTGCTAGATTTATGCTTCAAGTTAATGAAGTGGTCAATGGCATCAAAGGTCTTGGTGGTGAAATAAAAGAGGATGAAATTGTGAAGAAGGTTATGAGATCTCTTCTCAAATCTTTTAGTCATAAGGTATATGCTATTGAGGACACTGCAGACTTGGATAAATAGTCTTTAGACCATATGTATGGAACCCTTACTGCCTTTGAAATGAGAGAATTTGAGAGTGATGTTCCAAACAATTAAGATGCTTTCAAAGGCAGTAAAAAGACAAAGGATGAATTTGCTGATGATGATGAAATCCCTGATGATGTTGAAGAAAATTTTGTAAGAACACTAAAGAAAGGCTCTGGAAAATATAAAGGTAGGTTACCATTCAAATGTTTCAATTGTGGGAAGGTTGGTCACTTTGCTTCTAAATTTCCTCTTAAAGAAGCTAGGAGAAGCAACAAAAATAGTAAATTCAAAAGGAGTTTGTTTTCCATAGAAGACAATTGTTCTTCAGAAGATGAGGGTCATGATGATTCAAATGATGAAACATTTTTCCTGGTTGTGAGTGTTGATGACAAAAAGGATGATGTTGGAAAATGTCAAAAAATTGATACCTTGGAAACAATCCAAAATAGTGAAATATCAATGGTTGTATGGACTGCCTTCCATGCAAAATAAGAAACCAAAGCTTAGGTTATTGACAACAGTTCTTCAAATCATATGACTAGTGACAAAGAGAAGTTAATCAGCCTTGAGAAGTGGGGTGGTGGAGCTATCAAGTTTGGAGGTGATGAGTCAACTCAAACATGTGGAAAAGGTGTCATAACTATTGATTGAGAGAACAAAACTAATGATGTTATCTATGTCAAAGGATTACAACACAATCTTCTTAGTATCAATCAGATGTGTAGCACGAAAGGTTACAATCTTACTTTTCATTCCAATGGTTGTTAAATCAGGAAGGCAAGATCTAGAAAGCTAGTTGTAGAAGGTATCAAGACATGTGATATTTATCACTTGAAAGAAGCAAATTGAAGAACATGTCTCTTGACTTAATGCAATGAGTGTTGGTTGTGGCACAAAAGAATGTGACACAACAACTTTTATAATATGGTAAGAATCAACTCTAATCATGTACTGAGAGATATGCCTAAGATAATCAAGCCTGAAACATTGTGTGCAAGGAATGTCAAATGGGAAAGTAGACAAAGACAAGTTTTAAAAGCAAAGAGTACTCTTCTTCAAAGCCATTGGAACTGATTCACACAGACCTATGTGGACCTACAAGAGTAAAGAGTCAACAAGGTGCAAGGTATTTTATGTTGCTAATTGATGATTATTCTAGAATGACTTGGGTTACTTTCTTAAGAGAAAACTATGATGCCCTTGATATGTTTAAAGTTTTCAAAGCTTTGGTTCAAAATGAAATGGATACTAAAATCAAATGTTTAATGTCAGATAGAGGAGTTGAGTTTACTTCAAATGAGTTTGAAAAGTTTTGTGAAGATCATGGTATTAGGAGACATTTGTTTTCTCCTAAAACCCTTCAACAAAATGGGGTAGTGGAAAGAAAGAATAGGACTATGCAAGAAATGTCTAGGGCAATGTTGAAAGATGCAGATTTGCTTGATATATACTGGAAGGAAGCAATTCATACTGTTGTCTATCTAACTAACAGAGTATAGTTAAGGGTCAATAGCACTAAGACCCCTTATGAGTTGTGGTATGGAAGACGTCCCACTATCAGATACTTTAGGATCTTTGGCAGCAAATGCTATATTAGAAGATATGAAGAAGACATAGGAAAGTTTGATTCAAGATGTGATGAAGGAATCTTTCTTGGTTACTCAACCAGAAGCAAGGCCTATAGATGCTACAACAAAAGGTTGGGAAAGCTGATTGAAAGCACAAATGTCAAAGTAGATGAAGACTTGTATCAATTCTCACAAGATTTAGAAGACACCAGATCTGATATCTTTCCTTATGTTGATGATGAAGAAGAAGAAGTGAAAGAATAAAAGGAACAAGAACCAGAGAAAATGCCTAAGACCCCAGGAAAGTATGTTTAGAAGAATCACTCTACAAAATAGATCATTGGAGACAAGAATGAAGGTGTACTGACAAGGAGAAGGTTTGCCAAGACACATGAGCAAGCAAACTTGTGTTTGTTATCAAAAATAGAACATAAGACCTTTGTTGAAGCCATCAAGGATGAGGAATGTATAAAAGCCATGGAAGAAGAATTGGATTTGATTCAGAAGAATGAAACATGGGAATTGGCTCCTAGACCAACAAAAAAGAATATTATAGAAACAAAATGGGTGTTCCAGAACATACTGAATGAAGAAGGTGAAGTTGCAAGGAACAGAGAAAGATTAGTATGCAAAGGATACACTTAAGTAGAAGGTATTGATTTTGAGGAGACTTATGCTCCAGTAGCAATTATGGAGGCAATCAGAATGTGCCTTGCTCTTGCTGCTCATAAGAACTTCAAAGTATATCATATGGATGTCAAGTTAGCATTTCTGAATGGTAACCTACAAGAAGAAGTATACATTGAACAACTAGATGGTTTCTAGATATTAGAAGATCTAGACATGGTATGCAAACTTAAAAAGGCTTTGTATGGTCTCAATCAAGCACCTAGGGCTTGGTATGCAAGATTAGACAAGTACTTACTTCAACAAGGCTTCAAAAAAGGTACCACAGATAGCAATATTTATATAAGGGAACAAGGAGACATGATTTTGATAGTTGTAGTATATGTTGATGGCATTATCCTTGGTGGAAATGATGATATGTGTAAAAGGTTTGCAGAGGAGATGCAAAAAGAGCCTGAGATGTCCATAATTGGTGAAATGTCTTTCTTCCTTGGACATCAAATTTCCCATATAGATGGTAGAGTGTTCCCAGAGTTAATGTTTGAATTTGTGTAGCACAATTCTTTGATTTTTAGTGGCAAAGGAGTGTTTGGGGGTGTTTTATGAGTCATGTGAACTCATCTAGAAAAGTTTCATGAAGATCTTTCTTATTTCTAGTACCACACAATCTTTTTCATGTTTATGTGGCCATTATACTTCAATTCTTCACATATTTTCCTTTAAGCTATCCCATTTCCAAATGAGTGGAGTGTGTGGATGTAATTCCTTGATGTTTGAAGTTGTGAAGGATGTTTTGGACTTGGTTAAGCAAGAGTTGGGATTTGTAAGGCTTGAATCTTCTACTGGTATAACGTGTGTGTTCACTTAGGACCCATCGTCTACATGTTTCATATTGTGTGATGTGTGGCTGACTTGTAAATGTATTTTTCATATTTTATTTGGCTGACAAGCTATATAATCAATGTAATATCATGTATAAATAGTGAATAAAATTGAGCAAGGAAGGTACGATTGCAAGTTGATTGAAAAGGTTCTCAAGTAGATAAAAAGCAGAATAAATGCATTATTGATGTGCTTTTGAAGGAGAAAGAGAATATGTTGTTGATGTTGACCAGTTTCATCTTGAAGTCATATTTGTGATAGTGATTAAGTATAGAGTGTGCCTAATTGATCAAATCTTTAGAAGAAAGTGTGAGCTTAAATGTCAGTTTTCAGATAATAAAAAGACTGTCATGCTGTAATCTTTTGTAAGTGTATTGTCATTTTAGGGAGTAGATGATTACTTGGGAGTGACCCTAAAACATAGTCATCAAGGAGTAGAAGCTTCCTTGGGAGTGACCCTAAATCAAAGTTACTTAGGGAGTAGTAGCTTACTTGGGTTATAGCCCCTAAAACAAAGTTATTATTTGAGCTTCATATATTGTGAGATAATCCTCACTGTGGTTTTTCCCTTTTAAGGTTTTCCATGTAAATCTGGTGTTATATGTTTATATGCATTGTGTTATTCTTTCATGTTGATATTGTGATGCTTAATGTTTAATTTTCTCTGGATAAGTTGAAGTTGGTGAAATTGAAAATTGTTTGAATACTAATTCAACCCCCTCTCAGTACTATTGTGTGTCTAATAGTCTGTAGATTGCTGGCATATGAAGATTGTATTTTTTTATTAAATCAATAGATTTTCATTTATTGCTCCATTCTTTATGTTTTTTGTTGTGTTTACTCTAAGGCTGCATCGTTGGACAATCCTATTCTTGGACCCTCCATCTGTGACAACAGCAAGTGGTATCAAAGAGAAAGTTTTTGAATCCCTTAAGAGAACGCATTTTGATAGATCTTAAATTGAATAGATCACCAACTTGAGGTAGCCTACAAGTGTTTGTCAACAGAGCATTGATTGTGAAGCAGTTTCAACCTTGTAGTCAGATCATCAATTGGATTCAACAATGAGATGCCACCAAGGAGGATGCCTATTATGGCCAATGTCACTAGAAGAATGGAAGAAATCATAGAGATTATGAGAACAATGAAAGTTAGATTGGATGTTGTAGAATAAGATAGAAAGAGAGGTCTAAATCATATACACGAGGATGAAAGTGATGATGATGAATTAGGAGTTAAAGCTACTGAACAAAATGAGGAAACCCTATAATAAGGAACAATTAGATTAGGTAAAGATGTTGGAAGTTATTTCTAAGATTGGTAAGATACCTAGAATGGAGATTTCAAACTATGCAGGTAATCTGAATCCTAAGTCATTGATTGACTTGATAAATGACATGTAGGAATACTTTGAGTATGAAGAAATTGAAGATCTAGAAAGAGTGAGATTTTCAAAAACTAAATTGAAAAGACATGATACTATTTGTTGGAAAGAAGTTTAGTTGGATAGAAATAGGAGAGGAAAAGAAAGAATCACAAAGTGGGATAGAATGGTGGCAAAACTGAAGAATCAATTCATACCTACTAACTATGAATTGGAACTGCTAAAGAGATTGTAAAAGCTAAGACAAAAGGAGAAAAAAGTGAAAGAGTATACTAAAGAGTTTCACAGAATGATAAATAGGATTGGACATAGTGAAGCAAGTAAGGAAAAAGTGGCATGGTACATAAATGGACTATGAATGAACATCCAAGAAGAACTAAGCTTGGTAAGGATGACAATAGTGGAAGAGGCATATCAATTTTCTCTAAAGGTTGAAGAAAAGTTGACAATGAGATAAGAGCATAGACAGAGAGGTAGAACACAATGTGGTGAAGGAAGATCATATGTAGAGGAAAACAAGGAAAGTAGCCCATAATGCAAAGAAGAAAGAGACAACAATTCATATCAGTGAGGGAGGGATAATAGAAGTTTCTACCACAACAACATAGGAAGTCATAATCCTTACTAGAATGAAGGATATTAGTGATGAAAGAGGATTTGAAAAAATATCATTCAAGGGAACCTATTTCAAGTGTGCAGGAAAAGGACACTGAGCATTTGAATGTCATCAATGGAGTACTAACAAAAGGGCAGATAATAGTGTAAGGGAATCATATGTGGAAGAACTAATTAGATCACCAAGTTCAATAGGGAAGCTAGAAATGGGTGAATCATTAGTTATGAGAAGAGCTTTGTTGTAGGCAGAAACAACTGAGGAGCCACCACAAAGGAAAAGTTTGTTCCAGACATGATGCAAATAAGAAGGTAAGTAATGCAAGGTTATCATTGATAGTGTTAGTACCAACAATTTGGTTTTAGAAGACATAGTGAGGAAGCTAAATCTGAATAGGTTACAACATCCAAAACCCTACAAGATAGCATGGATTCAAGATGAGCACAAGATACTGGTGAGTGAACAATGCTTGGTGAAATTTCATATAGGATCTTATAATGATGAGGTATTGTGTGATATTATGTCGATAGAAGTATGTCATATATTGTTGGGAAGACCATGGCAATGTCATAGAAAAACAATACTTAATGGGAGGAAGAATACCTATCCTATAACATTACATGAGAAAAGACATATATCTTGATACCTTTGGAAGAAGAGCACAAGAGTGAAATATGTGGTAATGCAAGAATCTTCTTGGTAGATGTGAGAAATCTTTTGGATGGATTGAGACATGAGAAAATGTGTTTTTCCTTGATTCCAAAGAACTATGATATCTAAAATGTAGATAACACTACTACAAAAGGAAAAGAACCACCGCAAAAGGAAGTAGCAACCTTATTGATAGAGTACCAAGATATTGTATTAGAGAATCTGCTAGAAGGATTGCCACCAATCTAAAGTATCAGTCATCATATGGATCTCATAGCTAGAGTCAGTTTGCCAAACAAAGGAATGCATAGGATGGCACCAGTAAGAAATGGGAGCTAAACAAACAGATACAAGAACTATTGAGGAAGTGATTGATTAGAGAAAGCTTAATCCCATGTGTGGTACCAATAGAATTAGCACCAAAGAAAGATGGAGAATGGAGAATGTGTACATATTCAAGAGCAATCAAAAAGATCATAGTCAAGTATAGATTTTCATTGCCAAGGATGAATGACATTATGGATTGTGTGAGCTAAGAAAAATATTTCACAAAGATAGACCTAAAGAGTGGATACCATTAGATTAGAATTAGAGAAGAAGATGAATGGAAGGCTACATTCAAGAGAAATGAAGGATTGTATGAGTGTTTATTCATGCCTTTTAGATTAAAGAATGCACCAAGTACATTCATGAGGCTGATGAATGAGGTTTTGAAGAAATTCTTGGGTAAGTTTGTTATTGTCTAATTGGATGATATTTTGATTTTTGGTAGAACTAAGGAAGAACATTTACAACATATTAGACAAGTATTCTAGAGGCTGGGAGAAAAGAAATTGCAAGTAAACATCAATAAATGTAGTTTCATGAAGACAAAACTGGTATCTTTGGGATTTGTGATTTCTGGGGAAGGATTGAAGATGGACCTAGAGAAAGTAAAAGCAATTGTTGAATGACCAACACCAGTAAATATTGTAGAGGTAAGATATTTTTATTGATTGGCAACATTCTACTAGAAGTTCATCAAGCATTTTAGTACCATATGTACACTAATGACATAGACCATGAGAGGAGACTAGAAAGATATTAAGTGGACATCTAGATCACATAGGAGTTTTAAATTGTTGAAGTAAAAGGTGACAGAGAAACCAGTGTTAGCATTACCATATCTTGACAAAGTATTTCAGGTTGATTGTGATGCTAGTGGAAATTCAATAGGAGCAGTGCTAAGCAAAGAAGGGAGACTAGTAGCATATATTAGTGAGAAATTGAATGATGCAAGGAAGAGATATTCAGTATATGGTTAGGAGTTCTATGACATAGTTCAAGCCTTGAAGAAGTGGAGAAATTATTTGTTGCCAAAATTTTTTTTGTTGTACACTAACCATCAAGCTTTATAGTAGTTGAATAGTCAATGTTAGTTGAATCAGAGACACATGAGATGGATAGAGTCCATGTAGACTTATACATTTGTGCTAAAACACTAGAGTGGAAAGTCAAATAGGGTTATAGATGCATTGAGTAGGAGAAGAAATTTGTTGACAAGGATGAGGATAGAAGTACTAGGTTTTGAAGAACTTAAGCACATGTATGAGGATGATCTTGAATTTATGGAAGCATGGAGAGCATAAAGAGAACCTATTGTGACGGACAAAATAAAGCAGTTGGATTACATTATTCAAGATGATATGTTGTTAAAGGGAAATCAGTTGTGTATTTCATGGAGCTGAGAGAATTTGATCAAAGATAAGCATGTAGTGGTGGATTAGTAGGACATTTAGGTATTGATAAAATAGTGACTTTGGTGAATGAAGGTTATTTTGGCTTTAGATATATATGTATGTAAGAAAGTTTGTTCAAGGTTGTAGGATTTTTCAAGTAGAAAAAAGGAATAGTCAAAATTCTGAATTGTATAAAACTTTTACAATACCAAAGAAACCTTGGGAAGATATAAGCATGAATTTTATATTAGGCTTATCAAGAACACAATGGGGACATGATTCTATATTTGTGGTAGTCAAAATTTTTTCACAAATGGTGCATTTTATTCCTTGTAAGAAGACAATTGATACTGTACATGTTGAACTATTTTTTAGAGAAATTGTGAGATTGCATGGATTACTAAAGAGTATAGTTTTAGATAGGGATACAAGATTCATAGGATATTTCTAGAGGACATTGTTGAAGAAGATGAAAACAAATCTAAAGTTCAATTTAGTATTTCACCCACAGATAGATGGACAAATAGAAGTGGTAAATAAGAGTTTGGGAAACTTCTTAAGATGCTTGATAAGAGACAAGGTAGGAAATTGGGATATAGTTCTATCGCAAGAAGAATTTGCATACAATAATTTAGTGAGAAGATGTACATGGAAGACACCATTTGAATTTGTCAGTAGAACACAACCAATAGGAGTTGCAAAGCTTAGAGACATTAGAAGAGATGAACACCAAGTATAAGGGACAAGTAGATGAGAAGTGAAGACATAAGGAATTTTCTATTAGAGATGAAGTCATGGTATATCTCATAAAAGAAAGATTTCAATAGGGACATACAACAAGCTGAAGATGAGGAAGTTTGGACCATGTAAAATTCCCAGGAAAATTGACTTAGGAAATGTATATGAAGTGGAACTATCAAAAGCATTTGGCATATCACTCATATTCAATATTGTAGATCTATATCAGTATCATGAAGGAGAATCAAGTGATAGCACCATTGAATTTCGTTTGAGGGGTCAAATGCCACATCAAAAATAGAAGCAGATAGAACAAATTTTGGATGACATAATTGGGCACAACACCAGAGGCAAGTAGTATAAGGAATACTTGGTTAAGTGGAAAGGAAGACCAAAGAGAGACTCTTTAGGGATTTCTCAAGCTAATGTAGACCAAATTGGTTTTCCTATAGCTGCAGGAAACTGAGGGACTCAAATTTAAAACAAACCTAGGTGGCTGATGCAGGAACATCCTAGGTTGAAAGGCAATCTTGCATCAACCAAAAATATTTTTTTTTCTTTTCTTTTCTTAAAATTTAGTCAGCTTAGTCTTAGAGAAATACATTGTATTTTACCGCATGATCACTTCAAATTTTGCGGCACATGATTAAGACTCTTCAATCACTCATCTACATCATATTTGGAATTTAGGAAATTTTCAATAATCTACAAAAAGTTATTGTTGTCAGAAGCCTCAACAAGATTAACTGTTCAAAGCATTCAACATTTAGTTTGAGCATAGGGAGTTTGCAGCTCCTTCCTATGACATACAACACTTAATGGAACATCTTGATGGAACCCTCAAATTTTGCAAATTTGAAGTGCCTATCTCTTTTCAATGTGTCGACAAAGGTTAGGTTGGCATACTGCTCAAGCTACCTTGGAGCCCATCTTAACTGATTAAAATTTTGCAACGGAGAGGTCATCTTACAAATCCATATAGTATAATGTTTCTTGGTACCTATAGTAGTGTGCTTATTCAGCTTCATGCTTCTTAGATGAGTTTTGATGGACTATTTAATTCTTTCCTGACTACTATCGAGCTAGATTTGGTGTTCCAAAAAGTTGCAAATTTCACAATTCTGAAGGCAACACATTTCTTGTTTTGGTCTAAAACATCTCTAGTTCCATTTTCATCAAAAATTGAGTCCATATGATGCATTATTGTAATGTGTTTTGGTTGTGGGCAACACGTCTAGTGGGCCCATTTACAAAGGAGGTACCTAAACTCTAATTGCTACGCAAAATCTAATTTAAAACCCATGTTTTAAAAAATTGATTGTGGTTTCTCGCAAAAAATCTTGGCTTTAGGGGTTACGGTTTCCGTGCAGTGAATTTTCCCCATTTGGTCGGCAGACGAAATTAAAAATTCACTATTTCCTAATGTCTAAACTAAAAATGTTTAAAATATTTTAATATTTTAAATAATTCTAAAAGGAAAATCACAACATTTATGGCAAGTTTTATATTTCCTAAACTTTATAAAGTTTAAAGTTTTTTGGATATTTGCTCTCCCAACCATTCCACTATTCCATGGATATGTAAAAGTAAGCATTCAAAAAGAAGTGCGGAAGTGCGGAAAACTCTATCAAAATATTTTAAATGTTTTAAATATTTACTAGAGGTTAAACCAAAGGGAAATAAGATTTTCTATGTTTTAATATTATTTTATCCCATTTCCACCATTCCACAGATGGAATAAAAAATAAGCTTAAAGGGAATACGAAACTGTGGAAAGAGTATTTTAAAAGGCATTTTAATCTTTCAAATATTCGGCAAGGGTAAAAAATGAAGAGAAAGACATTTTTAAATGTTTTATTGTTCAACAATGTAAAAGTTAAGGGGGTAAACCTTAATTGAAAATTTTTATTAAAATTTTTCCAATTCTGTCATTCCATAGATGGCAATATTGAGCATTTAAAACCAAGTGGGGAGGTGTGGAAAGTAGGAAGTAAAACATTTTAAATGTTTTATTATTTCTTTGCCAGGGATTAAATTGTGAAGAGAAGATTTATTAAAGGCTTTATTGTATGGATTTTTAATTGCATTCCATTTGGCAGAGAGCAAGGAAAAACATACAAAGCCAAGTGCAGAATGACATAATGATTGCTGGTTGTAGAATAGTGCAGAGGGTGGTTGTCTATATCACATTTTTTTTATTTGATGCAGGTTTTGGGACTTTTTACAAGTTGTAAATGAGTGTTTTCACTCCCAAAACAATGCCTAGGGCATTCTTCATAACTAGAGGGTAATTTCAAAGATGTTATGAGCATTTTAATTTGCATAGTAGTGGGAAAAATGTGGCAACAGAGGGAAAAACATGATTCTATTTGTTTCTCATGCCTCTCCAACAAATTTGATGCTTTTGGTATGGTTTCAAACAACCCAACAACAACAGAAATGGGAAAGCAATGAATAAAAATATCATACATATTTCATTTGATTTTGGGAGTTAAAATGATATGGTAAATGTGTTTTCACCTTCCAATAAGTGGGTTTCTACACAGGGGAGATATTTTTCACTTGCAAAGTGAAAATAGAACTGGTAAACATTATTTTGTAGGTAGGTAAAAGGTTTTCATGGGAATGCAAAATAAATTTGGGCCAAATCAACTTCAGTTGCAAAAAAGAGGAGGGAAAATAAAGAAGAAGAAGCATCTTCTAAATGCAAAAGAGGTTGCAGATTAAGGGAGTTGTGATGTGCCATGTGTCATCAGTGGGTTTATTTTAGGGTTTTCATCTTCTTCTCTCTTTCTTACTACAAGACTGTAACTTCTATATCATTTTAAGAGTTGGTTCCAGGTTGTCTTCTCATATTAGATCTAGAAGATAAAGATCAATCGAGGGGTTCTATTTTATTGCAATAGTTAGGTCTCTATTTTATGATGTAATAGGTCTACTTGTATGTGAATTTCTCTACTCGATTTGGAAGTATTTTTAATAAATCAATATAGTTCAATGCTTTTGTTGTCAATACTATTATCTGTCTCCATCAATGTTTGAGTATTTCAGGGGATCTAAAGGGTTTCTGGGTGTACATTTGCTACACTGTCCATTTGATCTATGTTAGTTTGTATTTTCAAGGAGATACAGTAATAGTGTTTTTTGTTTTAAAGATTTACTTAAATATCTCAGTGAACATACTTTCATGGACAAATATTTGGGATATTTTAGTGCATTTTGGATAGATAAGAATGGATGTAGTGTTGAGTGTAGGACGGCAATTGAGGGTTCAATGTTTCTATAAAGTAGAAACCTAGCTAATTGAATTCATTTGAATGTGTTCTTTCCTTTTCATTATGGATTTTGAACCAAGTGTGACTCTGTTTCCCATGGGAATAGGCACTGGTCTAGAGTAGTCAAGTATAACCCTACCCCATTACAAAATTGAAAATCATTTTGGTTATGTCCATAAATATTGCTAAATTACTTCTACCCTACCCTTATGCATGAAGTTAAGTATTTTGAACCTAGTTAAACCTCATGAAAAACTTGTAATTGATGCAAATCTTCAGAGGACTTATGCATATTGTATCTCCTAGGTCAATGGTGTTGTAACAAGATGTCAATGAGTATATTCACCAGGATTATAACCAAGCTTATCATATGTTAACACCATTTGAACCTAATTGCCTAAATGTATAGATCTCCCTTTCTATGTATCTATTTCCTAAATTGTTTTGAGGTCTCTGGGAACACCCTCCCGAGCTTGGCAATGCTCAAAGAGTAGAAGGCTATGTTTAGCCTTGTTCATTGGCCTTTCTTGTCCTTAGTTTGATGTTAATTTTCCTTAGGATTGAGGGTTGCAAGAAAAAACACCAATATAGGGTGATTTTGCTGGGGACTCTTAGTTATAAATGTCAAGATTAGTCTAGTGGTTTGTCATGGGTATTTAGAATTAGTATATTTACAATGTTTTACCATTCCCTTTAAAGGGTGGTAACTTTTCTTAATTTTGAATCAGTTGGTGTATGTGGGGAAGATTATATGTGGCTCTATTATTGGAGAAGACCTAGAATGAAACAAAACTTTTAAGTAGCTTCCTACTTCTTAAAATTTAGTCCTATATTGAGAGAGGTGATGACTTTGTTTCAAGAGCATGATAAAGGATACAAAGAAGTTCCAAATCTACATAATTTTCAGTCAAGAAGAAGAATTAGCAGCTGCTGTAGTTGTTCTAGGTATTTCTATTCTGGTCTTCAAAAAGGAACTTATGTGAAAACCATGGTGTATGAGTTTTAATGAAGTCCCTTATCAAGGGTTGAAGTACTAGGAAAGAGGGGAATATTAGTATTGATTTTACATACTTCTATGTTGTAATTTTTAGTTATGATATTCTGTGAGGAGTATGTAGTATTGTAATAAGCTCATTTGAAAAGATCTTAAGCTTGACATTGGGTTGTTCTATGTATTATTCTTTCTTGAGAGCTTATTGCAAGAGAAAAGAGCTAGAAGATGTGTAATTGTTGTGTTTGTGTGAAAGATTTAGAAAGTGATAAACAAGATGTATCATTCGTATGATTATCCTTGTTTGGTTCCAAACACAATGAAAAGTCAGCAATTTCATGGACATGTCGACAAAGAGAAATGTTTGTCCTAGATAGATATAAACCATTGAACTTCAGTAATATCCAAAGTTACCCAAATCCTTTTCCCCTTGAGCTTAGAGATCATGTGCCTATGTTTCATGGAGAGGAGTATGAATTAGCTTGTAGGCATGTGCAATTATTTTATGAGTTTGTTGAAGACTTTCAGATTTGTGTAGAAGATATCATTATGAAATTATTTGTAAGGTCTTTGAAAGATAATGCAAAAGAATGGTATAGTGACTTAACCATGCAAAGTGTATCTTCATGGGATGATTTCAAAAGGCTATTCCTGAGTCAGTTTGATGACAATAATGAAAATTATACACAAAATTTTAGGCCTCAATCTATTCCAGCAAGCAATGAAATGACATATGCAAATATGTAGTATTCATCATAGGTTGAGAGTACTCTTCAAGGTGCAAATAACCCTATTGTCCTAGCTTACCCACCTCAATACCTTGCACACCATAGTCAGCCCCAAATTCATTATCAACAAATTGCACACATTATTGACCCTATTGTCTATATTCAAGAAATGTTTACCATAAGGAAAGTAGAAGGTGAAACAGATTATTCCTTGTTGAAAAGGATTCTGGATGCTTATACAAACATACCTGATGGCTTTAGACCTCATGAGTCTATTTTGATTGACTTATTTTTAAATGCATATGAATTGGGTCCAAATGTTTGGTCTAAAAATTGGAGGCCCATTTGCCTAATTCAAGTAGTTGAGTTGATTGACTTTGTTGAAGATACTAGGTATGAACATACATTCACGGTGAGATCTCATGATATGGATATGAATGGTACTATCGATAAATATGGGTATACGAATGAGAAGCATGTTACAATTGAGATAGTGTCTCATACATAAGAAGGTAAAGATTGTAATTAGTCCATAGAGGATGGGTGTGCGAATGAAAATAATTGGTATGACAATCTGAATGTTAATAAGGATGAAGATATAGAAGGCCTCCCTTCCATATCAGATCATGACTATGTTTTTAGCAAGGTTGTTGGAGTTTCAATCCCATGTGATATGAGAAGTGGATGTTATGATGAATCCATTGAATATCCAGATTTTAATGATAAAAATGACAACCCTGTGAATTTTGATTTGCAACTAAGTGATTCTTGGGGCTCTTGTGGAGATCAAGAGGAAGAAGCAATGGAAGATGTGAAAAAAGAAGCATGTTCACTTAGCAATGAGAAAATTTCAGATTTGTTGACCATAGAATATCAGAGGTATGTACATGAAAATGGTCATGAGCCTCTATGCCCTACTCACATAAACTTTGACAATGATGATGTTCCTTTGGGCTTTAAGTATGACACATATCCATTTGTTTTTTATTCCACAAATGAACAAGATAATTTGTGGGATAAACATGCTTATGAAGGTGAGAAA
Organism: Cunninghamia lanceolata; assembly: GCA_027924645.1. Classification (NCBI taxonomy): domain Eukaryota; kingdom Viridiplantae; phylum Streptophyta; class Pinopsida; order Cupressales; family Cupressaceae; genus Cunninghamia; species Cunninghamia lanceolata. The sequence continues at coordinate 24,431,270 of BSBN01000606.1, read as the reverse complement.
CCATTTGACTTTAACAATTATGGATATGCTAAAAGTGTAAATGTTGATGCAAACACATAAATTCATTTTAGTGACACAGGGATAGCTGATGATTGTGAAATTCATTGTAGTAATGGTCAAAGTCAAGATGTTCTAAATGCAGATTCTTATGAGTGTCTATTTTCTAATCTAGATGAGACTAATCATGAGTTTCCTCATATGGACATGGATGTTAGTTTTAAGTTTGAATCTGAGTACATTTTTGACCTAGAATTGATTACTTTTGAGCATACATGGGGTGTTGAAGGTACAGATATATTTTTCTCAGATGATAATAAAGCAAGCAAACATGAAAATGAGTTGGATAAGGTAAAATGTATGAATGCAGTTTTTAGATTGACAGATTTAATCTTGATAGTGGTAGTGATGCAGAGCATCCAACACTAAAACCCTAACATACAATTATCAATGTATGTTTATGCATTTCCAAATATGCACACAAATTTTAATTTATAAAGTCCCCTTTTTGTTTGCCATCGGCAAAGCATCCTCCATCAGCTTCACAAAATACCTAAACCTTGATCACCTATGTTTCACCAATGAAGCACTTGCATTGTTTATCAGCCAGACCAACCATCGTCGATGAAACAAAACCATTTACCATTGAAGCCCTTTCTCTCACTGATGGATACTCAACTTTTTGCCTATCGGCAGGAGCTTCGCTATTGGTGGGAGCTTCGCTATCCGCGGGAGCTTCGCTATCGGCAAACACCTTAAACCTCCTACCTATCTTCTTTGTCACTCTGACGTATTGGCCACATACATACAAATTTCAACCTACTAAACTGGTTCCCCTTAAATCGTACCACCGATGGTGTATTGTATCTGTAGACAAAAGAACCTTCCAACATACATTTGGGCTACTGCCCTGACCAGTCACCTTTTGCATCAACCCGATGCATCTATCTCGTTGTATCTTTACTGCATTCAAACCCAAAATATGCATTCACCGAATATTCCTCTGGATATGCCTTCGATGTATGTTTGACCCGCTGACGGCCTTTGTATATTTTTGATGTACATGTCTGATGTATATTTAACACATACAATCCACCTGATACAATTGACAGATACATAGGAACTGTATCCAACATACAAAAGATGGATACTCACAAGTTGCATAACCTAATATACATTTGCAGTATATATAGAAATTGTATATTCAAACTTGCATCTCTTGAACATGCATTTTCAAATGTATCTTTCACCAACCCTTGACTTCTTTGTATGCCGATAGGGATCTTGACCTTTCTCTCTCCTATGTATATGCAATAGACTTGTATATCCTCCTGTATGTTTCAACATACAACAGCGATGAAACAAAAGCAATATACCCATGATATACGAAAGTGATATACACACAGATTATATATCTCACATACAAAAGTGATATATACACAATTTGTATATTTTAAAGAACTTCACAGATTTTCACAATTTGATCCCCACAATCTCCAGCGATGGCCCAATCTGTTTCCTAGGTGGTTTCTCAAACTCTTTCGACCTACACGACCAAGCACATACCCATGCTAGGGTTTTCAACACCTCTAACCTATGATCCTGCAAACATGCATGCGAATAGAAATAGAAAACACACAACAAAAACCTAAACTATTGTACATGACCATTCCTCTGATTCACAAAATCAACTAGGGGAATGGATAATCAAATCCATCCGGCCTCAATATAGGAAATCAATTACATAGTGAATTCAAATGCAACAAGGTTTTATTAGCTTTCAAAAGATGTGATTATAGTACTCTATTTTTCCACAACACAATTCAACTGATCGATTTCAGCTACTACAAAACCTAGATGCCTTTGTCCATCAAATCCCAGGGTATTTATCTAGTTACCACTGGTAGTACAGACTTGGATTCCCAGCGGCTGGGAAATCTCTCCAAATGGTTGGGAGATACAACTGTCTTAACGACTAACAAACTTCCTACCAAACTATCTAAAAATAGCATAAATTGGTCAACTAGACCTTATTACATTTAATGTCTAATTAGGACCTTATTGAAAACAAAAACTAAGCATAAAACAACTAAATGCCTCATGGAGGCCACTTTGGGTTAGGTGCTCCTGCACCATACTCCCCAACAGAAAAAGAACTCATGTCCCATGAGTTAGGTTGTGAAAAAATTCCACCTTTACTCTTTGCCATCTTAGTATTCTGACCTGTTCCAGCTTTATACTCTGTTGTCTCTTGGCTGCTCCAAGATTTTTGAACTACAACTTGTTGTTTGGTCTGTGGCTGACCTCTGTCAGTCAAAACTGAACCTTTCTTCAAACTGTTGTCCTTAACAACTTCTTTCCCTGCAGTATCCTCAACTGCCTTTATGCACGCTACTGTAAGTATCTTCACAAATGCCTTCTCTCCCACTAAAATGATTTTTGCTGCCTTCTGTACTGTAGCTTCTACCTATAATGGTATCAACACAATAGTTTTCCCATCTTTCTTGATGGTGTAGGTATTTGCATACCCATCATACAATACTCTCCTATGAAATTGCCATGGCCTACCCAACAGTAGGTGACAACATTCCATGGGCAATATGTCACACAAAACTCTATCATGATAATCCCCAATTTGAAAATCAACATATGCCTACTCATATACCAAAAGTGATTGACTATCACTCACCCAAGATGCTTTGTAAGGGTTTTGATGTGGAATCCTTTCTAAATTCAGTTTATCCACTATTTCCTAAGATACCATATTATCTGTTGAGCTAGAATCAATTACAACCTCACATATTTTACCTTTGCTCTTGCATGTGGTCTAGAAAAGAGCTCTTCGTTGCATCATATCCTTTGATGTCTTCAAGATTGTCCTTCTTAGCATCAATGCTTCTCCCTCCTCTGGATACCCATAATTATTAGGAGTCTCCTTCACACTTTGCTACGTGTTTGAACTGCTTGCACTTTGTTGATCAGATTCTTGGATCAGATTTGCCCTCTTTTCTCCTCCTGAACTTGTTGCTTTTGTTGGACATTTGAAAAATGAATGCCCATATTCACCACAAGTGTAACACTTACCAAAAAATGTAGTAGAACCTCTACCACCTCCAAATCTACCTTTGGTACCTTTCCATCCACCTCTGAAATCAGACTGCTCTTGTCCTTTACCAATGTCTTCTTGACTCTCATTGCCTTGTCTTGTTGTAGGAGCTAATCCTCTTCCCCTCATATTGCTGCCTCTTCCTCTCATGGACTTATCCTGCCTTCTTTCCATCTTTTCCTCAATCCTGATTGCCATTTGATAACAATCTTCTACACTCCTAGGGTTAGCCAAAACTAACTCATCTAGTATGTTCATTCTCAAACTAGCTAAATATCTAGCAACTTTTTCAACCTCATTCTCATCATGACCAGATCTCATACTCAATTTATAAAACTCCTTAGTATATGCCTTCACATCCATTTCCTTTTGCCTTAAAAATTGTAGCTTCTTAAACATTTGAATTTCATAATCCTTAGGCAAGAATTTACCTTTGATCATTGCTACCATCTTATCCCATGAAGAAATTTTTGACTTGCTTTCGCCTCTCGGATTGTACATAATCCCACCATACCAAGGCATGAGCTCCCAACTTGCTCTTTGCAATCTTTACCTTCTGCTCCTCAGCAACATCTTCACATTCAAAGTGATTATCTAATGCAGCAATCCAATCAAGTAGCTCATCTTCATCCAAAGTCCCATTATACTTTGAAATATCAACCTTTACCTTAGGTTTCTCACTCTGCACTGCCTTTAATAGTTTTGCAAATCTCTGATCTTCAGCATTCAGATCTTTAGCTACCTCTTCATACTCTTCAACATCATCTTCATCTTCTTCTGATTCACTATCTTCTACTTCCCTCTTTTTGTTCTTCTCCAAGGCTACAAGCCTAGCTTGAAGTGCTTCAACAAGCTCCTTCATCTTTCTCATCTCTCTGGCATGTTTTCCCTTTATCTCTTGCAACTCCCTTGCAGTACCATTACCTTTAGGAGGCATCTTGTCAACCTCTCAATCCTCTACTTCTGCCTTCTCAGTGACAGAATCAACACACAAACAACCCAGTCCTTTTGCTGAGCTCTGATACCACTATGATGCAGAGCATCCAACACTAAAACCCTAACATACAATTATCAATGTATGTTTATGCATTTCCAAATATGCACACAAACTTTAATTTATAAAGTCCCCTTTTTGTTTGCCATTGGCAAAGCATCCTCCATCGGCTTCACAAAATACCTAAACCCCGATCACCTATGTTTCACCGATGAAGCACTTGCACTATTTGTCGGCCAGACCAACCATCGTCGGTGAAACAAAACCGTTTACCAACGAAGCCCTTTCTCTCACCGATGGATACTTGACTTTTCGCCTATTGGCAGGAGCTTCGCTGTCGGCAAACACCTTAAACCTCCTACCGATCTCCTTTGTCACTTCGACGTATTGGCCACATACATACAAATTTCAACCTGCTAAACCGGTTCCCCTTACCTCCTACCGCCAGTGGTGTATTGTGTCTGCAGACAAAAGAACCTTCCAACATACATTCGGGCTACCGCCCTAACCGGTCACCTTTTACATCAACCTGATGCATCTATCTCGTTGTATCTTTACTGCATACAAACCCAAAATATGCATTCACCAAATATTCCTCCGGATATGCCTTTGATGTATGTTTGACCTGCTAACTACCTTTGTATATTTTTGATGTACATGTCCGATGTACATTTAACACATACAATCCGCCCAATACAATTGATGGATACATAGGAACTGTATCCAACATACAAAAGATGGATACTCACAAGTTACATAACCTGATATACATTTGTAGTATATATAGAAATTGTATATTCAAACTTATATCTCTTGAACATGCAGTTTCAAATGTATCTTTGACCAACCCTTGACTTCTTTGTATGCCAATAGGGATCTTGACCTTTCTCTCTCCTATGTATATGCGATAGACTTGTATATCCTCCTATTGTTTCAACATACAACAACAATGAAACAAAAGCAATATACCCACGATATACGAAAGCAATATACACACAAATTATATATCTCGCATACAAAAGTGATATATACACAATTTGTATATTTTAAAGAACTTCACGGATTTTCACAATTTGATCCCCGCAATCTCCAGCGATGGCCCGATCCATTTCCCAGGTGGTTTCTCAAACTCTTTCGACCTGTACGACCTAGCACATACCCATGCTAGGGTTTTCAACACATCTGACTTGCGATCCTGCAAACATGCATGTGAACAGAAACAAAAAACACACAACTAAAACCTAAACTATTGTACATGACCATTCCTCCGATTTGCAGAATCAACTGGGGGAATGGATAATCAAATCCATCTGGCCTCAATACAGGAAATCAATTACACAATGAATTCAAATGCAATAGGGTTTTATTAGCTTTCAAAAGATGCGATTACAGTACTCTATTTTTCCACAACACAATTCAACTGATCGATTTCAGCTACTACAAAACCTAGATGCCTTTGTCCATCAAATCCTAGGGTATTTATCTAGTTACCACTGGTAGTATAGACTTGGATTCCTAGCGGCTGGGAAATCTCTCCAAATGGTTGGGAGATACAACTATCTTAACGACTAACAAACTTCCTACCAAACTATCTAAAAATAGCATAAATTGGTCAAATAGACCTTATTACATTTAATTTCCAATTAGGACCTTATTGAAAACAAAAACTAAGAATAAAACAACTAAATGCCTCATGGAGGCCACTTTGGGTTTGGTGCTCCTGCACCAGGTAGGCTCAGTGATATGGTTAAGCATGTCAGTGATAGGGTTAGTTTGTGGGTAGTTTATGACAATGTTTTTAGACTTGGCCTAGTGCAAGTAGTGGAGAACCATGTATTTGATAGAAGGAAACTGTTCACCCATTTTTTCCTCTGTTTAGAGCCAAACAGTCAACCTAGTATTTTCTTTGAAAAACCTTTGGAAAATGTTGCCTAAAAATGAAAAGTGACAAATTGCCTAAGAAACCTTACCATTGGAAAGAGCTTGAAAAAATAGGCAGGTTTTCTTTTTACATCACCTTGAAATTCGGCCAAATAAAGAAGTTATTGATGGTTAAAGTTTTGGTCAACTTACAGTTCAAAGATGCATTTGGTGGGCTTGAAAATCTCTATCGGCCTTAGGAAATGTTGAAAAAATTAAGTTTGCTGCATTTTTGAATGTATATTGAGCCTGGGAAATGCATATACATTCAGGGAATCTTCCACAAGTCCTCGGGAATATTCCCCATTTGTATATCGGCGATATGCAAGGAAAGATACAAGAGAAACATACAATGTATAAATATGCATTCATGGCATATTCCTCAAAGATTCGCCATTTGTATGTTTAGCGCTTGTATATTTGCCTTGTATGTTCGCACATACAAGCAAATATACATTTGCTAAATGTACAACGGCAAATGTACATTCGTGGCATATTGCCCAGAATATTTCGTAGTTGTATGTCACCAGGCTTGTATGGGGCTTTATATGTTTGCAATATACAAGAGGAAATATACAAGGAAAAGATACATTGTGGGAATATTCCTCAAAGATTCCCTGTTTGTATGTTTGGAGGTTTGTATATTGCGTTGCATATTTGTCATACAAGCCCAATGTACATTTGTTACAGTGTTGCGGGGAATATACAAGAGATTGCTGCAAGGGATATACAAAAGCTTTTGTATATCGCCAAGATGCTTGATGTGGGGCCTACGCAGATGCAAGGAGGTTTGTATGTCTTCTACATACAATCAGCTATATACAAATGAAGATATGGATCACGGGTATATTCCATCACATATACCTTGTTTGTACGTGAGATGGTTTGTATGTTGCATTTCTATATCTGCATATACAAACAAATGTGCATTTGCTACAGTACCGAGAGGGGAGATACAAATGGTGGGTCCCGCGCACATACATGCAGGATTGTATGTTTCGGTATACAAAGGGAGAGTGAATAGCACTTTGTACATCGGCTTGTATGTTTGCACATACAAACCAATATACAAAGCTGATGTATAATCCAGACCCGAATAGAGGTTTCAATCTACTCTATGTTGTTCTCAGGTCTGCCTTGTATAAAAGGTGTTTGTATGTCTCGACATACAAAAGAGCATGTACAAGCTGGATTTCAAATGGATATCATTTCTACCTCATTTAGGCTTCGGGTCTAATTTGTATGTATATGGCGCTTGTATATTGCGATATACAAGTCAATGATGTGTTGCATATACAAGGCAGATTTGAATCAAGGATCAACTTCAGCACATAAGAGTTTGGAGTCTGCCTTGTATATATGGGTGTTTGTATATTTGCATATACAAAGAAATGTACAAGTAGAGAATATGCAAGCCAGACCTGGTAGAACAATGAAACACAGCTCAATGGTGTTTTGGGGTCCGCAGCTTGTATATTCAGACATACAAAGGTGTAGATACAAAGTTATATGCTGGGTGATTTCAAAAAGGTGGGGCCTGCATATACAAGGGGAAATTGTATGTATATACAATTTCAAACATACAAGGCATATATAGGGCTCGATATGCAAAGTGCCATGTATGTGCAGAAGGAGTTGCAAGATGAGTTTTTGAATGCTGATTCAGGCGCCAAGATACAATGATATACACAGAAATGTAAAAGCGATATATACAGGCAGTTGACCGAAAGTTTAACTACCTCTATCTCCTTCATTTTGGTGAATTTCGGCATGCTCCAAGAGGCAAAGTTGCATATTTTGGTCCCCTCTTTCATTTGGCAAGGTTTTTCAGGAGTTTTATCACCTTTCAAATTTTAGATCTAGAAATGGATATTTTTGAGCGATGAACATCTTAGAGACGACTTTTAGCAGTTGGAGATATTTTTGGGCATTCATTGCAGCAGACAGAACAAGCAGCTCGTATTAACAACAAAGAATATCTTTCCACCTATTCATCTCCATATTGACGATGAGTAAGCAGCTGTAATAAAGACTTTAAATATCTCCCCATCTGCCCAGTTCTAGATTTTGATGCCATAACTGATGCAGCTGGACAGTCATTTCAGGGAGATATTTTTTAATGGCAACTCTTGAGAGGATTTTTTGTAACCGACTTAGAAATTTTGGAATGCTATAAGTATGCATTCAGATGTTGTAAATTACGTTGGAAATTTTTTGGCATTAAGGCTTTTCTGTTTCCAATAGAGTTTTCATATGTTGTAACCGTGCCTTTCCATTGAATATATGCAAGTTAATTTTACCTCTTTAACTAATTTTTCTAGTTCTGTGTGAATCTGCATAGGGTTTGTTTGTGAATGTTTTATTCCTCTCAATCATATTGCTTCTCACCTCTGCTAGAGTCATCTAACCCGTGTATACCTACTTGCTGTATTTGATTACATTGTGCATCTTCTCAGTGTTGTGGAAGTTTCTTTAAATCTTCTGGTGTATCACCCTTTTGTTTTCAAGATTTTATTTCATTTCCATTACAAGCTTTTTGTCTCCTTTTTTCCCCTCAAAATTTAGTAGTTTTAGGTGATAGCTAGACAAGGAAGCCGGCCTTCTTTGGAGGTCTGATCTCATTTAACAAAGTCCCACACTTAGAGATCATTCCCTTGTTATTCTAGTTTACAAAGGTTTCACAACTGTATGCAAGGGTGTAAAACTGGGTGATAACAACTTTGACACGCCTGATGGGATGCAAGAAATATGAGTAACAATCAAATTAGTAGACATTATTGCTGGTTTTGATGTGCAACTAGTAATTTTAGACTTTTAAGAGGTTAAAATTTACACATCTGGCGACTCAAACTGAGGAAAGGACAAGCGGATCAGTTCTGCCGTTACATATTTTATGAGAAAGGTACAAACCAGGAGTTCAAGTTTAGGCTTATTCAAATATTTGTAGCTCTCTCCACCCAGAAGACCAAGTAGAGCTGCAGTGAGGACTCCAGTTTCCAAAAGAGTACAGTCAACTCCACCAGGTTTTAGACCAGTTGCTTCCGTAATTCCCACAGTAACTCAAGCGAATCTACCTACAGCTCTTCAGATGGCAAGAAATCAGCCATTTGTGACTTTTGATGGGGGAAGTCCTTTGAATCTAACGGTGCATGATGTGATACTAATGCCAGCTTTGAAGAGTCTACCCTATTTCATAGGGGAAAATCAGACTACTCCAATCAAGCACATTAGAGACATAGTATCTCTATGTGGGGTTCATCATGTCACTTAGGAGAATGTAGCCATCAGATTGCTAGCTGCCTCTTTCAAGGGGAAGGCATTACAGTGGTTCAGGGGTCTACCAGTGCAAACTATAGGAACCTGGGATGAGCTAGGAGAGAAATTAAATAAGCAATTTCAAGAAAAATCAGATAATCTATCATTGGTCAAACATATGACCACCATAAAGAGAGCTCCGCAGGAGCAAATGATGGATTTTAACTTTAGATTTCAGAAGACATGGGACAGAATCCCTACCAAGGTGAGACCTCCCGCTGAATATGCATTTCTATATTTTTTGAAAGCCCTAAATAGTGATATTTCAGTAATGATTCAATCACTAGCAGGTAATAGTTTACCAGATGTGTATGAATTAGCAATTAGGGCAGAGAATAATCTCATTCAAGCTGGAAAAATAGCACCCAGACCACCAGTGCCTATCTTTCCTGAGATTTAGGCTTCTATGCCTTTGCCAATTCCATGTTTTCCCCCTGTGCCTACTATTGCAGCATTACCAAATATTGCTAATTCTAAACTTGCTACCTCTAGTTCATCTCAAGAGTTGAAAGAGATTAAAAATAGTCAACAAAAGATTGAGGGTATCCTTCAAACTTTTGGAAATGAACTAGTAAACATAAAGAAGCAATAGTCCCAGAGGCCCTTTCAGCCTTATCAACAATCTAGCCAGGGGCAGAATCAGCCATTTCAAGGCCAAAATCAATCGTATCAAGCTAATAGGCCACCTTATCAAAGCAACTATCAAGGTGCCAGACATAATGTAAACCAAAGGCCTTTTCTGCCTTATAATCCAGCACCTATTAACACCGTAAGGGACCTTGTCCCTGCTTAGAACAACTTAGCAGCTGAATATGAGTGGTGCTACCCATGCAATCAACCACACAATCAAGCAGCCTGCTCAAATGGAGTCATAAATCAGGCTTTAATGGTGCAAAATGTGTCATCCTCACAACCAAGTACACCAAATGATGGGACTGTGCAATAACAGGAACAACCTCAGAGTGATTTTGCCTTCATGAATTGGCAGCAAGGTGAATTTTGTGGCATAAACAGCGATAACACCTCAGTTGCAGCAAATACAAGAGCAAAGAAAAGGGGTTATGAGGTAGAACAAGCAACAAATAAAGGAAAAGCATCTGTTGATGTTCCTGCACCCCAAATTCCCCATATTCTACAAAAAAATGACCTAGCAAAAGCAAGGGAGATGCCTCATTTGCAACTAGACATCGCTGCTACAAAATCAAATCAGAAGGTGAGTGCCATTCCACCTTTCAATATTATTGAAAATATGAAAAAGATGAATGTGATAATGTCTATGTGGGATTCTTTAGCCATCCCGGGGCAAAAAGACATATTGCAATCTGCCTTGTCTGATTTGAAGGTATCAAATGATACAACTATTGACCCAAATAAGGTTGTCCTTACCAATTCATCCGAAGATAACAACAAGCAGCCTAACCAAAATGCCAAACCACTCCCATTCTTTGTATCATTAATAATTGGAGACAAATTAGTGCATAATTACATGGTGGATAGTGGAGCAAGTAGTTATGTGATGCCTAAACAAATCGCAGACCAATTAGGGCTCAAGTACCAGCCTCTTGAGAAAGGTGTACTCCAATTAGATGGCACAACTGTTAATACTATGGGTATAATAAAAGACTTAGGTCTTACTCTACATACATGTCCCAATGTTTCCATTTCCCAGGAGATCTTCATCATTGATTTGCCTCCTTATTTTACCATGTGCTTATCAAGAGAGTTCACAGCCAAAATAGGAGGATACCTATCCTCTGACTAGTCCCATATGTTTTTTAGGACCAGATATGGCACTAAGGTGACCCTAAGATCTAAATTTCTTTCAAATCATCACATAGAGCCCTATACACCAAGTGTGGTTAATGCAAATCACATTATTACTGATGATCCTGAGCTTGTGGCTACTCAAAAGTTACAAGCTGAAAGTATACCAGAGGTGTTATTAAGGGAATGGTCCTCAGAAGATGTTGTAGATGATCCTGAAGCACATATTCAAAAAAATGGTATGGGGGTCTATATACTTCATGAGCCTGAGGCAACAATTCCAAGTATGGTAAAGGATGCAAAACAACAGACAGAGCAGCAAGGAGAAGTATGGAAAATGTACTTTGATGGCTCAAGGAGCAGAAATGGATCTGGTGGTGGTGCAATGCTAGTGTCACCACAGGGTGAAAAATATTATGCTGCTTTCTGTTTTGCCTTCTCATGCACCAATAACACTGCTGAATATGAAGGCTTAATTCAGGGTTTGTAGTGGGCAAGAAAGAGGAAAATAGGCTATTTGCAAGTATTTGGGGATAGTGAACTAATTGTAAATTAGGTAAGAGGACTACATCTTACCAAAAATGATACCTTGAAGTGCTATAAGCATAGGGTATGGAACATGATTGAGGAGTTTGATGCTTTTAATCTGATTTCCATTCCAAGAAATCAAAACTCCCATGCTGATAGATTGGTTGCAATTGGGGCACAGTTTGACATCCCTAGTGACATTCAAAAGGAGAAAATATAGCCTCATGTAAAAATAGTGGATAGGCCTTCTATCCTAGATAATAATATTCACTAGCAGGTCTTTGAAAGTGATGAACAGATTCTGAGATTCCTGTTAAAGGAAGATGAGTTTTCCATGATGAATCAGGATAAACTCAAAGAACAGTATGGCAATGATTAGATTATTCAGCTGAAGACAAACAAGCTACCCAAGGGATTGGTGACTTTGGAGTCTATTTTTGGCACCAATGATCAGATGAAGAAGACTAAGACCAGTATGCAAATAAAAGAGGAACATTATGAGGAGTTAGAAATTTTTAAGGGAAAACTCCTCAAAATAGGTAAAATATGTTCAGCTGAGGACAGGAGAGCTTTTATTGCTCTTTGTCAAGAGTTTAAGGAGGTATTTGCTTGGGATTATTCAGACCTAAAGGGATTTGATCCTCATATTGCCCAACACACCATAGAATTGGAACCAGGTGCAAAGCCTGTAAGGCAGAGGTAGAGGCCCCTAAATCCAAAGCTAGAGCCCCTGATGATTGAAGAATTGACTAAGCTAATTGAGGGAAAGATCATTTTTCCCATCAAGCATACTTCTTGGGTTTCAAACCTTGTCCTTGTGAGGAAGAAGAATGGAGAAATCAAGCTATGCGTTGATTTTAGGGACCTGGACAGAGCCTCCCTAAAAGACCACTACCCACTTCCATCAATGGAGTAGATTTTATAGGTAGTGGCTGGCTCGAAGAGATTTTCTTTGCTTGACAGATTTTCTAGTTACAATCAGGTGTTAGTCAAGGAGGAGGATCAGTTCAAAACTATTTTCACTACCAAGTGGGGCACCATGGCCTATAGGAGGATGCCTTTTGGTCTCTCTAATGCTAGCTCGACCTTTCAAAGAGCCATGGATATGGCGTTCAAGGGTTTGCTATATAAACTGGTGCTAGTGTACTTAGATGATATAACAATTTTTTTCCAAGAATGCATCTGAGCATTTATCCCACTTAAGGCAAGTTTTTGAGAGATGCCGAGAGTTTGGGATATCCCTTAATCCAAACAAATACATTTTTGCTATCCATGAAGGCAAGTTGTTAGGGCACGTCTCAAAAGAAGGCATTACTATTGATGCTGAAAGAGTAAGGGCCATTTTAGAGCTGCCTTTACCAAGTCAGAAGAAGGGATTACAAAGTTTTATTGGCAAAATTAATTTTCTGTGAAGGTTCATCCCTGATATCGCAAACCTTTTGAAACCTTTGACATCCATGTTGAAAAAGAATATAGCCTTTAATTGGACAAAAGAGGCCAAACTCAGTTTTGAGTCTATAAAAGAAGCATTGTCAGTTGCACCAACCTTGGTACATCCTGACTTTTCCAAAGATTTTATTCTATATGCTTATGGTGGCCTAGATATAATCTCTGCAATTTTAGTGCAGAAGCAGAGTAGTGGCTTTGAGCAGCCAATTGCTTTTTTCAGTCAAGGGCTAGAAGAATATGAATAGAAGTATAGCTTTGTTGAGAAGCATATCCTTGTAGTGATAAGAAGCCTCAAGAAATTTTGGCATCTTGTTTCTAATAACTAGATACATTTGATGGTGGCTCATCCCAGCGTGAAGGAGTTCTTGTTGAACAAAGATATAAATGAGAAAAGAGCTAGTTGGATCACCAAGGCCATGGAATATGACATGGATATCCAAGTAACCAAGCTTGTCAAAGGAAGAGGACTCAGCAAGCAGCTCACTACCAGTTCTAACAAAGAGGATGAGACACTTTTGACCATTGAGGATGCACCTCAAGATAATGCAGCAGTAGCGAACACAGGCTGGGTTACTGATATGACTATTTTTTTTTGCAAACTAGCAAATGTCCAATATGTCTAGATAGAACTAAAAGAAGATATTATAGACTGCAATCAGTTCCATATGCTTTAATAAATGGCATCCTTTTTAGAAAGGAATTTAATGGTGTATTGTTAAGGTGCATTGATAAAGATCAGACTGACAAGGTACTACATGAATTTCATGATGGAGCAGCGGGGGGTCATTTTGCCCCAAAGACTACCACTTGGAAAGTAATGAGAGCTGGCTATTACTGGCCCAGCTCATTTAAGGATGCCCATGCATGGGCTAGGAAATGTGTAAAGTGTGCCATTTTTGTAGGAAAGGAGATGCTGGTAGCCTTACCTCTATGGCCAATTCAAATAGAGCAACCCTTCATGAGCTGGGGTGTTGACTTCGTAGGACCCATTAATCCACCATCAAGTGCAGGACACAAGTGGATTCTTATAGCTACAAATTTTTTCACAAGATGGACTGAAGCAGTAGCTCTAAAGGAATCAAATAAAAATGTTGTTTTAAATTTTTATCATGACTTGATTTCTAGATTTAGAGTGCCTGAGTCAATAATTTCTGACAATGCTTTAGCCTTTGTTGGCCTAAAGATAACTGATTGGGCTGTCAAAAATGAGATATATCTGAATACTTCTTATAATTATTACCCACAGGGTAATGGTTTGGCTGAGTCTACCAACAAAAATCTCATAAGGATTATTAAAAGATCAATGGAGGACAACCAGAGGACCTGGCACACTAATTTAAAATATGCCTTATGGGTAGACAGAATAACTCCTAAGAGGTCCATTGGAAATTCTCCATATATGTTAGTATATGGGAGGGAAGTAAGATTGCCTATCTCTGTAGAACTACCAGCACTGGACATCATGAGCCAGCTGGAAATGTTTGAAGAAGAGAATCCCATGGCTATCAAATATGCTCAGCTTATGGAGCTTGAAGAAATCAGAGACAAGGCTATGAAGACTATGGAATATCATCAGCTTCAAACAAAAAGAAATTTCAATCAAAAGGCCACCCCTAGGATCTTTAGAGAAGGTGATATGGTGCTCAAATGGGACGAATTGAAGAGCAGGCCTGGAAAACACTCCAAATTTGACAACATGTGGAGTGGTCCATTTCTCATTACTGAATGCAAGGAGCACAATGCATTTTAGTTATCAAATATGGATGGCAAAATCTACCTATCCCAGTCAATGGGATACACCTAAAGAGGTGTTTTGAAGTATGAGTGCCTTGTAAATCAATAAATTAGGTCTTTATGCTTTCAATAAGTGCTGCTGCACATTAGTTTAGATCTACTTTTTCTTTCCTTAAATGATGTCTAGCATAGTTGAAAGAGTTTTCTTTCAACATTTTGTCTTGGTTTGGCCTTCCAAGTGTTCTTCATTACTTCTATCTCATTTTGCTAAGGTCAGAAATATCCATATTTTAGTCTCTGTGTGACTCTATGCCCAATAGATGCATAGGCCATTGATCTAACTGTTTAGCAGGCAAACATCCCATAGAGGCTGCCAAATTATTGACCCATTTTTTCCTCTGTTCAGAGCCAAACAGTCAACCTAGTATTTTCCTTGAAATGCCTTTGGAAAATGTTGCCTAAAAATGAAAAGTGCCAAATTGCCTAAGAAACCTTACCATTGGAAAGAGATTGAAAAATAGGCAGGTTTTCTTTTTACATCACCCTGAAATTTAGCCAAATAAAGAAGTTATTGATAGTCAAAGTTTTGGTCAACTTACAGTTCAAACATGCATTTGGCGGGCTTCAAAATCTCTATCGGCCTTAGGAAATGTTGAAAAAATTAAGTTTGATGCATTTTTGAATGTATATCGGGCCAGGGAAATGCATATACATTCAGGGAATCTTCCACATGTCCTCGGGAATATTCCCCATTTGTATATTGGCGATATGCAAGGAAAGATACAAGAGAAACATACAATGTATAAATATGCATTCATGGCATATTCCTCGAAGATTCCCCATTTGTATGTTTAGCACTTGTATATTTGCCTTGTATGTTCGCACATACAAGCAAATATACATTCGCTAAATGTACAAAGGCAAATGTACATTCGTGGCATATTCCACAGTTGTATGTCACCAGGCTTGTATATTACTTTGTATGTTCACAATATACAAGAGGAAATATACAAGGAAAAGATATATTGCAGAAATATTCCTCAAAGATTCCCTATTTGTATGTCTGGAGGTTTGTATATTGCGTTGCATATTTGCCATACAAGCCCAATGTACATTTGCTATAGTACCGCGGGGAATATACAAGAGATTGCTACAAGGGATATACAAAAGCTTTTGTATATCACCAAGATGCTTGGTGTGGGGCTCGCATAGATGCAAGGAGGTTTGTATGTCTTCCACATACAATTGGCTATATACAAATGAAGATATACATCGCAGGTATATTCCATCACAGATACCCTGTTTGTATGTGAGATGGTTTGTATGTTGCGTTTGTATATCCGCATATACAAACAAATGTGCGTTTGCTACAGTGCCAGGAGGGGAGATACAAATGGTGGGTCCCACGCACATACATGAAGGATTGTATGTTTTGGCATACAAATGGAGAGTGAATAGCACTTTGTATATCGGCTTGTATGTTCGCACATATAAATCAATATACAAAGTCGAGGTACAATCCGGACCCGAATAGAGGTTTCAATCTACTCTATGTTGTTCTCAGGTCCGCCTTGTATAAAAGGTGTTTGTATGTCTCGACATACAAAAGAGCATGTACAAGCCGGATTTCAAATGGATATCATTTCTGCCTCATTCAAGCTCCAGGTCCGATTTGTATGTATATGGCGCTTGTATATTGCGATATACAAGTCAATGATGCATTGCATATACAAGGCAGATTTGAATCAAGGATCAGCTTTGGCACATAAGAGTTTGGAGTCTGCCTTGTATATATGGGTGTTTGTATATTTGCATAAACAAAGAAATGTACAAGTAGAGAATATGCAAGACGGACCTGGCAGAACAATGAAACACAGCTCAGTGGTGTTTTGAGGTTCGCAACTTGTATATTCGGACATACAAAGGTGCAGATACAAAGTTATATGCTGGGTGATTTCAAAGAGGTGGGGCCCGCATATACAAGGGGAAATTGTATGTATATACAATTTCAAACATACAAGGCATATACAGGGCCTGATATGCAAAGTGCTATGTATGTGTAGAAGGAGTTGTAGGATGAGTTTTTGAATGCCGATTCAGGTGCCAAGATGCAGCGATATACACAGAAATGCAAAAGTGATATATACAGGTAGTTGACCAAAAGTTTAACTGCCTGTATCTCCTTCATTTTGGTGAATTTTGGCATGCTCCAAGAGGCAAAGTTGCATATTTTGGTCCCCTCTTTCATCTGGTAGGCTTTTTGAAGAGCTTTATCACTTTTCAAATTTCAGATCTAGAAATGCATATTTTTGAGCAATGAACATCTCAGAGATGAATTTTAGCAGTTGGAGATATTTTTGGGCATTCATTGCAGTAGACAGAACAAGCAGCTCGCATTAACAACAAAGAATATCTTTGTACCTATTCATCTCCAGATTGACGATGAGTAAGCAACTGCAATAAAGACTCTAAATATCTCCCCATCTACCCAGTTCCAGATTTCAACGTCATAACTGATGCAGTTGGATAGCCATTTTAGGGAGATATTTTTTAATGACAGCTCTTGAGAGGATTTTTTGTAACTGACTTAGGAATTTTAGAATGCTATAAGTATGCATTTAGATGTTGTAAATAACATTGGAAATTTTTTGGCATTAAGGCTTTTCTGTTTCCAAATAGAGTTTTCATATGCTGTAACCGTGCCTTTCCATTGAATATATGCAAGTTAATTTTACCTCTTTAACTGATTTTTCTAGTTCTATGTGAATCTGCATAGGGTTTGTCTGTGAATGTTTTATTCCTCTCAATCATATTGCTTCTCACCTCTGCTAGAGTCATCTAACCTGTGTATACCTACTTGCTGTATTTGATTACATTGTGCATCTTCTGAGTGTTGTGGAAGTTTCTTTAAATCTTTCTGGTGTATCACCCCTTTTGTTTTCAAGCTTTTATTTCATTTCCATTACAAGCTTTCTGTCTCCTTTTTCCCCTCAAAATTCAGTAGTTGTAGGTGATAGCTAGAGAAGGAAGCCGGCCTTCTCTGGAGGTCTGATCTCATTTAGCAAAGTCCCACACTTAGAGATCATTCCCATGTTATTCCAGTTTGCAGAGGTTTCACAACTGTATGCAAGGGTCCAAAACTAGGTGATAACAGAAACATTAGTTCTTCTTTTCATTTGTTGGCATGGGGCCCTCAAATGAGGTTTAAAAAATTGAATATAGGAGCAGTTACAGAGCCACCCAATAGAGTAGGCACCTGTTCTACTTCTCCAGAGTTTTTTGTGATCTTACTCTATTCAGGTTGAACAAACTTCCCCAAATAGAGCCACTAATGGCACCCTCAATGTTTGTAAATTTGAAGTGCCTATCTCCTTTCAATGTGTTGACAGAGGCTAGGTCGACATATTGCTCAAGCTACCGCGGAGCCAATCTTCACTGATTAAAATTTTGCAACTTAGAGGTCATCTTGTAAATTTGTGTGGTACAATGTTTCTTGGTACATATGGTAGTGCACTTGTTCATTTTCATGCTTCTTGGATGAGTTTTGATGGGCTATTTAATTCTTTCCTGATTGCTACTGGGCTAGATTTGGTGTTCAGGAAAGTTGTAAATTTGATAATTTTGAAGGCAACCCATTTCTTGTTTTGGTCTAAAACATCTCCAATTCTATTTTCATCATAAACTGAGTGCATATGATGCATTATTTTAACGTGTTTTGGTTGTGGCCAACACGTCTATCGGGCCCATTTACAAAGGAGGTACCTAAATTCCAATTGCTATGTGAAATTTGATTTAAAACCCATGTTTTAAATAATTGATTGTGGACACTCACAAAAAATATTGGCTCCAGGGGTTATGGTTTGCGTTCATTGAATTTTCCCCATTTGGCCGATAGGTGAAATTAAAAATTCACTATTTCTTAATGTCTAAATTGCAAATGTTTAAAATATTTTAATATTTTAAATAATTCTAAAAGGAAAGTGCACAATATTTAGGGCAAGTTTTATATTTCCTAAACTTTATAAAGTTTAAAGTTTTTTGGATATTTGCTCTCCTAGCCATTCCGCAATTTCGTAGATATGTAAAAGTAAGTGTTCAAAAAGAAGTGCGGAAGTGCAGAAAGCTCTATCAAAAGATTTTAAATGTTTTAAATATTTACTAGAGGTAAAAACCAAAGGGAAAAAATCTTTTCTAAGTTTTAATATTATTTTATCCCATTTCCACCATTCCATGGATGGAATAAAAAATAAGCTTAAAGGGAATGCAGAACTGCAGAAAGAGTATTTTAAAAGGCATTTTAATCTTTCAAATATTTGGTAATGGTAAAAATTGAAGAGAAAAACATTTTTAAATGTTTTATTGTTCAACGTTGTAAAAGTTAAGGGGACAAACCTTAATTGAAAAACTTTATTAAAATTTTTCCAATTCCACCATTCCGCAGATGGCAATATTGAGCATTTAAATCCAAGTGCAAAAGTGTGGAAAGCAGGAAGTAAAATATTTTAAATGTTTTATTATTTCTTTGCTAGATATTATATTGTGAAGAAAAGATTTATTAAAGGGTTTATTGTATGCATTCTTAATTGCATTCCATTCTGCGAAGAGCAGGGAAAAACACACAAATTCAAGTACGGAATGGCAAAATGGTTGTTGGTTGCAGAATAGTGCAGAGGGTGGTTGTCTGTATCACACTTTTTTTATTTGATGTAGGTTTTGGGACTTTTTACAAGCTGTAAATGAGTGTTTTCACTGCCAAAACAATGCTTGGGACATTCTTCATAACCAGAGGGTAATTTCAAAGATGTTCTGAGCATTTCAATCTGCCTAGTAGTGGGAAAAAATGTAGTAATAGAGGGAAAAACCTAATTTTATTTGTTTCTCATGCCTCTCCAACAAATTTGATCCTTCTAGTATGGTTTCAAACAACCCAACAATAGCAAAAATGGGACAACAATGAATAAAAATATCATACATATTTCATTTGATTTTGTGAGTTAAAATTATATGGTAAATGTTTTTTCACTTGCCAGTAAGTAGGTTTTTACCCAGGGGAGATATTTTTCACTTGCAAAGTGAAAATAGAACTGGTAAACATATTTTTACAGGGAGGTAAAAGGTTTTCACGGGAATGCAAAACAAATTTGGGCCAAATCAACTTCAGTTACAAATAAGAGGAGGGAAAATAAATAAGAAGAAGCATCTTCTAAATGCAAAAGAGGTTGCAAATTAAGGGAGCTGAGATGTACCATGTGTCATCAGTGGATTAATTTTAGGATTTTCATCTTCTTCTCTCTTTATTACTCTAAGACTGTAACTTTTGTATCATTTTAAGAGTTGGTTCTAGGTTGTCTTCTTAGATTAGGTCTAGAAGATAAAGATCAATATAGGGGTTCTATTTTACTACAATGATTATGTCTCTATTTTATGATGTAATAGGTCTACTTGTATATGAATTTATGTACTAGATTTGGAAGTATTTTCAATAAATCAATATAGGTCCATGCTTTTGTTGTCAATACTAATCTCTATCTCCATCAATGTTTGAGTATTTTGGGGGATCTAAGGGGTTTCTGGGTGTACATTTGCTGCACTCTCCATTTGATCTATGTTAGTCTATATTTTCAAGGAGATACAATAATAGTGTTTTTCTTAACTATTTACTTAAATATCTAAGTGAACATACTTTCATGGACAAATATCTGGGATATTTTAGTTCATTGTGGATAACTAAGATGTATGTAGTGTTGAGTGTAGGAGGGCAATTGAGGGTTCAATGTTTCTATAAAGCAGAAACCTAGCTAATTGAATTCATTTGAATGTATGCTTTCCTTTTGATTATGGATTTTGAACCAAGTGTGACTGTTGCCCATGGGGTTAGGTACTGGTCTAGGGTAGTCAAGTATAACCATACCCCATTACAAAATTGAAAATAATTTTGGTTATCTCCATAAATTATTTCTAAATTATTTCTACCCTACCCTTATCCAAGAAGTCTTGTATTTTGAACCTAGTTAAACCTTATGAGAAACTTGTAATTGATGCCAATCTTCAGAGGACTTATGCATATTGTATCTCCTAGGTCAATGGTGTTGTACGAAGTTGTCAATGAGTACATTCACAAGGATTATAAGAAAGCTTATCATATGTTAACATCATTTGAACCTAATTGCCTAAATTTAGAGATCTCCCTTGATATGTATCTATTTCCTAAGTTGTTTTGAGGTCTCTAGGAACACCCTCTCAAGCTTGGCAATGCTCAAAGAGTAGAAGCCTATGTTTAGACTTACTTGTTGGCCTTTCTTGTCCTCACTCTAATGTTAGTTTTCCTTAGGATTGAGGGTTGCAAGAAAAAACACAAACACATCTCACAAGGTATTATAGGACTAGAGGTACCTTCAACCAGAACCTCAACACGAGCCATCAACATTTGAGGCTTCACCATTGGAATTAGGCCGACCTACACATTTCATCAAGCATTAAACTTTGAAACCATTAAGACCATTGTGGATCATTCCTTGAAACTAGAATTGTTATTTAATCATTCACTAGATGCATTAGAAGGTAGTGGAGGTAGTAACAAGAGTCAAGAAATTAGGATAATGCTATTATGGAGTAGCGCTTCAAATCTATATCTTTCTTGTAATTTGTAACAAGCCAGAGGATAGGCTTGTGAGCCCATTGTAGTCCACATATTTCTTGCATATGAAGATTATACTTGTTTATTGAATCAATAGATTTCTATTTATTTCTCAATTATTTGTGTTTTCTATTGTGATTACTCTAAGGTTACATTGTTGGATAGTCATATTCTTGGACCCTTCATCCATGACTACACCAAGAAATCATCATCCTCATCTCTTGAAATGAAAGACTTACCATCACCAATACATGTTGAGTCCACATTATTTTTTCTCGTAACTTCCAAATTATTACTAAGCAAACCCATATTTGATGATAGTAGTTTTGATTTGTAATAATCCCTCACTCTTTCAAGGGAATCTAGGAATTCATATGCTTTTTGTGCCACAAACTTGTAAGCTTTAAGTCCTACATTGGACTTAAACCAATCTCATAAGCTTCAAAGAGCAAATCAATGCAGAAGGAAGCATAAGTCTTGGAAATGTTGAGACTCATATTTTCATGATTCAAAATTCCTAAGTCTTGTCCAAATTCCTTAAATTTTTCCTAAGGAAAATATGTTAAGGATCTTGTAGGTCTAGTTGAAATGATGTCAAAGTAAGAAGTGCATCCTACTAAGGGGCCAAATAGGTATTTGTAGTTCAAATTTGGTGAAAATCTAATGATTTTTTGCTAAGTTATGATCATCACTTTATATGGATGTTTGGATATCCTATTATGCCTCTCTATGTTATTATCGAGTCATCTTCATGTCCAGATTCAATTGGGTTCCCTTATATTTCTAAATGGATATCAGGTTGTGTTTTGATATCTAGTTCTGGTTGCATTAGTATCTCTAGTTTGACTAGGTGATGTTTGACTAGGATGGATGTATTGGGAAAGACATGTCAGGTTGGAATGTGGAATCATGATGATTCACCTGCTTTCTATTGGGTTTGAAAGGTCCAACCAGATGTGGAACCAAATGTTGATCTTCATTGCAAACCAGTTACCAAATGTCCAGATGAAGATCTGGTTCAAGTTAGTATATAAAGTTCATTAAGAAGGTTTCCATGTGTAAATTTCTTTTTATGCTAACTAAATGTTGATCTTCCAAGTGAACTGGATGTTACATATTTGCAAATATCATGTCTGATTGGAAGATCAGGTTAGGTGTTCCTTTGTTCCATGGAATTTACCTATATTTAATATTTGGGTCAAGTATGAAGCTTCTTATTAAGAATTATTTCAAGTGTTTAAATAACTACCCCCAACTGGAACTTTTTTTCAACATGCTATGTTGTGATATCTTCATCTAGATGTGGATTGTCAATCAAGCCAATATCATGTCTGGTTAGGATGTTCGGTTAGAACATCTGGTTGAAATAACTTTCTCATTTCAATGAATTTTCAACAAATCCAAAGGTTACCCTAGCTAAAATTTGATGCTCTTTCTGGGTAAGTGCACAAAGATGAGGGACCAAAAGGGGGGGGTCTTAAGATGCCACTTTTTTTCTAAAATCAAGAAAGACTAATGTTGGATGAGAAATTGAAGATAGTTACACTCAAAATTTGAAGATACAACAAAAACAAGAGTCATAGTACTCTGAATCTAGTTTCTAAACTTCTATTTTGTTTAAAAAATGGTTGAGATTAAGGGGTTCAAAAAGGGGGAGCACACAAATTGGCCCTGTTTTTCTTTAAAAAAATATAACATAGTGTCTGGTGTGCTCCCCCTAAAATGTTAACCTTTTTTTAGTATTTAAAAAATTATTTCAGTGAGAAATTAGCTAACACCATGAAGTTTATCCCAAATTTTTTTGATAATTTTTTCATGAATAATTAAGTTTTTACTAATTTTCAGAGTGGACACATCTTGAAAAACATAAAAGTGAGCATGCTCCCCCCTTAAAGTTTTGGAAACTAATTGAATATCAAATTTTTTTGAATACGTGTAGAATGGATTCTAGTTTCTGAAAATGTAACTTATTTGAAATTTCAATGAACGGTTAAAAACAAGTCAAAAATATCAGACACTAGTTTTTGACAAAAAATAGATATACTAACAAAAGAAAAAGGTGCAGGAGCACCTAATGGACTTTATGCCTTCATGAGATCATTTTGTAAATATTTGATTTATGTTGTTTTTTGAGTCTTTTGTTATGTAATAAGGTCATAATAGACCATTTGTGATGTAATTGGAGTCATTTGAGTCATTAGGAATCAAACTTGTAAAAAATTGTCAAATTGTCAAAATGTTGTCATTATGAAAGTTGTCAAAAAGTGCATTAAAGTTGCAACCTTGATTAGGAAGTTAGTTGTGGGTGGTTCATACTTGGAAAATGATTGGGAAAGAATAAATAAATCTTTTAAACATGAATCCCAAGGTGAGAGAAGGATGGAGAAGGTTGGAGAAGGTGGTGGTTACATTTTGAAGTGATATCAATAAAAGACATTTTTTTTTCTGCATTTCTGAATATTAAATTATTATTTCAGAGTTTGGTATGAATTTGTATGACCTGTATATGAACAAATTGTGGTATGGATGGAAATATTACTGAGTCTACTTTCTTTTTCTTTTTGTTGCATCAAATTTCATTAAGATGTGAATAAGTTATGGCATTTTTACTAAGGGTAGAGTAGAGATTAATTTTCTGAAAAATACAGTTTGAAAACAGGCATGGTACAGCTTGGTACGGCCGTAGATTGATTCATTTAATAGATGGATAGAAATATATGTATTTCTAGTTTTTAAATATTTTGGATGCATGTAATTTCATTATGTTTTGAGTGAGTTATAGCAATTTTGTTGAAAGTTGTTCTATAAGAATCCTAGGGTTTGCACAAGAACAATCTTGTTTTTGTCCTATTCCATATAAAGAAACCCTATCCAATTTTGAGATATATTAAATAATGGCCAAAAGGGTATCTAGATCTGTGTTTACATTTTTTATATCATGTTTGCATTGAAAGTTATGACCAAATACTCAATTTGTTGCCCCATGTTTTATGCCTTAGAGAATGAAGGCTTGTGAGGAAAAACCCACCATTGGATGTTTGAAAGATTGAAAGATTTGTTGTTTGTGATTGTTTTATAGTTTTCCACCCCCAAAATTGCATTATAAATTAAAGACTAAATCCTTAGCATACTCAAAATGTGAAAAAAATTATATGGTTAGATAGCTAACAGAGAGCTTATGATTATGGTGGTATATTTTTTGACTTTTCATTGAAAAAAGTGGAATCCTGATGGGGAGCACACTCTAGATTATGTGAATTTTGTTAGAATATGGAAAAAAACATCCTTGGATGACCTAAAAATAATCCAAACCTTTATATTGGAAGCCCAAGGAAAATCCAAGCCTAGGGATTTAAAATTTCCAAGCAAATCATAACGTGAGCGCATTATAATGTGCTCACATTATGCTAAACTAAAACATCTCACTCCCTCTCCTCCTCTCTCCCTCCCCTCCTCTCTCTTTTTCACCTCTACTTCCCTCTCTCTCTCACTCTCTACTTCCCTCCCCTCTCTACATCCTACCCTCTCTCTCAATCTCTACTTCCCTCCCTTCTCTACCTCCCACCCTCTCTCTCAATCTCTACTTCCCTCCCCTCTCTACCTCCTACCCTCTCTCTCTCTTTACTTCCCTCCCCTCTCTACCTCCTACCCTCTCTCTCACTCTCTTCTTCCCTCCCATCTCTACCTCCTACCTTCTCTCTCACTCTCTACTTCCCTTCCCTCTCTACCTCCTAACCTCTCTCTCACTCTCTACTTCCCTCCCCTCTCTACCTCCTATCCTCTCTCACTCTCTACTTCTCTCCCCTCTCTACCTCCTATCATCTCTCTCACTCTCTTCTTCCCTCCCCACTCTACCTCCTATCATCTCTCTCACTCTCCACTTCCCTCCCCACTCTACCTCCTACCCTCTCTCTCACTCTCTTCTTCCATCCCCTCTCTACCTCCTATCCTCTCTCTCACTCTTTACTTCCCTCCCCTCTCTAACTCCTACCCTATCTCTGACTCTCTCCTTCCATCCTCTCTCTACCTCCTACCCTCTCTCTTTGTCTCTACTTCCCTCTAGTGCAAGAGCACCCCTTCAACAAACCAAATATACATCTGAGGGAGAAGATTAGGGTTTTAATTAGGTCTTAAGCTTTTCATACTTGTCATGTAGCATTTCTATTATCATTTCATGTTCTAAGCATTTCATGCTTGTCATGACATTTGTGTCAACATTTTATGTTTTAATCTCTCTCCTTGAGGCCAGTATTTAGCATCATCGATAACAATAAACAGTTGAGTTATGTGCAGGATTAAATCAAATGTGTCGTATCATCAAATGTTTTGCTATCTTATGCATGGACAGTTATCGTGTGATTAGTTAGGGTTTTGATTATAACCTTGGTTTAAGGAAAAATAGAGCAGGTAGTTGTTGTGGTTCTTTCTGGGTCTTCTAGTTTGGAGAATTTTGGAATGTATGTGTCTCTGTAATTTGCTTAGGTTCCTGTATAGACAGAAAGAAAGAATTGGAATGAAAGAATAGAAGTTTCTGCCTGTTGTGGTTGACAAATTCTGTGGCTCTATATAAATACCCTATACATTGAATAATTATGTATATTACGTATATCAAATTATTGTTGTGTTTAATCTAGTTCGCTTGTGGTCGAGATGAATGATTAAATCCATTGCACAGGTGGATTTCTGTGAAATCTGTGGAATGGATTTTGTATATTAGTTTCTGTTTATTTTCTTTTGGTCGATGAACATGGTAGAATAGGAATTGTGGAATCTGTCGCAAAGGAAATTATTGGCAGGAAGTTCAAATGTTCATTTGATGTATATACATCAATTATATGTGGGGTCAGTCTGTGAATATATCGCATTAGCACGCGAGTTACCTACTATGTATATGCTATGAAATCTGGTATGTATAAAAGTCCATTCATGTCCAGTTTATGATTGTTAGTCGAATATACAATTCCTGTATATATCACTAATGTATCTAAGTGTCAAACTGTGTGTATCTCATTTTTGTATATCAGGAGTTGTATGTTGCTAATGTATGCAACGGATGTGCCTTGCATAAGATACACGGGTGATGGAAGGTTAAGGGCCCCACTTATTGCATGTCAAGCATTATATGTATGTACAAAGTTGTAGGCATCGATGTAAGAATTACTACCAGAGGAGAAGAGTAGAGTCCAGCCAAAGTAGAAGGTCTGGCTGATGGTGAAATTCAGCATTTGTTGTTTCGGCGTGAGATGGAGGATTGGAGGACAAGCCCAAAGTCTGAGCAATGGAAAGTGTCTAGCCGATAAATGAATTCTTCGCTGAATGCATCGGTGTGAAATGGATCATCGGCAGATAGGGGAAAGGTTCGTCTGATGACCGAACTCTCACCGAAAGTAAGTGGCCCCCACCAAATGCATATTGAGGATGTATATTGCAGATATACATTGTAGACATACAAGCGACTGCTACAATTGGTGACTGGCTCTAATGGTCAAAGAGGACGAACATGCAATGGGGGACTGATAGTAGAAGGTCAGGGATTGCATATATAAGCCGAAGTCATTGGTGTGAGGAGAACCCATTAGGAAAAGTATTGGGAGTCACAACGAAGGCAGGGTGTCACTGATAGAAAGTAGATTGGCGTAAGAAAAGCATCAGGTGAATGAAATATTGTGAAGCTGAAAGTATGTGTTCTTGCCAATCGCGGTGACAACTGAAAGTGTCACTGATAGAGAGTTTATCAGTATGAGTCTTATCATCAGAAGATGAGAAGAAAGCTACACCGATGGTAGGAAGTTTGAGTGATAGTGATAGGTCATCGGTGTGAGTGGTGCATCGGTGGGAGAATTCTTGAGGGACCCGATGGTAAAGGTGTGGCCAATGTATAAAAGATTTCGGTGAGACATTTGTATGCTCTTGCCGATAATGATTGAAGAAATTATTTTGAGTGTGCTTCTGCTGTGTTTCCGCTCTGTGTCATAGTGGTATCAGAGCAAAGGAAGTGTTCTTTGGGGTAGAAGGAGAAGACAACATGTCAGAAGGTGAAGGGTTAGAGGAATACCCAGCAAGGATGACCAACGCTGAGTTGGCAGCCTTAGTGAGAAAGTAAATGGCAGAGAGCAAAGTAGCTCAGGCTCAAAATCAGGCTTTTAAAGAAGAGGTAGAGAAACTGAGGGACAAAGTAGAAAAAGGGGAAGAAGATTCTGGTGAGAGAGAGGATAGAGATGAAGAGAATATCCCTAAGCAGGAAGAGGTAGAGGTTCCTGCAGACCAGAGACCCTTACTTAACGCCCTCAAGTCCATGGAGAGAAGAACCATGGACGTGAAAATAGACCTACTAGTATTTGCAGGAAAATTGGAACCTAATTTTGTAATGGAGTGGATAGACTCCTTGAACAATTTTTTTTGAGACTGAGGACATACTAGACCACCAAAGAGTGAAGATGGCTCAATCTAAAATGAAAGGAGCTGCACTAACTTGGTGAAATTTCATCCACGATGAGAGGGTGAAAGAAGGAAAGAACAGAGTCACCACTTGGAAGAGGATGATGGCTTTAGTGAAGGAAGCCTATGTTCCATTGGATTACAATATCCAATTACATAAGAGAAAACAAAATCTGAAGCAGAAAGAGTTAGATGTCAGTTCATACACAGAAGAGTTCATGAGTCTATGTGTCAAGACAAAGGTAAAGGAGGGTGAGGAAGAGAAGGTGGCAAGGTACCTCAATGGGTTGAGGTTTAACATCCAAGAAGACATAAGTCTGCATAATCCAGGGACAGTTTAATAGTGCTACCAGTTAGCACTCAAGCTGGAGGAAAAATTAAAGAGAAGGCATGAGCAGAATAATAGAGGAAAAGGGAGACAACAAAGAGGAGGAAGAAGTCCTTTCAGAGGCAGAGGACATGGATTTGGCTACCAAGGTGAATCAAGTCAAGAGAACAAAAAAGGTGACAGTAGTCAAAATCAAGGGGGAAGCTATAATCAAAGAGGAAACTTTAGAGGTAGAAGACCACCATTTAGGGGAAGATCTCAGGGCGGAGGACCGATCAGATGCTATAATTGCAACCAAGAAGGCCATATAGCCAGTAGATGTCCAACAAAGGTGACAAGTTTAATGGGAGAAAAGAGGATCAATCTAATCCAAGAATCTAACTATCAAAGTATAGCAAGCTCAAGTACTAATCAAAGTGTGAATG
Source organism: Cunninghamia lanceolata (assembly GCA_027924645.1). Lineage (NCBI taxonomy): Eukaryota > Viridiplantae > Streptophyta > Pinopsida > Cupressales > Cupressaceae > Cunninghamia > Cunninghamia lanceolata. Next base: position 24,402,635 of record BSBN01000606.1, on the reverse strand, counting down.
CTCCTGACAGTTATGGATATCCTAAGAAAGGTGAATCTTTGATGATTAGAAGAGCAATGACCACCATTAAGGTACCCAACAAAGAACCCCCAAAAAGGAAGTCTCTTTTCAGAACTACTTGCAAAGCAAGAGGAAAGGTATGTAAAGTTCTGATGGACTCTGGATCTACTGAAAATTTTGTGTCTTGTGAAATGGTAGAAAAGCTTAAGCTTAAAAGACTACCACATCCTTGCCCATACAAGATCTCATGGTTCCACCAAGGTCAGCAAATAGTTGTGGAGGAATAGGCTTGGGTAGAATTTCAAATTAGCCCATACAAGGATAGGTTACTATTTAACATTGCCAAGATGGATGCTTGCCATCTCCTATTTGGAAGACCATGGCAGTATGACTTGAAAGCATACCATGATGGGATCAGAAACACTTATTTAATCACCAAGAGTGGTAAGGTGACATAATTACTACCATTAATGGAGAATGAGATGGAGTCAAAAGGAAAAGAAGTCAAAGTGATGATGGTAGAAGGCAAACAATTCATGAAAGAGATAGGAGAAGAAGGAGCAGTTACATATGCTCTAATTCCTTGCCTAAAAGTAAACAAAGAACAACAGCAACAAGTCAAGGGAGAGAAGAGACAAAAATTCATAGACCCAGCTATCCAAGAGCTATTGGACAAGTACAAAGGTATTATGTCTGATGGAATGCCAAGTTCACTACCACCTATTAGGGACATCAGTCATTGTATAGATCTGATTCCAGGATCTACACTTCCAAAGAAAGTAGCATATAAGCTCACTCCAAAATAGAATGCAGAGGTAGCAAGCCAAATTGAAGAGTTGTTGGAGACAGGCCTAATTGGCAAGAGTTTAAGTCCATGTGCAATACCAGCTGTACTAGCACCAAAGAAGGAAGGCACTTGGATACTTTGCACTGATTCAAGGGCTATCAACAAGATAACAATCAGGTATAGGTTCCCAATCCCTAGGATAGAAGATTTACTTGATTTCTTGGGGGGTACAAAATATTTTAGAAAGATAGATTTAAAGAGTGTCTATCACTAGATTAGGATTAGCCTAGGAGATGAGTGGAAAACTACAGTTAAGACCAATGAGGGGTTATATGAGTGGAAGGTCATGCCTTTTGGTTTGTCCAATGCCCCTAGTACCTTTATGAGGTTGATGAATGAGGTCTTGAGGGAATTTATAGGTAAATTTGTCATAGTATATCTAGATGACATTCTGGTTTTCAGTAATACAAGGGAAGAGCACCTCAACTAGATAGACTTGGTCCTCAAAAAGTTATATGAAGAGAAACTAATGATCAACTTAGTGAAGTGTTTGTTTATGCAGGAAGAGATCATCTACTTGGGATTTGTTATCTCCCATCACAAGCTGAAAATGGATCAAGAGAAAGTAAGTGCCATATTGTCTTGGCTAACTCCAAAAACTCTGAATGATGTTAGAAGTTTCCATAGGTTTGCAACCTTTTATAGGAAGTTTATAAAGGGGTTTAGTCATGTTTGTGCACCCATGCTTGACACAATAAAAGGAGGACAAAAGTGCAGATTCACTTTGACAAAGGAGGCAGATGATTCATTTGAAACATTGAAGAAGAAGGTAGCAGAACAGCCAGTTCTTGCACTTCCTAACTTCAGAAAAATTTTTCAAGTAGAATGTGATGCCAGTCACATGGCAATTGGAGCAGTATTAAGTCAAGAAGGTAGGCCTATTTCATTTTCTAGTGAGAAATTAAATGATGCAAAGAAGAGATATTCATCATATGATTTGGAGATGTATGCTCTAGTACAGTCACTCAAGAAATGGAGGCATTATCTGATGCCCAAATAATTCATAGTGTTCACAGATAATCAGGCTTTTAGTTTCATCAGCAGTCAAGAGAAGTTGAATCATAGGCATATGAAGTGGGTGGAAACTTTGCAAGCTTTCACCTTCACCCTCAAGCACAAGAAGGGGGTCAAGAACAAAGTAGCAAATGCTTTGAGCAGAAGGGTTCTAGCCATAAATCAGATTCAATTGGAAAGTGTTGGCATTGATTCTTTGAAGGCAATGTATGATACTGATGAAGACTTTGGAGAAATCTACAAGGTATGTACTTCTTTTGGTGACAAGTATCATGTTGAGTTCTCTAAATGTTTGATCCAAGATGGGTTACTTTTTAAGGGTGGACAGTTATGTATCCCAAGGTGTTCTATGCGACTGAATATCATTTAGGAGAAACATTGTGGGGCCATGGCAAGACATTTTGGTCTAGATAAGACTATTGATCTTGTGAAGAGGCATTACTATTGGCCCAAGTTGCAGTCAGAGGTATGGAGATTTGTGGAGGCATGTGTGATATGTCAAAAAGCAAAAGGGAGATCCACTAATGCAGGTTTGTATCAGCCATTACCCATTCCTTCTAGGCCATGGGAGAGCATAAGCATGGACTTTGTATTGGGATTGCCTAGGACAATGAAGGGATATGATAGTGTTTTTTTGTAGTGGACAGATTTAGTAAAATGGCACATTTCTTGCCATGCAAAACCACTTGTGATGCTTCATATGTTGCTGATCTGTTTTTCAAAGAGATAGTATGGATACATGGTTTACCATTGAGTATAGTATCAAATAGAGATGTAAAATTTATTGGCCACTTTTGGCGAACTCTTTGGAAGAAGCTTGGTACCAATTTATCCTTCTCATCAGCATAGCATCCTCAAACAGATGGACAAACTAAAGTGGTTAACCATTCTTTGGGAAATCTATTAAGATGTTTGACAAGGCAGCATGGAGAAAAGTGGGATAACATCCTACGACAAGCAGAGTTTTCCTATAATGACACCATTAATAGGAGTATAGGAAAGTCACCTTTTCAGGTGGTATATGGGATTCATCCAAGAGGTATTTTGGAGCTGAGAGATCTGCCTATAGGAGAGCCTATTAGTGTAGATGGAGAATCTTTTGCATCAGCCATTAAAGAAGTGCATGATCAAGTCAAAGGCCAACTTCAACAAACTACATTGAAGTACAAAGCATATGCTGACAAGAAGAAGAGGGATGTACAATATGATGTTGGAGATTTGGTGTGGGTTAATATGAAGAAGGAAAGACTACCAAAAGGTAAATATACCAAATTAATGTAGAGGAAGATTGGACCATGTCAGATTTTGAAGAAGTATGGGCAGAATGCTTATGAGATCCAACTTCCTCCTGATCTTGGATTATCACCCATTTTCAATGTATGTGATTTAACTCCATACAGGCAGCATATAGATGTAGAACAAGAACCATTACAAGATGCAACAGATGATGATATTCCCAAGAATGATCTACCAACATTGGAAAAGATATTAGACTCAAGATTGGCAAAGAAGACAAGGAACAAAGAGTACATTGAGTACTTGGTGGCTTGGCATGGGAAACCTGCTTCAGAGACAGTTTGGATGACTGAAGATCAGATCACAAATGGTGGTGTAGATTTTTAAACTCTGATCTCAAAGGGGCTTGAGATTTCTTCTCCCCTTGAGTATGGTGCAGTAGCACCCCTTCAACAAACCAAATATACATCTGAGGAGAAGATTAGGGTTTTTATTAGGTCTTAATCTTTTCATACTTGTCATGTAGCATTTGTATTATCATTTCATGTTCTAAGCATTTCATGCTTGTCATGACATTTGTGTCAACATTTTATGTTTTAATCTCTCTCCCCAAGGCCAATATTTAGCATCATCGATAACAACAAATAGTTGAGTTATGTGCAGGATTAAATCAAATGTGTCGTATCATCAGATGTTTTGTTGTATTATGCATGGACAGTTGTCGTGTGATTAGTTAGGGTTTTGATTATAACCTTGGTTTAAGGAAAAATAGAATAGGTAGTTGTCGTGGTTCTTTCTGGGTCTTCCAGTCTGGAGAATTTTGGAATGTATGTGTCTCTGTAATTTTCTTAGGTTCCTGTATAGACAGAAAGAAAGAATTGGAATGAAAGAATAGAAGTTTCTGCCTGTTGTGGTTGACAAATTATGTGGCTCTGTATAAATACCCTATACATTGAATTGCTCTGTATATTACCTATATTGAATTGTTGTTCTGTTTAATCTAGTTATCATGTGGTTGAGATGAACAATTAAATCCATTCCATAGGTGGATTTCTGTGAAATCTGCGGAATGGATTCTGTATATTAGTTTCTATTTATTTTATTTTGGTCGATGAACATGGCAGAATAGGAATTGCAGAATCTGTCGTAGAAGAAATTATTGGCAGGAAGTTCAAATGTTCATTTGATGTATATACATCAATTGTGTGCGGGGTCAGTCTATGAATATATCACATTAGCATGCGAGTTACCTACTGTGTATATACTGTGAAATCTGGTATGCCTAAAAGTCCATTCGGGTCCAATTTATGATTGTTAGTCGAATATACAATTCCTGTATATATCGCTAATGTATTTGAGTGTCAAACTGTGTGTATCTCACTTTTGTATATCGGGAGTTGTATGTTGCTAATGTATGCAGCGGATGTGCCTTGCATAAGATACACGGGTGATGGAAGGTTGAGGGCCCTGCTTATTGTATTTCAAGCATTGTATGCATGTACAAAGCTATAGGCATTGGCGTATGAATTACTATCGGAGGAGAAGAGTAGAGTCCGGCCAAAGGAGAAGGTCTGGCTGATGGTGAAATTTAGCGTTTGTTGTTTCGGCGTGAGATGGAGGATCGGAGGACAAGACCAAAGTTTGAGCGATGGAAAGTGTCTGGCTGACGAATGAATTCTTCACTGAATGCATTGGTGTGAAAGGGTTCATCGACGGACAGAGGAAAGGTTCAGCCGACGACCTAGTAAGTGGCCCTCACCAAATGCATATTGAGGATGTATATTGTAGATATACATTGTAGACATATAAGTGACTGATATAATTGGTGACTGGCTCTAATGGTCAAAGAGGACGAACATGCATTGGGGAATCGATGGTAGAAGGTCAAGGATTGCATATATAAGTAGAAGTCATCAGTGTGAGGAGAACCCATTGGGAAAAGTATTGGGAGTCACAGCGAAGGCAAGGTGTCACTGATAGAAAGCACATTGGTGTAAGAAAAGCATCGGGTGAATGAAACATTGTGAAGCTGATAGTATGTGTTCTTGCTGATCATGGTGACAACTAAAAGTGTCACCGATAGAGAGTTTATCGGTATGAGTCTTATCATCAGAAGATGAGAAGAAAGCTACACCGATGGTAGGAAGTCTGAGTGATAGTGATAAGTCATCAGTGTGAGTGGTGCATTGGTGGGAGAATTCTTGAGGGACCCGATGGTATAAGGTGTGGCCGATGTATAGAAGATTTCAGTGAGACATTTGTATGTTCTTGCCAATAATGACTAAAAAATTATTTTGAGTGTGCTTCTGCTGTGTTTCTGTTTTGTGTCACCCTCCCCTCTCTCTCACTCTCTACTTCCCTTCCCTTTATACTTCTTACCCTCTTTTTCACTCTCTTCTTCCCTCCCCTCTCTACCTCCTACCCTCTCTCTCTCACTCTCTACATCCATCCCCTCTCTACTTTCTACCCTCTCTCTCACTCTCTTCTTCCTTCCCCTCTCTACCTCCTACCTTCTCTCTCACTCCTACTTCCCTCCCTTCTCTACCTCTTACCCTATTTATCACTCTCTTCTTCCCTTCCCTCTCTACCTCCTACCCTCTCTACCTCACACCGTTTCTCTCACTCTATACTTCCCTCCCCTCTCTAGCTCCTACCCTCTCTGCTACGACCTTAATATTGTTGTACATCAGGTTAAGAATAGTCATCTTGTGGCTATCTTAACTCCTAGTTAAGTCATGTTATCATTATTATATTATTATTTAATTAGTTATCTCAGCCTAAGGGTTATATAGTGGTGTGCCTGTTCAACCTTAGCATAAATAGGTATATATAGGAGGATGTGAGTCTTATTTCATCATCATATTCTGAAGTGTGTTCTCATTGGAGTTATTTGGAGGTTTTCCCCCTTGAAGTGGCCTATTATTCTAAGTTATTATCAATTATTTACAACATATTTCATATCACATTCTTCTATTGTTCAAGTTATTTCATTACAAGTGGTATTAGAGCATGATCTTGGCACTGTAGAGGCAAGGTTTTTTCTCAATATTGGAGGCGATTTTTGGAAGAGTATATCTTTCAAATTTTAGAGAATTTTTTTTTGATTCTCAAAGGGTTTTTGAAGTTCATATTAAAGAAGCTACAGTTCTAATTTCAGAAGAATTGGAGAAGAATTGAGTGAATTATTATAGAATTTTGATTTCTACACAATTTATTTGGGATCTACATATCACTCACATCTAGCCGAATTGAAGCTTGATTTTAATTGGGTTTTTGAAGAAATAATAGAAGATCCTACAATCCAAAATTTGGAGAATGTAGAGAAGAAATGAGTGAGTTATTACAAAATTAGTGTTTCCACAAAATTCACTCTTGAGGCTACAAGTCTGCTTAATTCTTGGAGATATTTCTGGGTGAGATGTATTTTGGCCCTAGTAAGTTATGGTAAAAATTTCATAGAATTTAGGTTTCATTTGTGTTATTTAATTCAAAATAATTGGTTCTGATCATGATGGGGCATACAACAATGGGAAAAAAGAATGTTGTCACATCAGGGAAGACTCCTGATAAGGATGGGGTAACATTAGAGGATATTAATCCTAATGAGTAAATCAGTAAGGTCAAGGAAGACATTTGCTCAATGAAGGTGGATATGTGTGACCTAAGAGGAGATATATCACATATGAGAAACATGTTAAGCACCTATATGAATGAACCAATAAAGGAGTTCTCAAGCAACAAAGGTGAAACCTCCAAGTCAGTTAATACTGACACAAATTTTAATACTGCTATGGGATCTCAAAATTTATTTCCAAATGTGGATATGCACAAGTTCGATGGAAAGGATCCTTTAACATGGATAAACTCAATGGAGATTTTTTTTTAAGTACATCAAATCCCAAATGGACAAAAGGTCACGATGGCTTCCCTATATCTAGAACTAGATCAATTCATTTGGTATCATTGGCTTTGTACTTATTGAAAGAAGAAGGGTCTAACTGTCTCATGGTTAGTTTTTACGAAGGAACTCCAAGCACAATATAGCAATAGTATGATAGATAATGTCTTTAGTCAACTAGCTAAACTTCAACAAATAGGATCAGTTAAGTATTGTATTCAACAATTCCAAAATTTATCCTTAAGAGTGGATACAATTACAGAGGAGAACTTGAATGTTTAATTCTTGGTTGGTGTCAAGGATCACATTCAACATGAGGTACACATGTTCTGTCCAAATTCTATCTCTAAAGCAATGATTATGGCGAGACAAGCGGAGAATTGTTTTTTGGCTACTATAAGGGAGGAATTACCTAGTAACAAAGTTGACAAGGATCTTGCATCATCATTTACTCATCCTATTAGGTTGACACCTCAACAATTGGAAGAGAAAAAGGCCAAAGGGTTATGTTTCAATTGTGATGGAAAATATCACAAAGGACATAAATGTGATGAGAAGAAGTTGTTCTACATTGAGGCAACCTATGATGAAGATAAGGATGAAGAAGTTCCAACCGTGGTGGTAGAGGACTCTAAAGATGTCCAACCAACTATCTTTTGTCATGCACTGTCAGGTATTAATAACCCACAAACACTCAAGGTAAGGGGTTTCCTTAAAAAACAAATAGTAACAGTATTGATTGACTCATGGAGTAAACATAACTTAATCAACAAGCAACTAGCAACAAAGTTAAAATGTTTTGTCTACCCTACCCCTGAATTCTAGGCTATGATTGCAAATGGTGGTATAGTCAATTATTTAGGGAAATGCCATAGTATTAAACTCACCATGGGAGACTATATGGTAGATAGCCCTATGTTTGATATACCCATGGCTTGAGCAGACATTGTTTTAGGAGTTCAATGGCTTACTACCTTGGGCACACTTGAGATGAATTTCCAGGAACTATTCATGTGTTTCTACTTCAGGGATAAAAAAATATGATCTAAGGGGTTTACATGCAAAGAATCCACAATTGGTAAGTGCACACCAAATTTCACTAAAAAACGATGTGGATAAAGGTGTGGCTCAAGTATTGTTGATGGAAGTACAACAACCAAAGATTCTTGCTTCACCTTTCAGGAAAGTAGTTACAGTTTCAAATCACAAGGGGAACCTAATTTGTACTACGGGCCACATAAAGGTTCAAAAAAGACTGTCAACATAGACTTCAAATTGAGGTTACCTAAATAAAAAATCATACAACCTTTCTACCATATCTCTATCTTGGAGAATGCTAGTAGACTCAAAATTCTACTCAAAATTCCATCCAAGTCAGTGTTACCAGAGCTCGAAGAAGAAGGATGAATCATTTTGGAACCTGAGTGCATTTGTCAAACATGCATGAAGAAGCTGAGGAATAGAACTCTTAATGAGTATCTCATCCAATGGAAGAATTTACGAGTTGAAGAGGCCACATGGGAGGATGAGGAGTTCATTCAAAAGAATCCACACTTGATTAGCATTGAGGACAATTCTTCTTTGAAGAGGAGGGGCACGCTACACCCTTAATATTGGTGTACATCGGGTTATGAATAGTTAGCTTGTGGCTATCTTAACTCCTAATTAAGTCATGTTATCATTAGTATATTATTATTTAGTTAGTTAGGTTGACCTAGCAATTATATAGGGGTGTGATGTAGGAGCATCCTTGGTTCAAGAGCAATCTTACATCAACCAAAAATATTTGCATTTCAGTTTGTTTACAGTTTAGTTTGTTTCTTTTCATTTTCTAGTTCAGTTTAGGTAGATTAGTCAGAAGCAATTTCAACTTTTGGTCTAGTATTTTGCCACAGTTACATTTCACACCTTACGGATCTGGACTTAGCATCTTCATTCATTCATCTACATCATATCTAGAATTTAGAGCATTTGGATCAATTATCAGAAGATATCGCTATCAGAAGATTGATTGTATTCTCAGAGTAGAGCATCCTGACAGTCTTAGACAATCAACTAAAGGAGAAGACTTGCAGGGCATTCCATGACTAGAGGAACCTAATGACACATCATTCAATGATCCTTGGTTCATGGCCGACCTTACCCAAAGATCCACACATCATTCCATTCATTCAAGGAGGTGTTCTATGCATTTAGGTCTGACCTATCTATGTACACATGTTATAGCTCTTCATTGGAGTTTGTGATCCTCCTTGGCTAACACAGAGGAATCTATTGGTCTAGAGATGCTATATAATGATGTAATAGATCCCTAGCAAAGTAGTAGTTCACATAGTGATAGTTGATAGTTTGGATTTTATGTAAAGGAGCTTCAAAGCTATATCTTGTGTACATTTTGATATTCTAAAATTAGGTCTTTGAGCCCTATTTGTAAGCCTGCATGATGTCAGCCAGATTGTATTTGAATTCTATGATATACTGAATGAATGAATCTACATTTTCTTTATATCTTTGAGTTGTTTCCATTGTGTTTACTCTTGTTGCACAGTCTGAATAGTTCATTCTATGAACCCTCCTACTATGATTGAACCAAGTGGTATCAGAGTGAAAGCTTGAATCTTTGGGAGTGAATTGAGTGGATTTGGCAAGGGAATTCCATAAGATATTGCTGTGAACAAATCACCAAATTGAGGTAGGTTACTTGTGTCACAATCAATCATCGATTGAGAGGCAGTTGTGACCTTGTAGCCCAATCACTGAACCTTAGGCAGTTCGCACTTGATCCTAAGAATAATGCCAACGAGGAGAGTTGCTACTATTAGAACAATGGCTAGAAAAATGGATGAGATGATGGAGATGATGAAAACAATGTGAATTTGTTTGGATTCTGTTGAAGAAGATAGGTGAAGAGGACTAACAATGAGACCTAATGTTGAAAGCAATGAGGAAGAAGAATTTCAATCTATTGAAAAAACTGGCCAAACCCTAGGAGGTGATGAGGAAGAAGAATCAAATCAAGTAAAGATGTTGCAAACTATTTCAAAGATTAGGAAGAGACCTAGAGTTGATGTGCCAAACTATATTGGTAATTTGAATCCTAAAGAATTGATTAACTGGATAAATGACATGGAAGAATACTTTGAATATGAGGAAATTGAAGATCTAGAGAAGGTGAAATTTGTAAAGACAAAGCTGAAGGGATATGCTACTATATGGTGGAAAGAAATTTAGTTAGAAAGAAATAGAAGAGGAAAAGAAAATATTATAAAGTGGGACCGGATGGTGACAAAGTTGAAGAATCAGTTTATACCTTTGGACTATGAGTTGGAACTATTGAAGAGATTGCAAAACCTAAGACAAAAGGAGAAATCTATGAAGGAGTACACTAAAGAATTTCATAAAATGATCATAAGGATAGGACATAGTGAAGCAAAGAAGGAGAAAGTGGCTAGATAAGTCAATGGACTGAGATTGAACATTCAAGAGGAACTAAGCTTGGTAAGGATGTCATCTTTGGAAGAAGCATACCAGTTTACCCTGAGAGTTGAAGAGAAGCTAAATAAAAGACATGATTGGAGACAAAGAGGTAGAGGAGGTAAATTTTAGAGAGGTAGGACATTTTCTAGAGGAGACAAATCATATTTTGAGTAGAACAAGTTCGACAACCCATCTAAGAAGGATGACAAAGATAACAGTGCTTACTAGAGAAATGATAGAAATTTTCATCCCAGAGGCAACTATAATTCATACTGGAATGAAGGATACAGGAGAGAAGGAAGAGGATTTGATAAGAGAGCATTCAGAAGTACTTATTTCAAGTGTGGAGGTGAAGGACATAGAGCATTTGAATGTAATCAGGGTAGCACAAGTAAGAGGATAGAAAACAATGGAAGAGTAGCCTATGTTGAAGAGGAACCTGTTGAATCACCTAGTTCAGTTGGTAAACCGGAGAAAGGAGAATCATTGGTGATGAGAAGAGTATTATTTCAAGAAGAGACATATGAGGAACCATCATAGAGGAAGACTCTATTCAGAACCAGATGCAAATCAGGAGGTAAGTGTTGTAAAGTTGTGATTGATAGCAGTAGTTTAGATAACCTAGTTTTAGAGGAGATGGTGACTAAGCTGAAGTTCAAAGATTTACTCTAAGTCTTATCAGAAAGCATGGATTCAAGATGATCATAAGGTACTGGTGAGTGAACAATGTTTGGTAAAATTTCATATTGGATCTTATCATGATGAAGTCTTGTGTGATATTATGCCTATGGATGTTTGCCATATCTTGTTGGGTAGACATTGGCAGTATGATAGAAAAGATATACATGATGGGAGAAAGAATTACTTTGATTCCTTTGGAGGATGATCCTAAGAGTGAAGTATGTGGGAATGCTAGAATCTGTTTGGTAGATGGAAGAAATTTTTTGGATGGTTTGAGACATGAGAATATGTGTTATGCCTTGATTCCTAAGAAGCATGAAGCATTGAAGAAAGAGACTAAAGAATCACAACTAGAGGAGATAAGGGAGTTGTTGAAAGAGTATGAATACATCATATTAGATAATGTACCTAAAGTATTACAACCTAAATGGAGTATCAGTCATCACATGGATCTTATACCAGGAACAAGTTTGCCTAGCAAAACAGTGCATATAATGACACTGGTAGAAAATGAAGAGTTGAATAGATAGATACAAGCATTGTTGAGGAAAGGTTTGATCAAAGAAAGTTTGAGTCCTTGTACAGTACTTGCAGTGCTAGCACCGAAGAAAGATGGAGAATGGAGAATGTGTACTAATTCCAGACCAATAAACAAGATCATAGTTAAGTATATATTTCCTTTACCTAGGATGGATGATATCATGGATTGTTTGAGTGGAGCAAGATATTTCACAAAGAAAGACTTGAAGAGTGGATACCATCAAATCAAAATCAGAGAAGGTGATGAATGGAAGGCTACTTTTAAGACAAATGAAGCATTGTATGAGTGGTTAGTGATGCCCTTTGGATTGACAAATGCACTGAGTACTTTCATGAGATTGATGAATGAAGTTTTCAAGAAATTCTTGGATAAGTTTGTTATTGTATACTTGGATGATATTCCAATTTTTAGTAAAATAAAAGAAGAACATTTGTGGCATATTAGACAAGTTTTGCAGAGATTGAGAGAAGAGAAATTGCTGATAAACATCAAGAAGTGTAGTTTCATGAAAGAAGAGTTGGTATACTTTGGATTTGTGATTTCTAAGGAAGGATTGAAGATGGACCCTAAGAGAGTGAAAGAAATTGTTGAATGGCCTACAATGGAGAGCATTGGAGAGGTTAGATCATTTCATGGATTGGCTAGTTTCTACCAAAAGTTCATTAGAAATTTTAGTTCAGTTTGTAACCCAATAACAGAGACAATGAGAGAAAAAAAGGATTTTAAGTGGACATCTAGAGAAGATAAAAGTTTTGAGTTGTTGAACCAGAAAGTGGAAGAGCAACCTATTTTGGCATTACCAGATTTCAATAAGGTATTTCAAGTTGATTGTGATGCAAGTGGAAGTGCAATTGGAGCTGTGTTAAGTCAAGAAGGTAGACCTGTAGAATATTTTAGTGAGAAGTTAAATGATGCAAGGAGAAGATATTTAGTTTATGACCAAGAGTTCTATGACATAATTCAAGCCTTGAAGAAGTGGAGACATTATTTGTTTCCTAAGGAGTTTGTGTTGTATACTGATCAGCAAGATTTGCAATATTTGAACAGTCAAGGTAAGTTGAATCAGAGACATACGAGATGGCTAGAGTTCATGCAGAGTTACACTTTTGTGTTGAAACATAGGAGTGGAAAATCAAACAAAGTTGCTGATGTGTTGAGTAGAAGAAGAAACTTGCTGACATAAATGAGAGTTGAAGTGTTGGGTTTTGATGAATTGAAGAACATGTATGAGGGAGACACTAATTTTACAGAACCTTGGAAAGCATGTAAGTAACCTGTTGTGATAGATAGGAGTAACTCATTGAACTATTTAATTCAAGAAGATATGTTGTTCAAAGGAAGTCAGTTGTGCATACCTAGAAGTTCAATGAGAGATAATTTGATCAAAGAGAAGCATAGTGGTCGATTGGCAGGACATTTTGGCATTGATAAGATAGTGGCTTTGGTGAGTGAAAATTACTTCTGGCCTTAGATACATAAGGATGTTAGGTTATTTCTGTGAAGTTGTAGAGTTTGTCAAGTTGCAAAAGGGAGTAGTCAGAATATTGGATTGTATAAACCTTTGACAGTACCGAAGATACCTTGGGAAGACATAAGCATGGATTTTGTAATGGGATTGCTAAAGACATAGAAAGGACATGATTCAATAATTGTAGTGGTTAACAAATTTTCAAATATGGCTCATTTCATACCTTGCAAGAAGATAGCTGATGTAGTGCATGTAGCTGACATATTTTTCAAGGAGATTGTAAGATTGCATGGATTACCTAAGAGTATAGTTTCAGACAGAGACACAAAGTTTGTTGGATACTTTTGGAGGACACTTTGGAAGAAGATGAAGATAGATTTGAAGTTCAGTTCAAATTTTCATCCACAGACAGATGGACAGACAGAGGTAGTGAATAGGAGTTTGGCAAACTTGTTGAGCTGTTTGGTTGGAGAGAAGACCAGAAGTTGGGGTTTTATTCTTTAACAAGTAAAGTTTGCATACAATAATTCAGTAAAGAGGAGTACCAAAAGAACACCTTTTGAGATTGTGACTAGAGTAAACCCTAGAGGAGTTGTAGAAATGAGAGATATCAGTATAGAGGACAAGAGGAGTGCAGAAGTAGAAGAATTTGTAGATCATATGAAGATAGTGCATAATTAGATGAAGAAGCATTTGGAGAATATGAACAGTAAGTATAAGGAATAGGCAGATGAGAAGTGAAGACATAAGGAATTTGAAGAGGGAGATGAAGTAATGGTGTACTTGAGAAAAGAAGGATTTCCAATTGGGACTTATAACAAGTTGAAGATGAAGAAGTTTGGACCTTGTAAGATACTTAGGAAATTTGATTCAAGAAATGCATATGAAGTGGAGTTACTGGAGACATTGGGAATATCACCTATTTTCAACATTGCAGACTTGTATCAGTATCATGAAGTAGATTTCAGTGACAACATGGAAGAAGACTTGAAGAAGCAATTACCACAAGAAGCACCAGAGCAGATTGAAGACAATTTGGACAACAGAGTTAGACATAGCACTAGAGGAAGACAATACAAAGAATATCTTGTGAAGTGGAAAGGTAGACTAAAAGAAGATTCATCACGGATTTCTCAAGTTGAGGTGGAACGTCTTGGTTCTACCCTATCCCTAGCAAAGTGAGGGACTCACTTTTTTTCAATAACCATGAATGTCTGATGCAGGAGTATCCCTTATTCAAGAGCAATCTTGCATCAACCAAAAACATTTGCATTTCAATTTGTTTGTAGTTCAGTTTGTTTCTTTGAATTTTCCAATTCAGTTCAGGTAGATCAGTTAGAAGTAGTTTCATCTTTTGGTCTGGTATTTGGCCACAGTTGCATTTCACACCTTGTGGATCTAGAATTAGCATCTACATTCATTCATCTAAATCATATCTAGAATTCAGATCATTTGGATTAGTTACCGGAAAGATATCGCTATCAGAAGATCGACTGCATTCTCAGAGCAGAGCATCCAAATAGTCTCAGACAATCAGCTGAAGGAGAAGACTTGTAGAGCATTCCTTGACTAGCAGAACCTAATAACACATCATTCAATGATCCTGGGTTCGTGGCTGACCTTCCCTAAAGATCCACACATCATTCCATTCATTTGAGGAGGTGTTCTATGCATTTAGGTTTGACCTATATGTGTACACATGTTATAGCTCTTCATTGGAGTTTGTGATCCTCCTTGGCAAATGTGGAGGAATCTATTGGTTCAAAGATGCTATATAATGATGTAATAGATCCCTACAAAAGTAGTAGTTCACATAGTGATACTTGATAGTTTGGATTTTGCGTGAAGGAGCTTCAAAGCTATATCTTGTGTACATTCTAATATTCTGAAATTAGGCCTTTGAGCCCTATTTGTAAGCCCACATGATGCCATCCATATTGTATTTGAATTCTATAATATATTGAATGACTAAATCTGCATTTGCTTTATATCTTTGAGTTGTTTCCGTTGTGTTTACTTTTGTTGCACGGTTCAGATAGTTCATTTTGTGAATCGTCCTACCGTGACTGCACCAGGGTGTGTCTATTCAGCCTAAGCATAAATAGATATATATAGGAGGATGTGAGTCTTATTTCATCATCATATTGTGAAGTGTGTTCTCATTGGAGATATTTAGAGGTTTTCCCCCTCGAAGTGGCCTATTATTCTTAGTTATTATCAAGTACTTGCAACATATTTCATATCATCTTCTTCTACTATGCAAGTTATTTCATTACTCTCTCTCTCTCTACCTCCTACCCTCTCTCTGCATCTCTACTTCCCTCCCCTCTCTACCCCCTACCCTCTCTCTCAATCTCTACTTCCCTCATGTCTCTACCTCATACCTTGTCTCTCACTCTCTACTTCCCTCCCCTCTCTCTCACTCTTTACTTCCATCTCGTCTCTACCTCCTACCCTCTCTCTCACTATCTTCTTCCCTTCCTTCTTTACCTCCTGCACTCTCTCTCACTCTCTACTTCTCTCCCCTCCCCTCTCTCTATCTCTCTCTTTGACCTATCCACCTCCTACTTTTCCTTTTCCTAGCTTTCCTAGTTATCCTTTTCCTTTATAAGAGAGAAAGAGAGAGGTTTAGGGTTGCTTAGGTTTAGGGGCATTATTTAGGGTTTATGAGTTTAAGTGCTCAAGTTTAGTGTTTGGGGCTTATGGTTAAAGGGGAATTATTTATGGTTTAGGGGTTTATCCTAGTTGTCGGGTTTAGGGGTTAGGGGCATTATTTGAGGTTTATGAGTTTATGGTTGCTCAAGTTTAGGGTTTAGGGGCATTATTTAGGGGTTAGGGGTTTAGGGTTGTTTAGATTTAGGGTTCAGGGGTTAGGGTTTAGGGGTTTATGGTGGCTTAGGTTTGGAGTTTAGGGGTTAGGGTTTAGGTTTTAGAGAGAGATAGAGAGAGGGGACCCATAGATATTGGGAGAGATAGGGAGATAGAGGTTTAGGGTTTCTTGGGTTTATATTTTAGGGGTTTGGAGTTTAGGGGTTTAAGGTTGCTCAATTTTAGGGTTTAGGGGTTAGGGGTTAAGGTTTAGAGGTTTAGGTTAGGGTTTAGAGAGAGAGGACCAATAGGGAAATATAAAGGAGACCAAGGGGGGAGATAGGGAGATAGAGGGTGAGGGACATGTTTAGAGATATAGGAAGAGAGATTGAGAGGTAGAGGGATGATAGAGATAAGGAGATAGGGGTTTAGGGTTAAACAGTTTTAGGGTTTAGTGGTTTGAAGTTAAGGTTTAGGGGCATTATTTAGGGTTTAGGGTTTATGGCTTAGGGGTTAGGGGTTAAGGTATAGAGGTTTAGGGTTTAGGGTTTAAAGAGGGAGAGATAGGGAGATAGAGGTTTAGGGGTTTAGAGAGAGAGGGAGAGAGATAGAGAGATAGAGAGGTAGAGGGATGATACATATATGGAGATTAGGTAGAGATATGGAGATATGGGTTTAGGGGTTTAGGGTTGGTTAGGTTTAGGGTTTAGGGTCACATGTCAAAAGTACTCTCTCTATGTTGATATCATTCCCTCCCCTCTTTAAACACTTAAAACACAAAAACACTTAAAACACTTATACTCATTTCCATGCATGAAAGAACAAAGTTTCCATGCTTTTCAAAACATGCTCGTGGTATAACACAATCTATCATTCAAACCCTACATGTCTGTTATTCCCTACTTTTCATGTGTGCTTTTTCATGGTGTTTGACATTTTAAGAATCATTGTTTTATCAATACACCACCTTTTTTGTTTTTTTTTTTAACGTAGAAGAACTGATTTTGAATGTTTTTGGAAAAAAATTGATTTTTTAAACTAAAATTTTCATGTTTCATATTGTTTCAAAGCTAATTTTCATGTATTTAGATTGAATTTTGATGATATATGTTTGTTTTTTTTCATAAATTTCACTAATCCTATTCTAGAGTTATATAGAATTCAATATTGAATACAAAGGAACTTGCCATAAAGATCAATTTTTTGATGATTTTAAAGCCAAATTTTGGAGGATTGGTCAACTTGAACCTCAAATTCTCAGGTATGTTCTTTATGTATTCATTTACTTCAATTTATGTTCTTTAGAACACTCACAATCACTAAAAGTGGAACTATCTAAGTTAAAAAAGTCCTCATTATGTGCATTAAGAGAATTAGAATATTAAAATATGATATAGACATGAATTTGTTGCATCTTGAATCATTAATATAATTTTTTGTATCTTAAATTTGAACTATGTCATCGATACCTCCCTATAACAAAGTATTATCATCATTCTCTCTAATGTAACTAGTTGTATCAACATTTAAAATATAGTGCTATTGATGCTACAAATCTGATATATTTGGTTCTCATAAAGTAATGAGATGTCATTATCATCCTCTTGGCCATTTACCTCTAAAAAATTAATTTGAGTTTCATTTATTGGACCTATAGTAGATATGTTATTTGTTGTTTTCAAGTACCATCTAAATTTTCTAGACTACCATCTCTAGGTTTCTCCAAGAAATCAGATTGGTTGGGCTGCAATAAAATCTATAGTTTAGTCTTTTTGTCATCATAAAACTCATTCAAAAGATCATCAACAACTCTGTCATCATAATTAGTCTTAAAATTACTCCTTTCTTGATGATTTCACCCATTGGCTATCTTGAATAGCTAATTCAAACTATACTTGATGCTCTTTACATGTTCACCATGATTTTCTTCAAGTCTTGCATCATAAAACTAGTTTCTAATGTTTGTTAGTATTTTGTCTCTTAACATTTCAAACATATCTATTGAAGGCAAGGAGTCTTGATTAGTTTCTTACCACTTAGACTGTCATTACACATTTGACTTATAATGTAATCATGCTAAAATCAACAAGTTTGGAGTCATTTATTAGACAAGCACAATCATAAAAGCCCTCTTCATTTCCACTCTCAATAGTGACATATAAACCATTCAAATCATGCTCATCATTGGGACTAGGTGTGCCATCATACTCAATGTCTTCTTTACTGCCAGTTGATTGATTTGTATTCATTGATTGTGATAATTCAACACTTTCAGTCCTTACAAGGGTACACCATACTTATCTTGTTTGTCATAAGAATCATCATGATAATTACTCATTATGCTCCTAACATCATCATTATGTTCGTTGTCATGAAATACATTGGTTTATTCTGAATTACCTTTGTGATCATTACTCCCATGACCTTGATTGACAATAGATTTATGAATTGAGATGACTTCATACTTGTCTTCATGAGCTACTCTAACTAATTCACCACCTACAATATAATAATTTGGGTTGTCCTTTAACATGCAGGTAGGTCTAGTTTTACCTTGTGTCTCCTTTTGGAATGGATAGTCCATAACAATGTGCTTGTCATAACTCTCCTTAGTGCTAGTGACTTCTTGTATCTTGTCTTGAGTAGGTGTATCCATGGGAGGTTAAGAAATCATGTTTGAGAAGATATGTTAAGAAAATGTGAAATTAACCTAGAGTTTGTGAAAAGTGTGTTTGAGAATATATGTTAAGAAAATGCGAATTTCACTTTAATTATATATGATTATATATTTTGATATTTGTGTATGTGATTACTTGAATCTATTGTACCAAGATGGACTAATTTATCCATGTCTTATTCATGATGCATATAGAAATCATCAACATGCTGAGGAAATGAGCAAAGATTCTAACACCAAAAGAGCATGAAGTTGAGAATGAGAGGAAAAGAGAAAGACTGAGGTGAATTCGTGAAAGTAGGAAATTGGCAACCATGTACAAGAAGGCATTCCACCATTGCCAATTGAAGAGGAACATGACACATCTAATGAAGCTAAGAGAGAGATGGAACTGACAACACAAAGGGAATGAATACAAAACCTTTGTTCAATGAGAAAATTGAATCTCTAAGTTGGAGGCATTCCATTGTCCACAAGTCAAGTTGAAGGAACACCATCATTATCTTTTTAAATTGGAGGCACTCCATCTTTCATAGGTGAAGTTGAAGGTGCATCTTCATTCTCTTCTCAAGTTGGTGGCATGCCATCATTCACACATTAAGTTGAAGATACACCATATTCTCCATCTCAAATTCAAGCCTTTTCATCTTTTTCATCTCCAATTGAAGGTACATCATCTATCCCATCTCAAGTAAATATTGAAGAAATACCTAACGTTGAGTCAAATTTACCAATGAAAATGCCTTCTAGAATTTTGCATAGAAAGCCTAAGTTTCTAATTGATATAGATGAGAATGTTTTAAAGCCAATGCAAGATATGATTCCCAAGCACACTTGCCAAAGATATGCCAATAAGATATGGAAATCATTATTTGAGAACTTAAATGAAACCGAAAGATGTCAACTACTTGTTGAATTGATGAGAAATTTAAAATTTAGGCCCACTATGAAGATTCTTGTCTTAAGAACATCAGATGCCTTGAGTGAAAAATCAATTGTAAATAATCTAATGAGTGCATATGAGAGTATGGGTTCCACCTCATGCACCAAGGATAGTAATGGCACACAACATGTCATTACATCAACCATAGTGAGCCAACAAATAAAGAAATCTCACCTCATTAGAAACATAAGTGAAGCATTAAAAATAAGTAGAAAAACTCTATTGAGAGATGCTGGAAGACATGAAAGAGTTGAGGATCCAAACACCAATGAATTGTGGGCATTCTCTAGAGACTCCCATAGAAAGATAAAGTTGTTGAAGCCTTGATATCCCTCGTCGAAGAATTTTGGAAAAATCACACAAGGGTATCTCCTAATGCAAGAGATGTTGTAAGAAGGAGAATTGGTTGTTGAAACCATGAGCCACATCCAAAGCATTTTTTGGATGTGACTCAAAAATAATTTTTCAAGAAATTTCAAGAGATGTATCCTCAAGTCAAAATTAGTCAAAGGTATTTTGAAACGGTAAAGCCTTTTTGTGTCAAAATAAATCACACACACACAACTTCTTGTTTTAGGGTACATATTGAGATTTTTAATCATTATGATGTTTATATATGTGTGTGTGTGTAGATTTGTATACTAACGATGTTTTATAGGAGTGTAATATAAAGTGCCCATCTAGATCTTCAAGAGATTTCATATTGAGCATCTTATGGTAGAGAGTGGATGGTCAATTATTCCACAATAGATTATGCTTTGATAACACATGTGATCATTGTGGTGGGTTGCAACATTTGCCAATTTGTCAACATATGGAGACCACACATGCAATTGGAAATGAGCTAGTAAGTTTTAGCAAATACAAGATAGTGGCATATAGTTTGAAAGATAGCAAAGAAGAAATAAGGTATGAATTGGTCATTCCAAATATTCCATTGTATCACTTTATCTCTATTTTATGAGATAATAGAGTTTACGACTATGCAAGGCATACCCATAGAGCTTGATGGTTGGACTTACAATTCAAGTTATGCAAGGACATGTTTCCACTTGGTACCATTGTTTTAGTTGTTGACTTTGTAGAGAACTACACACTATAGCGATAGAATGAGGTGCAATCGCAGTATTACAACTCTATGCAAGTTGCTATATTTGTGCAAATAACATTCATTCATGTAGAAGATCGCACAGAGGATGGTAGGAAGATCTTGAGGGAATATCATTTTTATATCAATTATGATTGTACACATTCTTTGGAGTTCATGCAAGGTTTCTTTTAGATGTTCTACCATTATTTGGCTAGTAGAAGCATATCATTTCGTTAGCATATCATATGATCAGATAATTGTGCATCACAATTCAAGAACTCGTAGATGTTCTTTTAGTTGAGAAGGATGCAAAAGATGAATGGTGTTCAACATATGTGGAATTTTTGTGATGCTGGGCATGGAAAGGGGGGAGCATGATGGTGCAGAAGCATATATCAAAAGAGCATTGGCACAAGAAGAGTTGAAGTACAAAGACAATGCAAATTTGATAGATGCAAGATCTATTGTCAAATGGTGTAATGCTATAATGGGTCTAGGTAATGAAGGTAAGTATATAGTTCATATATATATTTGGTTGGTTGATGATACTAACATTGCAAGATATGAGGATTATTGTACATTGATAGGATTGAATGAGATATACTCTTTTAGAATGTCTAATGCCGGTTCATGGATTATTCATATGTGGTGGATGGTATGCTTTTGTTCTTCATGTATAGATGAATCTTGGTATGATTATGAGTCAAAGGAGTGGGTCAATGATTGGTGTACAAGAAGCCTAAGTCTGATTGACATGTAACAAAAACCGACATCACTATAACTCAGAGATTGAATCATCAGTTGACTTTGACCATGTTTCAAATCTAGTTCAACTAGGTATTATTAGCATTCAAATTTAATAAAATTCAATATTCCATCTTATTTTGTAGTTTTTCTTGTATTGTTAACTATATTCATCGAATTGAATTCACATATCAATGTAGGACATGTTTATGTAGTTATTGCAGGTGAATACAATGAAGAAGGAATGGATTATTATTTGTGTCATTGTGTTGAGGAAAAAAAAATTAGATTCCCTTGTTATAGATGGAGAAAACATTGAGTACCCTATAGGATCAGTGGTTGTTACTAGAACATGGCTTAGAAGGTGTTAGTATATAGATTTGTCACTTCATTTTTATACTCTTTTGCCCAAACCAATGACAATATGACCAACAGTTGAGTCACTTGCAATGTTATTTGCAAGTGCTCTCTACTTATTTTACAAGGCGTAGCTACCTTTGAAAAATGTGCAGTGAATGAAAAGAATGTATGCTTTAACTAGAAAGTAGAAAAGTAAAATTAACAAGTGTACATAACCATGACACAGATGCAATGGATTAATTTATAATGATATGAATGCGAGAAAATGACACAAATTCCACACCCACAAATGAAAACCAAGAAAAGAATGAGCAACAAATCTTTGCAATAGATGAATTACTTTGAATTCAAAGATTCAGAAATAAACATCTACACAATTTGGTATAACAAAAATGCATTGGAAAGTGATTGCAGACACATAGAACATTTGCAACCTAAAGAAAACATCAATAGATTCACATATTTAAAAACAACTCCTTTATTTCCCCAATACAAAAATGAGTTCATAGATTATCTTGCCTGTACAACAAACTATGGTTGAAAAGAAAAGAAACTACCCCTACTTCCATTGTTCCCAAATAGATGAAGAAAAGATCCCTTCTCAATGCCTCCAGATTGCATATTTATAAATTTTCAAATAACCTTTCGGTTTCCATAACGATTTCTTGAAATTGGTTGGTAGCCTTTCATATCTCCCCTTTGGAAACATTTCCATTCCTTTTAGTGACTTTTGTTCTTCTTGTGGCCTTCTGATTTCTTGATTCAATTCATGATTTATAACATGGCCCCCACTCTTAATACATTCATCCAAACTTATCATATATGCTATTTCATTCATAGCTCATCACATAAGCATATAAAGAACCTTCATCTTTCAATTCCATGATTTGACATAGCCTTCTAGATTCATATTTGCCTAAAAGCTTCTAAAGCCAATTCAACAAATTCATTATGTATGTCTCATATTTTCTACCTTTATAAGGATAATGTTTCATTATTTTGAAAATGCACTCCTCTCACTACTACGCCCTTAATATTGGTGTACATTGTGTTATGAATAGTTAGCTTCTGGATATCTTAACTCCTAATTAAGTCATGTTATCATTATTATATTATGATTTAGTTAGTTAGGTCAGCCTAGGGCTTATATAAGGAGGTGTCTATTTGGCCTAAGCATAATTAGGTAGATATAGGAGGATGTGAGTCTTATTTCATCATCATATTGTGAAGCATTTTCTCATTGGAGATATTTGGAGGCTTTCCCTCTCGAAGTGACCTATTATTCTCAGTTATTATCAAGTATTTGTAGCATATTTCATATCATATTCTTCTATTGTGAAAGGTATTTCATTACAAGTGGTATCGGAGCATGATCTTGGAACTGTGAGGGAAGGTTTTTTCTCAATATTGGAGGCAATTTTGGGAAGAGCATATATTTCAGACTTTAGCGATTTTTTTTTAATTTTTTAAAGGGTTTTTGAAGACCATATCAAAGAATCTACAATCTAGATTTTAGAGGAATTAGAGTAGAATTGAGTGAATTATTGCAGAATTAAGTTTTCTATACAATTTATTTGGGATCTACATATCTCTTAGATCCTACTGAATTGGAGCTTGATTTTTATTGGCTTTTTGAAGACATACTAGAGAAGCCTACAATCCAAAATTTGGAGAAATTAGAGTATAAATAAGTGAGTTATTACAAAATTAGGGTTTCCACAAAATTCGCTCCCAAGGATGCAAATCTACTTATTTCTTAGAGATTTTTCTAGGTGAGAGGTATTTTGGCCCTACTAAGTTACAATAAAAATTTTAGAGAATTAAGGTTTTAGTTATGTGATTTATTTCAAAATTATTGGTTTGAATCATGACGGGGCCTACAACAAGGGGCAAAAAGAATGTTGTCACACTAGGGAAGACTCCTGATAAGGATGGGGTAGCAATAGAGGATATTAATCCTAATAAGGAAATCAGTAAGGTCAAGGTAGGCATTTCCTTGATGAAGGTGGATATGTGTGACCTAAGAAGAGATATATCAGATATACGAAGCATGTTAAGTGCCTATATGAATGAACCAAGAAAAGAGTTCTCAAGTAACCAAGGTGAAACCTCCAAGTCAGCTAATACTGACACAAATTTTAATACTCCTATGGGATCTAGGAATTTGTTTCCAAAGGTGGATATGCTCAAGTTTGATGGCAAGGATCCTCTAACATGGATAAACCAAATGGAGAATTTTTTTGAAGTACCTCAAATCCCAAATGTACAAAAGGTCACGATGGCTTCCCTATATCTCTAACCGGGTCAATTCATTTGGTATTGTTGGCTTTGTACTCATCGAAGGAAAAAAGATCTCACCATCTCATGGTCAATTTTTACATAGGAACTCCAAGCACAATATAGCAACAATGTGATAGACAAACTTTTTAGCAACTAGCTAAACTTCAACAAACATGATCAGTTAAGGATTATATTTAGCAATTCCAAAATGTATCCTTAAGAGTGGATATAATTGTAGAGGAGAACTTGAATGATTTATTCTTGGGTGGTGTCAAGGATAACATTCAACATGAGGTATGCATGTTCTATCCAAATTCTATATCTGAAGTAATGATTATGAAGAGACAAGTGGAGGAAAAATTTTTATCTAATAGAAGGGAGGAATTACCTAGTAACAAAGTTGATAAGGATCTTGCATCATCCTTTACTCATCCTATTAGGTTGGCACCTCAACAATTGGAAGAGAAAAATGCCAAAGGGTTATGTTTCAACTGTGATGGAAAATATCATAAAGGACATAAATGTCATGAGAAGAAGTTGTTCTACATTGAAGCTACCTATGATGAAGATAAGGATGAAAAAGATCCAGTGGTGGTGGTAGGAGGACTCTGAAGATGTCCAAACAACTATCTCTTGTCATGCACTATTAGGTATTAATAACCCACAAACACTCAAGGTAAGGGGTTTCCTTAAACAACAAATAGTGTAAATATTGATTGACTTAGGGAGTACGCATAACTTAATCAAAAAGTAACTAGCAGCAAAGTTAAATTATTTTGTCTACCCTACCCCCGAATTCTAGGTTATGATTGCAGATGGTGGTATAGTCAATTGTTCAATGTTATGCCATAGTATTAAAATCACCATGGGAGACTATATGATAGATAGCCCTATGTTTTCTATACCCATGACTAGAGTAGACATTATTTTTTAGGAGTTCAATGGGTTACTACATTGGGCACAATTGAGATGAATTTCTAGGAACTATTCATGCGCTTCTACTCTAGGGATAAAAAATATGAGCTAAGGGGTTTACATGCAAAGAGTCCATAATTGGTAAGTGCACACCAAATGTCACTAAAAAAAGATGTCGATAAATGTGTGGCTCAATTATTATCAATGGAAGTGCAACAGCCAAAGATTCCTTCTTCACCTTTCAAGAAAGTAGTTACAATTTTGGATCACAAGGGGGAAACTAATTTGTACAGGCCTCATAAAGGTTCAAAAAGGACTGATAACATAGACTTTAAATTGAGGTTACCTAAATAAAAAATCATACAACCTTTCTACCATATCTCTATCTTAGAGAATGTTTTTAGGCTCAAATGGTCATGCAAGATAGTGTTACCAGAGCTCGATGAAGAAAGAAGAATCATTTTGGAACTAGAGTGCATTCATCAAACATGCACAAAGAAGCTGAGGAATAGAACTCTAACTAAGTATCTTGTCTAATGGAAGAATTTACCAGTTGAAGAGGCCACATGGGAGGATGATAAGTTCAATCAAAAGAATCCACACTTGATTAGCATTGAGGACAATGATTCTTTGAAGAGGGGGCATGCTATGCCCTTAATATTGATGTACACTAGGTTATGAATAGTTGGCTTGTGGCTATCTTAACTCCTAATTAATTCATGTTATCATTATTATATTATTATTTAGTTAGTTAGGTTGGCCTAGGGATTATATAGGGGTGTGTCTATTTGGCCTTATTGGTATGTGGGGACTGATCATGCCTGTACTGTACACAAGTTATGTATCCTTGCCAGGTTTGGATTTGCGTGACTAGAGTCAGTTATTAATTTTTGATAACTAACAAAAGAAAAAATGACATTGCAAAATCCTAATTCTAGAAGCTTCCAAAAAGCTTGTTACAAGCGGCTGGGGTGTATGTTATGGTGATGTATTCGCGAGATTGTAATCTATTTTCCACTGGATAATAAAATCATTGGATGGTTGAGTTTCTATGGATGTAGCCCATATTGGGTGAACCACATTAAATTTCTATGTTGATCTCTTTTGTGTTGTTCTTCATTGTTATATTTAGGTTATTTAATCTGCATATAATTGTTAGTGTTTATTGTTTATTGCTTTTATTGTCTAATCCCTAACAGGCTTAAGCATAATTAGGTATATATAGGAGGATGTGAGTCTTATTTCTTCATCATATTGTGAAGTGTGTTCTCATTGGAGATATTTGGAGGTTTGCCCCCTCGAAGTGGCCTATTATTCTCAGTTATTATCAAGTATTTGCAGTATATTTCATATCATCTTCTTGTATTGTGCAAGTTGTTTTATTACACTCACTCATGGTCATGGGCTTTGCTTGTTCAAGTGCCAGTTGTGGGTTACCTCCAATGTCCAAGTAATTCTCATCATGCAATTTAGCTTAAATTCCCTACACAAGATGAACATTGGGAAATTCTACATTCTTCATTACATATGCCAAAAGTATTCTATTCTACATGCTATAAGTTATGACATTTAATTTGTTTGGACTTGGAGGTAATAATTGACTTGGACAAGGCTTTTCAAAGCAATAACTAAAAGTTCTATTCGCACTCAAGTATGACATGCATCTCCTTATGCCTCTATCTACATTCTCATCATTTTAGTATGTGATATTGTAATGTTGGAAATTGTCCTCCTATATGGAATGGTACAATTTCCCTCAGTTTAGCTCCTCACCCTTGGTGACCTCTCAACCTTTTCTTTTTCAACTTTCCTGAAACCCTGATTGACTTAGTCTAAGAGCAGTCTATTCACTTTTTGAGGTAACTGATTGATAGAACCTAGAAAGAGATTTGAGATTAGGGTCCCTTGGACCCCCAAAAATATAGATCTAAGTTAAAATTAGGGATTAGGACTTGGGCGCATGTGCCCTAGTCCTCCCCCATTTCACGAAATTTTTAATTTTGGTGGGGTGTTGGTTCCTACCGAGTGCTTCAGGATTCCACTTTCAAATTCTTGGTTTTCGCATGATATTGAGACATTATTTCAAAATTTGAATTCCCTAAAGCTAGATATAAAAAGACATTTGCAATTCATTTTATCACACACAATTCTTATGCAAGCTTGATGCCAAGACTCTGTTACAATTGCCATTTAAGACCAACAACTTGTTGTAGCTATTTGAAGTATTCTTTATTTTCTATCTTGGAGATCATGGATGAACATTAGGAATCAAGATCTTGAGTCTATCTTGCTCTTCCTAGGGTTTTGTACACCCTTTACATGATCAGGAGAAGGGTTGATGCCTCCAACAATAAGCTTGGAGATCCTCCATAGACATTGCTGATTCATCTTCTTGTTCATGCAAGTCTTCATTTATCTCCTCTCCTTGAGGTGAAGTTGTATGTGTTTATTTATGCAAAGCAAGTTTTTGTTTTTCCCTTGATTGAGACATCTAGGGTTTGATTTTTCTGTATACACACATTGTTAGGTTTGCACACACTTCTGCAAATCTTTTCCTTTGGCTATTGTTGAGGTAGAAATACCAAAGATGGGGCTTGACTAAGGCAAGCTCCTATATAGCTGCAGCAATTTCCTTCTTTTGTATGTGTAGATCGTGTTTAGTAGGTTTCAGTGAAAAGAAGCCATAGGAAGAAGGATATTGTGGGTATAGTCACGACAAACTTTTAGATTTTCAGATTTTGAGAATTGCGGTACATTGGAGCGGGTGCCCTAGTCCAAGTAGGTGTTATTTCTAGGATCCAGGAGCCTTTTGGCAGTCTCAGACACCCTATGCAGAAGATTTTCCTATTCAGGAACTTCCAAGACATTGGAGTGGGCACCCTAGTCCATGGAGCCCTCAGATTCTAGGTACACTATCTCTGGAACCCTATCTCTGCACTTCTGTGATCTGTTTTGCTAGTTACTTCATTAGTTTCTGTATATTATTGATTTAAGGCATAATTAGGGTTTTACTTGGTTGAAAGTAAAATGCTTTTTAAAATCTTGATTAGGGCCTTAGGTTACTTAACCACATGATAAAAAAGGGAGGCAAAGTGATTAGAAGTTGGTTCAAAGCTCGATCCTTGTCTCCCTAATGCTTAGCAGTGGAAATGGTAGTATTTATGCTAGTTTAAACAAACTATCATTTTTCACCCTAAACATTTTGGTGAACTCGACCATTAAAGAATTTGCATCCTTTTAAACTTCAGATTTGAAAGAATTTGCTATTCTAAAGCATAATTGGATTGAAAAATGTCTTTAGTGAAATTACATATGTTAAATTATTAATTACATTCTTTATCTTTTCACTAAAAGAGTCAAAAATTATCATTCATTGTTGGAAATTATCTTTTATTTTCAAAGGCCATCATTGTGCATTTAAATCTTGGTTTAATTTGAGCATGTTAGAATGCAGGACTATTTTTTGCAAGATTTTCATGCTTATGATGAGTCGTTTAGTTATGATGACTTCTATATGTTAGATGAAGCCCTTGAGGACTTTATCTCGATTGAACATTCCACTATGGGCTCTAAGCCATCACTATTTCAAAGATTTGTAAATGCAATTTATGTACCTAAATCTAAAGAAGAGAGTGAAAAATCAAAAATTGTACTTACTTTAAGTGCAAATGTGGTTCAACCACCATCTAAACCTGTGCTTATTGTTAAAGGTCTTTCATCCTCTTCTCAATCTCTTGATCATATTTATGATTGTGCAAAACAAATAGAAAAACAAAACTTACAACAAACTAATCATAATGTGGTTGCTCATGCATATAACACTCAGAATAATAAACAAAGTACATAACAAACGAATGTTCATATATCTTTACCAGCTTCTCAATCTATGCTTCCTCAAGCACCAAGTTTAACATATAAAGGTGGTAAAGACTATGATCTTGTAGAATAGCTTCGTGCTAGTCTTGCGAAGATATCTCTTTGGAAGCTTATACAAACTTCACCTACTTACCATGGAATGCTACAAGAAGCTTTACAAAAGGTGATTGTTCCTCCTGCTGTTAAACCAAATGATGTTGTCACTTTACTAGATTGCATGCATGCAATGAAAATAGATATTTTGTTTCAACAATGTGAGTTACCATCTCTTGAGGTGTAGAAGTAGTATGATCCTTTGGTTATCTTTATTACAATCAAGAAGACATTGGTTAAGAGAGTTATGATTGATAATGGGTCAGCCATTAATGTTTGTGGTATTGATTTATTGCACAAGGTTAAAGTTGATATATCTTTTGTCAAACTAGAATCATTAAGTATCCGTGGCTTTGATAATGTTGGACGATAATCTGTGGGCACTATAACTCTACCCATACAAGTTGGACCTGTGATGGTGCCTACCTTGATTCATGTAATGCCATATTCCCTATCTTATAACATGATTCTAGGTAGACCTTGGATACATGCATTAGGAGCAGTTTCTTCTACTTTACACTATTTGATAAAGTTTATATTTAAAGGAAAATTGCATACTATCCATCTGGATCCTAAACCAGACAATTGTTTGCAAATGGAAGTGCATAAGCATGTTGTTGGTCCTAAGATTTTAAATAGTCTAAAAGCTGAATTGCCAGCTTCTCTTACCTCTAAAAATGTTATGAAGAGCCCAAGCAATCAAATACATTTGTTGGTGATGACTAGGGTTCATTAGATTTTCCATCCTCCTCCATAGGAGAATATAAACTTAAAAACCCCATCCCTAAAACAATAAATATCGTATCGATCACATCACATGTTTTGAAGAATAAACATAAGACTTCTTTGGTGACAAAAAAAGACAATACTCTAAGTTATACTACTAATTATGAGACTTATGAAGCTTCACCTTCATCTAAAGAAATGGTCTCTCTCTATGGTAGAGGATTCCGAATCCTTTACAAAAATTGTGACTATGTAGGTAATGGTTGTGGCATAAATCAATAGGGAATCAAAGTCCCTATAGAATCTACTTCACAACATTACTCAAGTGGCATTGGATATAATCCTTTTAAGGAATCCAAATCCTGCAAATGCCCTACTCTAAATGTGAATACAATATCAACACTTAGTTTGATATTCCCTGAGATGATTGATACCAATTGTCCTCCATGATCAATTCCGTTAGATATGTTTATGGCAGATGAAGCAATAATGGATATCTTATGTGCTTATGATGGTGTTCCTCGTTATCACCACAAATGTGGCCTACCTTATTGTTTAAACAATGATGCATATTTTGGAAAGACTACTACCACAATAACTGCTACAGTAGAGCATAATGAAGAACTTGAAGAATAGTTACAATACTACAATCCCTCTGGGCATAGTACTCTCCTTAATGGAAAGACTATCAATGTTGTTATGGATAAGGATAATCCTAAAAAAGTTATCCTTATTGGTGATTGTTTAGATGTGGAAGAAAAAGAAGAAATGACTAAAATCTTGAGTGAATTCTCAGAATTATTTGCTTGGAATTATTCAGACTAAAAGATGAAATAGAAAAACTCTTACAAGCTAGTTTTATTCAGCCTATTGATTACTCTCGGTGGATCTCGAATATTGTTGCAGTCACAAAACCTGATGGTTGTATAAGAATGTGCCCAGATTTCTGAGGTTTAAATTTGGCAACTTTAAAAGATGATTTTCTGCTTCCTAATATCGATATGATTGTTGATTCCATAGCCAAACATGAGTTGTTATCTTTCATAGATGGATTTTTGAGATAGAATCAAATCCTTATAAATCCTCTTGATCAGTATAAAACAACCTTTATAACTCCATGGGGTACATTTTGTTGGGTAGTCATGTTGTTTGGACTTAAGAATGCAGGAGCTACTTGCCAATGTGCGATGACTCTTATATTTCATGACTATATACAGAATATTCTAGAAGATTATGTTGATGACATCCTAGCAAAGTCTATCCATCGTAAGAATCATGTTACAAATCTTTGATGGATATTTGAGCGCATACGAAAATATAATATGCGATTGAATCATCCCTGAAAGTGTGTTTTTGGCATGGACAGTGGAAAGTTACTTAGATTTATTGTTTCAAATCAAGGTATAGAAGTTGACATGAAAAAGATTGATGCAATTGTTAATATGCCAATACCTAAGAACATATCTCAACTTCGTAGTTAGAAGGGAAAGATACAAGCCATTCGCTGATTTGTTTCACAACTCGCAGATAGGACTCTCCCTTTACGCAACTACTGAAGAAAGATTCTCTCTTCCAATGGAATTCTGAATGTCAAAAAGCATTTGATGATTTAAAGTATTACTTAGCTAATCCTCTCATTTTACAACCTATTGTTTCAGACAAACCATTCCTATTATACATTTTAGCATCGAACAATGCCCTAGTAGCTCTATTAGTGCAACATAATATTGAAGGAAAATAACGTGTTGTCTATTACATTAGTCATACTGTGCTCAATTATGAAGTAATGTAATGGAAAAATTTGACCCTTTGAAACATCTCTTTGCAAGAACAGATTTATCAGGTCATCTTGCTAAATGGGATATGTTATTAATAGAATTTGATCTCAAATTTATTTCACAAAAATCCATTAAAGGGAAAATGATAGCTAATCAATTAGCTGAAGCTCCCTTGCCCTTTTCTATACAAAATGTTGATGCTTTTCCTAATGAATAGATTCTAACAATCTTTGTGGATGAAAAGTGGGAATTATACTTCGATGGATCAAAATGTCAAACTGGCTTCGGGGCTGGTGTTATATTAATACCTCCCGTTGGTAAGCTGATTCCCTTATTTTACAACTTAGATTTATTATGCACAAACAATATAGCTGAACATGAAGCTCTTATCACTAGACTTTGTGCAGCCTTGGCTCTGAATATTAAGAATATTACAATATACGGTGATTCTCAGTTGATTGTTAAACAAATCACAGGATCGTATCAAAGGAAGCATGATAAGCTTTCTCAATATTGAGAGTTTGCATTATCCCTTTGAAAAGAATTCAAATCATATATGATCAACACCATTCCTAGGAGAGATAACTAGCATGCAGATGCAATGGTGAGCACAACTTCCATTATATCCCCTGATGGTTCTCCTGAGGAATTTACCTTTGTTGTTCACAATCTAAAGACTTCGATAATTGAAAGCCATATAGTTGCGAATTCAGAACTCTATGGTAACACATACATTGATGAATGGTTCTCCTATATATTCAACTATTTACATGATGGAACCATTCCAGATTTGACATCTAAGAATGCCCAACTCTATTTACGCAAACTAGCAGCACGCTACATTATATTATCGAATGTATTGTATTGACGAAGTTACAATGGTGTTTTACTCTGATGTTTAAGTAATGTAAAGATTCTGATAGCTTTAGAAGAAGGTCACTCTGGTGCCTATGGAGGGCATTTCGGTGGAAAATTGTTGGTGCAAAAATTGTTACGTATGGGGTATTATTAGCAGCATATGGAACAAGATTCCTTTGCTTACATCAAGCGATGCCCACAATGTCAACAACATAAACACCTAATCCATGCTCCTACCCAAGAGCTTCATACCCAAGTGTCACCTTGGCCATTTTCTATCTGGGGCTTGGATCTTGTTGGTAAGATTTCCTCGCCCTCCTCTCAAGGACATACGTTTATCATTATTGCTATCGATTATTTTACAAAATGGGTCGAAGCAGTCCCTTTGCGATCCACGATTGCCTATGTAATCTATCGATTTATACATGATAACATATTTCTCGATTTGGAATACCTTCCTCCTTGGTCTCAGACAATGGTACACCATTTAAGAACAAGGATGTGAAAAAGTTCCTTGAAAAATATCATATACAACATCGCTTCTCTACACCTTATTACCCTCAATCAAATAGCCAAGCAAAAGCTTCAAACAAGGTTATTAGATAGATTGTGAGGAAAACTATTAATAAACATCAAAAAGATTGGCATACGTAGCTATCCTATGCACTATGGGCTTACCGAACAAGTATTTGAACAGCTACGGATAACACACTGTATAATCTTGTCTATGGCGCAAATGCGATAATGCCCTTGGAGTTAGAAATTCCTTCTTTGTGAATTTCCCTAAGAGATATCATGGATGATGACATAGAACAAGAGAAAAGATTACAAGAACTTGAGATGCTTGATGAAAGGTGTATTAATGCTCTTGAACATTTCAAGGCTTATCAAAAAGGTGTGCAATGAGCCTATAATATGCGAGTCATACAACATTCATTTAATGTTGGGGACTTGGTTCTTTATGAAAATCAACACAATGTAAATACACCGCCTGAAGAAAAAGGTAAGTTCAACCCTAATTGGCTTAGACCATATATAATTACTGAGGCCTTTGGATCCGGAGCATATAAATTAGCCGATGAACAAAGTTTGCCACTTAAAGAACCTATTAATGTGGCACACCTCAAAATATTTTATGCTTAAAGATCTAATGTTAAATGTTCCTAAGATAATTTAACACATAAGATTAGCTTCAATTTTGACAAGATAGTATTATTTTGTCTTAATTCATTTTGCATTATATCTTTTTTCAGTTAATCATTGTTGTATCATGTTTAAGTAGTCATTTCTTAGATCACTTTTGTATTAATTGAACGTAGCATGGAAGTTATAGTTATATCAAAAATAATTAATCATTGTGCTGATTACTACAGGTTCTTTTTAGAATTGTTAGTATATCACAATAGCATTAATTATAGCATTTAGACATCATCACTAGTTACATTTTTACAAAGATCACATGTGATAGATCAAAAGCCATTACACATAGATAAAAAGAACTAAACATCATATATATATATCTCAGTTTAATTTATACATCCGACTTGACTATCACTCAAAAACAAAATGGGCTATCATAAGACCTAAAGTCTATGAATCACATAGCCGAGCCTTGATCACCAGTACCCTTAGGCCCTTGTGGTATGCAAGTGACAAAATCTTGACCATGTATGGATACGGATCGCGAATGACTCCTAGAGACACTTCGCAATCGTAACCCCCTGATCTCGCCTCTCATCTCTATCACCTGCTCATGTGGCTCCTAGTACATCCTTTGGTATCGGTCTCTTTCAACCCAATGACTGTCTCTATCAATTTTTTCTTGGTGGACCACCCACAGAAAGAACTCAGTGACAGCTGGCTCTCCCCCTGATGTAGGAACCACTGCCGTCTGCTCTCGTTGTGCCCTGAGCTTAGTCTTGGCAATTTCATCTCTCTAGCAAAACTCCTCTCTCTCTCTCTCATGCAGACTGTTCTAGTATGGCCTATGTAGCTGTCCTGTATTTGACGACAAGCATAAATAACTCAGCATACTGCCCAGTGAATGAATGTGGTGAATAACCCGCCCGCACCTGCTACTCTGAGGCATCTGTTAGTACTATGTCTTCGATGACATGAATCACAAAGTCTCACCATGTGTCTGTCCCAACCGCAAAATAGAGGATGAGATAGATGTTAGACTCTCATATAAAATCACAAATAATAAACTATACCAAAACATCAAAATAATAAATCAAACCTTACTTGGATCTCCATCTCACCAGGATGCATCTTGAATCGCTGATGGTGTGACAAGCTCTACTATTTGATCTGTAGCTAGGGGCATAGACCTACTACTCTCCCCTCGCTTTGTCTGACTAGGAGTCACATCGTTTATGGTAGTAGGACCATGAGCCCTGGACCGTGGCCTTAACTGGATCTCTTCATCAATGTCTGTCTCTTGCTAGCTCTGTCATGATCTCTCTCTAAAGACGTACTATGATAGGACTTCCTCAGACTCATCCTCATCCTTCTCCATACCCTCCTCGAGATCATAGTATCCTACAAAATCACTGATGTCGTCCTCCACCCTTGTGTCACTAGCATGACCGAGCTAAGGTCAGGCATCTCCTATAGGGTGCCCAGGTGGAAAGATAGGTGCAGACCATGCTATGTGCCACCACGTCTGATATATTTAGGTACACCTGTCATCATCTGTGCTTGATACTAGTTCTGCATCCTCAAGACCTTTGTGTTGCAAGTATGAGGTGAGCCAGTGTTGTCATTGATGTCAACATACTCATATTGCATTGGCAAGAAGGATTTGATGAGCTGTGTGCTGAGGATATTGAGAAAATTAGCCTCAGTCAGGAACAGTGAAGAACAGTGATGAGAAGAAGGCAAA
The DNA here is from genome assembly GCA_027924645.1 of Cunninghamia lanceolata. Taxonomy (NCBI): domain Eukaryota; kingdom Viridiplantae; phylum Streptophyta; class Pinopsida; order Cupressales; family Cupressaceae; genus Cunninghamia; species Cunninghamia lanceolata. The sequence continues at coordinate 24,367,441 of BSBN01000606.1, read as the reverse complement.
TGTATTGTATAGGTTGAGAACCGGAGGATGCGGATTAAAGGGTTTACAGATATGAGTCTTGAGATGCTTCAGCCAAGATTTCAGAGGTCCGCATGAAGATCTGAAGAGGTTATGGCTGTCTGTATGGAACTGGTTCCGGCAAGTGTTCAGAGGTGACAAAGGATCACAGAAAGGTCCGGTGAGGTCCGGAATTGTACAATCCTAATCTGCGGATTGGAACTAGTGTTTTAGATATCCTTGTGATATGCCAACTCGAGTTTTGTACGATTTGGAGGTCTGGAAGTACCTCTTGCATTATAACAGTAGCAACAGACAGTGTTCTTGAAGTTCTGGATAAGGAGGATAAGAGATTTTAGTAAGAAAATGAAATGCGGACGTACCTGGTCATTCAGGCAGGCTTGTGAAGGTTCTTAGATCATGTTAAGGTTGTGTTGTTGGTCCGCATTGATTTGTGTATGATTTGGAGGTCCGGAAGTACCTCTTGCATTATGACAATGGCGACAGACTGTGTTCTTGAAGTTCCGGATGAGGAAGACAAGAGATTCCAGTAGGTAAAGGAAGTGCGGATGTATCCGGTCGTTCAGGCAGGCCTGTGAAGGTTCTTGGATCATGTTGAGGTTATGTTGTTGGTCCGCATTGATAGTAGAACCCAGAATTGAAGATATTCTTCCGGATGAAGTTCTTGCTCTGTTTAGCCGACCGGATGAGTTGTTCATCCTACGAATGTTCTTGTGGTGGCCGACCGGATGTGTTATTCATCTTGCGGATGTTCTTATGGTTGTTTGCCGACTTAGATGTTTGTTCCTAAGTTGATGTCTTGTATAAATAACGGTTTGTGAGTTCATTTCAAGGTGTGTGAGATATGTGGATAAGTGTGGCATAGCGAAGAGAAGTGTGAAAGGCAGAGCAGAGGTTTTTGGGCTTAATTGGAACTGATCCGGACATGGTAGAGATGTCATTCTCCAGTTCAAGACTGTGATTTTTATCACTTTGTAGACAGTGTGTCTCCTTGTAGGTAGTGGGCCTCTTTGTGAGCAGTGTGCTCGGGCAGTGAGCCCTTATTGGCATGTGCCATTCATTTTTCTTTATTCTTCTAACAAAGAATAATTCTTGGGTTAATCACCCTGTGGTTTTTCCCTTAACCGGGTTTTCCACGTCAAAATCTTGGTGTTCAATGTGTTGATACTTATCTGCTCTTGTGTTTATGTATTATGCTTTCATGGATGATTATTTGATATGCTGCTAACTAACAACAAAGAATCAAGTGTTTGAAAGAAGAAGAAGTTTTATACAACTGATTCACCCCCCCTCTCAGTTGTATGCCCTAGATCCAACAATTGGTATCAGAGCCAAGTTCCTCTGACAGGAGCTTAACCGCTTGAGGAGATCCAGGATGTCGTCATACAAGAAGGATAGTCCGAAGTTCGATGGAACCAACTTCACTCTCTGGAAAGGTCGCATGAAGTGTCACTTGGAATGTATGGGAAAAGCATACTTGGCTATGGTTTCAAAACCATATGTACCTCCACAAGGTGGTCCGACAACTCTGAATGAAATCACAGAAGCTGAAAACAATCTGCGGACCAAGGAAGCTCTTCTAAGCGCATTGAATGACTCAGATCTCTCGAATGTTATTGACCTACCAACTGCATATGAGATCCTGACTAAACTGGAACTTCTGTATGAAGGAGATGAGTTTGTCAAAAGTGCAAGGTTACAAAGCCTGAAAGGGAAATTTGAAAGATTGAAAATGAGAGATGATGAAAACATCACTACCTTCATGCCAAGAGTAAATGTGCTGGTATGTGGAATCAGAAATGTTGGTGGAACTTTAGATGAAAATGAGATTGTCTGCAAAATCCTAAGATCCCTTCCTGCTGCCTACAAAATCAAAGTTGCTGCCATTGATGAATTCAGAGCCCACACAACTGTCACAAGAGAACAACTGGCTGGCAAACTAGCTGCATTTGAAATGACCGAGTTTGGAGATGATCCTCCCAAGACTGAATCTGCTTTCAAAGCCAGTGCCTATGTGAAAGGCAAACAGAGATTTGATTCGGGTGAAAACTCATCAAGGAAAGTGTCATGGTATGATCAAGCAAGAAGAGATATGGAAGAAGAAGAAGCAGAAACAGCTCAACTTGAAGCCCTCATTGCAAAGAGACTGCCAAGAGGATCCGGTAAGTATGAAGGAAAACTACCCTTTAAGTGTTTCAACTGCAATAAGATTGGTCATTTTGCCTCAAGATGTCCGGAGAGATCTGCAAGATCTAATACTCACAGACAAAGGTTTCAAAAGAATTGCTATTATGTTCATGAAGAAGATGACAATGAAGGAGTAACAGATGATGAATCAGAACTAGGAAGCAAATCCAGAAATGAGTGGGTGTTTATAGCCATCAAGGAAGAAGATTCAATACTCTCTGAATCTGTCAATCACAAAGTTGTTGAAAAAGCCTTGGCTGCTCAAGTGGAAGAAAGGGATGATTGGGTTATTGACAGTGGATGTTCTCACCATATGACTGGTGACAAGAATAAGTTCTTAGATTTGGAAAGATATGAAGGAGGAATGGTAAAGTTTGGTGACAATTCTGTTGGCAGAATCAGAGGTAGGGGAACTATTTCCTTTGATGGTAAGAGCAAAACAGGAAATGTACTGTATGTTGAAGGATTGAAGCACAATCTTCTCAGTGTTGGTCAGTTAGTGGACAAAGGTTATGATCTCCGGTTCAAGAATGGAAAATGCAGAATCTTTACAAGCTCCGGAACTGAAATTGCATCCGGTACTCAGACAAAAGGTAATATCTTTCATCTGGTTGGTTCAAACAAAAGTTGTTTGTTTGCTCAAATTGATCAGAGTTGGTTATGGCATAGAAGAATGTGTCATGTAAATTTTGATAACATCATCAAGATAAGCAATACTCAGGCTGTAAGAGATCTTCCAAAATTGATGAAACCTACAAATAGTTTGTGCAAAGAATGCCAGCTAGGTAAACAAAGCAGAGTCTCTTTCAAAAGCAAAGATCAGTCTTCTACCGGATTGTTGGAATTAGTACATACTGATCTATGTGGTCCAACAAGAATCAAGAGTCTGCAGGGTGATAGATATTTCATGTTGTTAATTGATGATCATTCCCGGATGATGTGGGTTACCTTTCTAAAAGAAAAATCAGAAGCTTTTGAGAAGTTCAAAATCTTCAAAGCTATGGTGGAGAATCAAACTGGATTGAAACTAAAGTGTCTAAGGTCTGATAGAGGTGGTGAATTTACATCTGGTGAATTCATTGACTTTTGTGAGAAACAGGGTATAAGGAGACAGTTGTCTGCTCCTAAGACTCCACAGCAGAATGGAGTAGTTGAGAGAAAGAACCGGACCATCCAGGAAGCTGCCAGGACAATGATGTTGGAAGCAAATGTTCCTCAAATGTTTTGGAAGGAAGCTATCAGCACTGCAGTCTACACTCTCAATCGAGTTCAAATCAGAAACAACACTGGTAAGACCCCCTATGAACTCTGGTTTGGCATCACTCCTACTGTGAAATATTTCAGAGTATTTGGTAGCAAGTGTTATATTAAAAGAGATGAAGACCTAGGAAAGTTTGATGCTAGAAGTGATGAAGGAATTTTCTTGGGTTACTCCACTCAAAGCAAAGCATACCGGTGTTACAATAAGAGATTGAGGAAGATGATAGAAAGCACCAATGTGAAAGTTGATGAAGGAATTGAGAAGCCTTCAAGATTTTATGAGATTGATGAAGATGACCAAGAGAGTGTTCAAGGACCTCAATCCTCTCCGGTGAGACAGAGTCAGCCTGATCTGGTAAATCAGGAAGAAGAGATAGGTCTGAATGAGCCTGATCAAGAAGCAGCAGTGCAGGATACTCCCAAAATTCCAAGGTATGTAAAACTGAACCACTCTGAAGATCAAATCATAGGTGACAGAAGCAAAGGTGTACAAACTAGAAGGAATGTTGCTCAAAATCAGAATGAATGTTGTCTGATTTCAAAGATTGAACCTAAAACAATAAATGAAGCCTGCAATGATGAAAACTGGACCAAAGCAATGGAAGATGAATTGATGCAAATTGAGAAAAATCATACTTGGGATCTTGTTCCCAGACCTAGAGACAGGAATGTAATTGGAACCAAGTGGGTCTTCCGGAACAAACTAAATGAAGCTGGTGAAGTAATCAGAAACAAAGCTAGATTGGTCTGCAAAGGCTACTCTCAAATAGAAGGAATTGACTTTGAAGAAACTTTTGCTCCGGTGGCAAGAATTGAAGCAGTCAGATTACTTCTTGCATTTGTTGCCTTCAAAGACTTCAAGGTATATCAGATGGATGTCAAGTCTGCCTTCCTAAATGGTGATCTGGAAGAAGAAGTCTACATTGAACAACCGGATGGTTTTCAATTGTCTGATAATGATGATATGGTCTGCAAGTTGAAGAAAGCTTTGTATGGATTGAAGCAAGCCCCAAGAGCATGGTATGAAAGGTTGGATAAGCATCTTGTGCAGATTGGATTCAACAAAGGTACTGTTGACAGTAACTTATATTTCAAAATTGATCATGAAAATATTTTAATTGTTGAAGTATTTGTGGATGATATCATTTTTGGAGGAAGAGATAGTATGTGCAAAACTTTTGCAAATCAGATGAAAAGTGAGTTTGAAATGTCTATGCTTGGTGAAATGAATTTCTTCTTGGGTCTGCAAATTACTCAAACAAAAGAAGGGATCTTCATTTCTCAGACCAAATATGTGAAAGAATTGTTAAAGAAATTTGGTATGGAAGACTCAAAGTCTATGAACACTCCTATGGCAACCGGATGTAAGTTAAGCAAAGATGATGACTCTCCAAAGGCAGATCAGACAAAGTATAGATCAATGATTGGTGGATTGTTGTACCTCACTCAAACTAGACCAGATATAATGCAGGCTATTGGTCTTGTGGCAAGATTCCAGGCTGATCCTAGAGAATCTCATGTTATGGCAATCAAAAGAATTTTTAGGTACTTGAAAGGAACAGTGGAGTATGGTCTATGGTACCCTAGAGATCTGGACTTCTCTCTTCATGCTTACACAGATGCAGATTGGGCAGGAGATGTGGATGACAGGAAGAGCACTAGTGGTGGAGCATTCTTTTTGGGGAAGAGATTGGTTTCTTGGCTAAGCAAGAAACAAGATGCAATATCTCTATCTACAACTGAAGCAGAATACATTGCAGCAACAGGTAGTTGCACTCAAATCTTATGGATGAAGCAGATGCTAAGAGACATCAAAGTTGAATATGAGGAGCCTATCACAATTTTCTGTGATAATTCAAGTGCAATTAATATCTCCAAGAATCCGGTATTGCATTCTAAGACTAAGCACATATCTATCAAATTTCACTTTTTGAGAGAACAAGTAAACAAGGAAGAAGTCAGATTGGAGTATGTTCCCTCCAAGGATCAGATTGTAGATATCTTTACAAAACCTCTTCCCAAGGACTCTTTTGAATATCTCCGGGAGAAATTAGGGGTCATGGCCCCTCCGGTGATGAACTAAGATGCACTAAAGTGCATCAGTCCGGTGGATATCACAGTCATATCTTGTGATCTGGATTGATGATGGGGAGCTGCTACTAAGGGGGAGCAGCTGGTATGATTCTGATTAGAATTGCAAGTATGAGCCCTTTGCCATTGATGTCAAAGGGGGAGAGAAGACATGTGAAAAAAAAGTGGTTGATGATCAAAGGGGGAGCAGTAAAGGAAGAGAAGACATGTGAAAAGTTGTTGTTGATAGGGGGAGCTGTGACAGAAAGGAGAAGTTCTTGTCTTGATGGTTTTTCACATCATATGTTGCCATCAATGACAAAGGGGGAGATTGTTGCAAGTATGAGGTGAGCCAATGTTGTCATTGATGTCAACATACTCATATTGCATTGGCAAGAAGGATTTGATGAGCTGTGTGCTGAGGATATTGAGAAAATTAGCCTCAATCAGGAACAGTGAAGAACAGTGATGAGAAGAAGGCAAATGTATTGTATAGGTTGAGAACCGGAGGATGCGGATTAAAGGGTTTACAGATATGAGTCTTGAGATGCTTCAACCAAGATTTCAGAGGTCCGCATGAAGATCTGAAGAGGTTATGGCTGTCTGTATGGAACTGGTTCCGGCAAGTGTTCAGAGGTGACAAAGGATCACAGAAAGGTCCGGTGAGGTCCGGAATTGTACAATCCTAATCTGCGGATTGGAACTAGTGTTTTAGATATCCTTGTGATATGCCAACTCGAGTTTTGTACGATTTGGAGGTTCGGAAGTACCTCTTACATTATAACAGTAGCAACAGACAGTGTTCTTGAAGTTCTGGATAAGGAGGATAAGAGATTTCAGTAAGAAAATGAAATGCGGACGTACCTGGTCATTCAGGCAGGCTTGTGAAGGTTCTTAGATCATGTTAAGGTTGTGTTGTTGGTCCGCATTGATTTGTGTATGATTTGGAGGTCCGGAAGTACCTCTTGCATTATGACAATGGCGACAGACTGTGTTCTTGAAGTTCCGGATGAGGAAGACAAGAGATTCCAGTAGGTAAAGGAAGTGCGGATGTATCCAGTCGTTCAGGCAGGCCTGTGAAGGTTCTTGGATCATGTTGAGGTTATGTTGTTGGTCCGCATTGATAGTAGAACCCGGAATTGAAGATATTCTTTCGGATGAAGTTCTTGCTCTGTTTAGCCGACCGGATGAGTTGTTCATCCTACGAATGTTCTTGTGGTGGCCGACCGGATGTGTTATTCATCTTGCGGATGTTCTTATGGTTGTTTGCCGACTTAGATGTTTGTTCCTAAGTTGATGTCTTGTATAAATAACGGTTTGTGAGTTCATTTCAAGGTGTGTGAGATATGTGGATAAGTGTGGCATAGCGAAGAGAAGTGCGAAAGGCAGAGCAGAGGTTTTTGGGCTTAATTGGAACTGATCCGGACATGGTAGAGATGTCATTCTCCAGTTCAAGACTGTGATTTTTATCACTTTGTAGACAGTGTGTCTCCTTGTAGGCAGTGGGCCTCTTTGTGAGCAGTGTGCTCGGGCAGTGAGCCCTTATTGGCATGTGCCATTCATTTTTCTTTATTCTTCTAACATAGAATAATTCTTGGGTTAATCACCCCGTGGTTTTTCCCTTAACCGGGTTTTCCACGTCAAAATCTTGGTGTTCAATGTGTTGTTACTTATCTGCTCTTGTGTTTATGTATTATGCTTTCATGGATGATTATTTGATATGCTGCTAACTAACAACAAAGAATCAAGTGTTTGAAAGAAGAAGAAGTTTTATACAACTGATTCACCCCCCCTCTCAGTTGTATGCCCTAGATCCAACACTTTGTCTTCGCTAAGTGGTACATTTGCTATAGTTGGTCATCAGACAGTATTAGCTTTGACTGCACTTGAAGCTGCACATGCATAGCTCAGATGAATTGTAGGAACATCCTGTACCTAACTGAACTATTGTGCCACCCTATCAAAGTAGAACCAAGATATAGTATGATCAAGGCGACCAGCCATCAGCTGATCCCTCTACATCTGAGCTAATTGCCTGTGCTCGCTAGGCCATCTAATGTAGCCATGATACGGTCTCTAGATGATGTCACTAGGCTGTAATCTATCAAATACTACTCTCTAGTATAATAAGTTGCCATGCCTCCAACACCTGACTAGTGGGTAGGCATAGACACGCGGATAGGTGAACACTGCCTCTATGGGATAACCCATTGGCCATGTGCACCTGATGTGCTCAAAGACCCAAACCTGTAATAATGTGCAAACCTTTAGACTCTACATCTCATAGTGGACATATCACCCTAAGTCACGATATAGGTGCGCAAGCATATTGCGCTACCATGCGTAGATAGTTTGATGCTCCTCCATTGCTCTGATAGTATGAACAAGGCCTTGTGAAGGTGAGTGCCTCGTACATCTAGTGTGATAGCTAGTTCAAATGTGACAATCATGATCCTCCATAGTAAGGGAATGTCTTTGCATCCCTACTCTAGTAAACGGAGCTGAATATGTCCTTGCTCTGCATGGGAAACAGTATGACCCAAGAAATATAACTGAATCCCATGAGTATACTCCTTTGAGTGATGTCCAACAACCCTCACTGTCTCTCCTCAGATCGTTAGTCGAAGGATCCTAAATACATAGTCCAGTGTGATGGTAATCTCTCTAGTTGGTAAATGGAATGTGGATGTATCCACATCTTATCTCTCCATCAGTGCCATAAGCATCACGTAGTGGAATCTAATAGTGGGCATCTCAAACACGCACCATAGGCCCACTATTTGTAAGTGCTCTCTCTGTGTGGTAGTCAAAGCACTAGTGCACTCTCACAGAAGTGCCATCAGATGACCGCCTATGTGCTCACATATCTCAAGGACATTCTGCACATCAGAAAGAAAGCAAGAGCATTAGAATCCCCTCTGGAAACCAAAAAAAGCTATCAAAAACTGAATAGAGTGCATGTGCCTAGGCCTGTGTCCTTTGTGGACCAGGGTCCAGAGGGACACTGGCAGCCCTGTGGGACTAGGGCACCCTAGAGAGACTCTGGTGCCCTAGGTGGACTTGGGTGCCCCTGTCTGGGAACCCTGTCCACCTTCCACTCTTGGCACAAGCATCGATAAATGTGAAAGGAAACAAACAACGAAAGATGACAGAAGGATGGAATCAGGACCCTACCTTGGCCTCAAAGGGTCTCTCCACCACTTGGGCTTGGAGCATCTCTAGTCATGGTCGATGGCATGAATGTCAACTCAGCATGGTTCCTCTCCTATTCTCCTTCTCTCTCTCTTTCTAAATGATAAGAAACAAGAATGAGTTAAGTGATAAGTGACAACTCCCTTTTACATAAAGTAAGTGAGTGAGAAATCCTATCCCTAACTAGGTGTAGAAGTGTGCTCTTTCACTCTGGAGCCCTTTTCTTGAGCTATTGAACTTTGATTATAGTACCATTTGTTGCATTGGAATCTTGGTTCTGCTCTCTTTTCTCACCCAATGTGTTGTGTTTGAGCATTGTTTCTTCAAATGACCCTCACAACACATTTCCCTTTGAAATCGATGTGTGTGGATATCTCCTTGTTTCTACTCTCGGACTAATCAAGTAGAAATAAGGGAGGGCATATATCTCCCTCAATTTCCTCCCTCACCATGTTCATCACCCAACCCCCTTAGCATTTTTGATACTAACTCATTGGTGGTGGTCGCAGGTTGATTTGATTTTAATTTTTTTTAGAAGTGTTCCTTTGCAGGTTGTGGGTCCTAACTTTGTGCTCTTACAAGATTACAGAATTGGGGGCTTCTACCTTCTCGACAACAATGCTTTGACTTCCTCTATAGTATCCTTTTGGGTATCATTTTCATGATTGATGTATTTACATTCCTTTAGTTGCATATGCACGTAGTGTCATATGGCCACTAAAGTGGGGGCTAAATGTAATGTCAAAAACTGTCCTCCTATATGGAATGATGTAATTTCCCTTAGTTTAGATCTTCACCCTTGGTGATCTCTCAACCTTTTCTCTTTCAACCTTCCCAAAACCCTGATTGACTTAGTCTAGGAGTAGTCTATTAACTTTTTGAGGTAACTGCTTGATAGAACCTGGAAATAGATTTGAGATTAGGGTCCCTTGGACCCCCAAAAATATAGATCTGAGCTGAAATTGGGGGCTAGGACTTGGGTGATCGTACCATAGTCCTTCCCCATTTCATGTGATTTTGAATTTTGGCGGGGTGTCAGTTCTCTCCAAGTGTATCAGGATTCTGTTTTCAAATTCTTAGTTTTCGCGCGATATCGAGACATTATTTTGAAATTTGAATTTCCTAAAGCTAGATATAAAAAGACATTTGCAATTCATTTTATCACACACAATTCTTATGCAAGCTTGATGCTAATGCTCTACTACAATTGTCATTGAAGACCATCAACTTGTTGAAGCTATTCAAAATATTCTTTATTTGCTATCTTGGAGATCATGGATGAACATTAGGAATCAAGATCTTGAGTCTATCTTGCTCTTCCTAGGGTTCTGGACACCCTTTACACAATCAGGAGAAGGGTTGAAGCCTCCAATAGCAAGCTTGGAGATCCTCCATAGACATTGTTGATTCACCTTCTTGTTCATGCAAGTCTTCACTTATCTCCTCTCCTTGAGGTGAAGTTGTATGTCTTTATTGATGCAAAGCAAGTTGTTGATCTTCCCTTGATTGAGACATCTTAGGTTTGATTTTTCTGCATACACACATTGTTAGGTTTGTACACACTTTTGTAAATCTTTTCCTTTGGCTATTGTTGAGGTAGAAATACCAAAGACAGGGCTTGACTAAGGCAAGCTCCTATATAGCCACAACAATTTCCTTCTTTTGTATGTGCAGATTGTGTTTTGCAGGTTCCGGTGAAAAGAAGCTATAGGAAGAAGGATATTGTGGGTATAGTCGCGATGGACTTTTGGATTTTTAGATTCTGAGGCTTGCGTGACATTAGAGTGGGTGCCCTAGTCCAAGTAGGGGTTATTTTTAGGATCTAGGAGCCTTTGGCAGTCTCAGACACCATGTGTAGAAGATTTTCCTGTTCGGGAGCTTCCAAGACATTGGAGAGGGCACCCTAGTCCATGCAGCCCTCAGATTCTAGGTACACTGTCTCTAGAATCCTATCTCTGCACTTCTATGATCAATTTTATGAGTTACTTCATCAGTTTCTGTATATTATTGATTTAAGGCATAATTAGGGTTTTACTTGGTTGAAAGGAAAACACTTGATAAAATATTGATTAGGGCCTTCGGTTACTTAACCACATGACCAAAAAGGGAGGCAAAGTGATTAGAAGCTGGTTCAAAGCTCGATCCTTATCTCCCCAATGCTTAGTGGTGAAATGGTAGTATTTAACCTAGTTCAAACAAACTATCATTTGTCACCCTAAACAGATATGTGCCATAACATCATTGATAATGTTTTGCACTTGTTTCCCATATATGATCTAGCTATGCTTTACTACCAAGAGATTTTCTTTTCATTTATTCTTTTCTGAGTGCACTTGGTTGCCTTGGCGACACATAATACTTCATAAAAAGAAAAGACAACACTGAGAGAAGAAGTAGCCATGAGTTAGTAGAAGTCATGGAATTGAAACGAACATAGCCCACAACATTGCATTACACAAGATGCGTTCCGAAACAGTTTATGTGTCTTGTTCTCCACATTTTACATACATGCCTACCAGATCATTTCAAACTATACTATGAACAAATCACATTTGTTTGAAAATTTCTGGAGTATATATCATGCAGACTGGTGCTCACTGCTGTCCAAGATATAAGCTTTCACTTCTTAAAATCGTTCTCCTAACAAAGAGACTTCGGTGAGTAGTTTCCATGCATCAATTTACATGTAGTCCATTTGCATACATTTCTTCCAGGACAATTACAAATACTACATCAGATAAAAATTCATTTTCAAATATGATTGGATGGATGTCCATAACCAGCTCAAAGCTCCTTTTGGTGTGAGTTGGGAGGGTTTTGGCAAAGGTCATGGAGCCTAGTTTTTACGCCTGCCAATTGCATTTGTTTAAAAACTTCTATGACCTTTTCAACAGACTCATTTTGTCCATGCATCATGCAATCATGGCATTACATGAGACTACATTTTCTTGAAGCATTTTGTCAAAATATTCTTGTGCTTAGTCTATTTTGCACTACATTTACTTATCAATTTACTTGGTGGAGATCTCCCTACTGGTGCAGGCAGGCATGTGGCTTCACATCGGCCTTGTTTATTAATCTTTTCATGTCATGTCCTTGTTCTTCTTTCCCACACTTTCATAGTGCTTCATTATATAACTATCTTCGCTAAACCCATTTTTCACAACCGTAGCTATAGTGAATGTATTTTATAGATGGAAGTTCTTAACTATTTAGCTCTATGTTTCCTGGCTTCCCAAACGATTGATCCATCCTTGAAGAAGAAAGTTTTATCATGAAGCTCAATGAAAAGTGTCGGCTAAAATGAGAGTTCTGGAACCCTACATATCACCGACAATAGAGGCCTTGACTATCAGCACTTTTGAAACCTTCTTTTAACTTGAAGCTATTTATTACGAGGATGTTGGGGAGTCGGTAATTTTATGAGCTTTAGATAGGTGACAAACTAGGTTCGAGAACCCAGCGAACACCCAACAAAGAGTCAGGGATAATTGGAGTTCACGAACTAATTAAATGCTCGACAACTCATAGGAATTCCCTCATAAAAATCTGAAAGTCACCTTAAAGACTTGACTTTAATAAATTCATTTGCTTTTTAGGTCGTAGAACTTTATCACTTTTTGCTGGGATGAGTAAATAAAGTTACCTCTGATAACCATGCTTTAATTCACTTTTTCTGACTTTGGAGAAATATATTATGCTTTGTAATGTTAGGGTAGAATTTTACTCCATGAATAACTTGGGGGGTTTTTTGAAAACATACTTTGAGTTGAAGATGAAGAACCCCATATCTTTCTCATAGCAACTCCGTTCTTCATGAAATTTGGCCAGGAAGATGATTGGGCTCTCTTGTACAAAACCCATAAATCTTTTAATCTCTAGCAGCCCAGATGTTAGATTTTCAACTTATTTGGTTCATAGAGGCCTTGGCTATTGGCACTTTTGAAACCTTCTTTTAACTTGAAGATGTTTGTTATGAGGATGTCAGGGAGTCCATAATTTTATGAACTTTAGAATGTTTCCATTCGTGACAAACTAGGTTCGAGAACCTAGAGAACACCCGACAACAAAGAGTCAGGGATATTTGGAGTTTACAAAATAATGAAATGCCTGGCAACTCATAGGAATTCCCTGATAAAGATTTGAAAGTCACCTTAAAGACTTGACTTTAATAAATTCATTTACTTTTAGGCCATAGAACTTTATAACTTTTTGCTAGGATGAGTAAACAAATTTACCTTTGATAGCCATGCTTTAATTGACTTTTTATGACTTTGGAGAAATATATTATGCTTTGTAACGTCAGGGCAAAATTTTTATCATGAATAACTTGGAAGCGTTTTTTGAAAATATACTTTGAGCTAAAGATGAAAAACCCCATATCTTCCTCATAACAACTTTTCTCTTCATGAAATTTTGTCAAGGAGATCATTGGGATCTCTTGTGCAAAACCCAGAAATATTTTAATATCTAGCAACACATATGTTAGATTTTGACCTCATTTGTGAATTATCATTGGAAAAATGCAAAGTTTAAAATATCTTAAATGATAAGGTATTTTCACATAAAAACTAGCCAAATTGGATAAAATGAGGTTAGGATCAAACTTACAAAAGGATTTCCCACTATCTTGTACATGTTTCTAGATTTATTCATTTTTTGTGATTTGGCAGTTTCAGGGGTTCATGGTGCTCTGAAAGTTTGAAATTTTCTAAATTTAAGATTTCGGGCAACAAAAAGCTCTAATTGGGGATGAGGATTGCAAAGAACAAAGCAAGGAATCCAAAATCTCAAGCATGAATTAGTGCTTAAATCCATGGGGCAATAGACTCAAAGAGCATAGGGGAGAAAGGAACAAGACCAAGCCAAAAATAGGACAAAATAGGAAAGGAAACTAACTACCAACACAATAAAAACTCTTAATATGTACATGGTAGGAAGACCCTACCTCTAGTGACTCCAAGATGACCATGCAAATCTGTTAATAGGCTGGGAGAAGTAGGAGCCTCTGTAAAATAATGGTTGATGAATGAGGAGCCTGGACACAACCAGTTGCCAAGTTGTGATCACCGTGATTAGAGTGATAAGAATGGTATCATATAAAAACTCTCTGGATATGATCTGATGCTAAAAAGCCACTCTTCATTGTATACTTTTGCAATTGGACAACTCATATCAGCATTACCCTGCATATGACTACTAGCATATGTTTGAATAATATCATGTGTGATATTGTACTGCACTTAATTTTGCAAACAAGGCGAAACCAACCCTCGATTTAGATAGCCCGCGCATAAATCATGAGATAAAAACCCATCATTGGTGTTGTATGTGGAAGTGACTACATGATTTAAAAAGTTTAGATCCCAACTTGCAATATACCCCAACATGTTCATATATATAATCATCCCTTTCTATGCAATAGACAAATTGATATCCCATGTTTGAAAATAACTAGTTGAATCATGGGAAGACCAATCATCAGCCATATGTGTCTCATGCAAAATTGGAGGTGGATTGAGCTGAAAATCTACATTGCAAATAATATTTTCATGTGACTTAAAATCACCCCCAACTAGATTTGACTCAACAATTCTATGACTCACCAAATCATCCTCGTCTACAAGTTACAAATCAAACATGATGACCTCTTCTCCACATAGAAATTCATCCTCAGATGCATTGAGATACCAATTCAGAATGTAAACAATATGAGGTTCAACACATTCATCTATTTGATCACTTTCATGGAAGCTATCATGACTACTTATAACACCATCTTCCAATTTTTGTTTAAAAATTTTGGCATCCAAATTTTTCAAATGAAAGGATTCAATGATAAAATATGTTTTTGACCTCTTCTCGCAGCCATACCTCCTTATTATCTTTCTTAGGAAATGTGAAGGCTTCATATTCAGCTTGCATGCACTCCAGAGAAAAGATATGCAATACCTCATCTTCATGTTGTGTGTCCTCGAATCATTGTTCATTGTCGGTAAAAGTGAATTATACCACCTCTGCGGTAAATAAAGATGACAAAATAGTACTATTTGCATTACCCTCTTTACAATATGCATCATGGGAGGATTGTTCATCTTCTTTTCCACTCGAGGGACTTCCAGATTCATCATTATCTTCTTCATAATGCAACATATAGTCTTCAATTCTTCTATCCATATTAAGCTTAATTTCTACATTGCATACCTCATCTCTACAAAAGTATTTTGGGTCAAAAATAGTGAGATTGAGGCATTCAACAAAAGGACGATGTGTATTTTGGAATCCTATAGGCTGAAAACTTTGTTTGTGCATGACAAATTTTTTCATAGGTTCACTACTCAAATTATTCACAACCTAATTTGCTTTCCATAAACCACTTATATTCATATTATCCTCAATCTTTATGGCCTCTTGTTGAGAAATCTTAATATCATTTACTTTATCTTGTCTCAAGAAAACTAAACATCAAGATGCAAAGAAGAAATAAAAGTGCTAATTTGGAGTTTCTTACTTAGTTGAATGGAGGCATGAATCTTTTTGAACAACCTATTGAACCTATCCACAAAATCCCTGATGGGTTCACCCTCTTACTTTTGAATATTGAAAAATTGACACAACAAAGTAGCTTCATTAACAGGACCTTTATATCTTCCCAAGAATTTATTTTTCAATGAATCCCGATCAGTAATACACTTATCTTCTAAATAATGAAACCAATCTACTGCAGGCCCAACAAATAATTCAATAAATAATCATACAAAAATATTCTCTTGGCTTACCCCCAAAACAACACATGCCACTGTGAATGCCAGAATATGATTTTTTGCATGTTGATGGTTTTCTCCACTGAACTATGCAAAGTACTTTCTGAATCCTTCAAGCAATGGTAAATATTATGGCAAAGAAAGAGGTCCAAAATGATTTCCCCATGGCTAAGGAGAAACCAATGCCATATTGCAAATTTGAAGAATAAATCGGACATGAGTCTTCGCTGGAGTAAAATACTTCTTAGTACTTTCCATTGCATAGAGCTGCCAGCCTCTATCCTTGGGGAGACACTTTTAAATTTTTGGGGAAAGCAAGAGCACCATTCTTCAATTTTGATCCCCAGTAGAGTCACTAAAAATCTATTAGTATACAGATTTGTCACTTCAGTTTTATACTCTTTTGCCCACACAAATGACAATCTAACCAAAAGTTGAGTCACTTACAATGTTATCTGCAAATGCTCTCTACTTATTTTACAACGTGCAACTATCTTTGAATAATGTGCAATGAATGAAAACACATTATGCTTTTAACCAAGAAAAAAAGAAAACTAACAACTATGCATAAGCATGACACAAATGTGATGGATTAATTTAGAATGATATGAATACAAACAAATAACACAAGGTCCACTTATTCCACACCCACAAATGAGAACCAAGAAAAGAATGAGCAACAGATCTTCGCAATAGATGAATTAATTTGAATTCAAAGGTTCAAAAATAAATATCCACACAATTCGGTATAACAGAAAATGCAGTGGAAAGTGATTGCAGAGACACACATGAAATATACAACCTAAAGAAAACATGAATAAATTTACGGATTTAAAAATATCTCCTTTATTTCCCTAATACAAAAATGAGTTCACATACTCTCTTCCCTATACAACAAACTGTGGTTGAAAAGAAAACAAACTGACCCTGCTTCCCTTGTTCCTAAACTGAAGAAAAGATCCCTTCTCAATGCCTCCAAATTGCATATTTATAAATTTTCAAGTAACCTTTTGGTTTCTGTAACTATTTCTTGAAATTGGTTGGAAACCTTTCGTATCTCCCCTTTGGAAACATTTCCGTTCCTTTTAGTGACTTTTGTTCTTCTTGTGGCCTTCCTCTTTCTTGATTCAATTCATGATTTATAATGTGGCCCCCACTCTTAATACATTCATCCAACCTTATCATATATGGTATTTCATTCATAGCTCACCGCATAAGCATATAAATAACGTTCATCTTTTAATTCTGTGATTTGATGCAGCCTTCTAGATTCATATTTACCTGAAAGCTTCCAATGCCAATTCAACAAATTCACTATGTGTATGTCTCGTAATTTCTACCTTTATAAAGATAACGTTTCATTATTTTGAAAATGCGCTCCTCTCACTCCCGGTCGTGGGCTTTGCTTGTTCAAGTGCAGGTTGTGGTTTGCCTCCAATGTCCAGGCGATTCTCATCATGCAATTTAGCTTTAATTCCCTCCACAAGTTGAACATTGGGAAATTCTGCATTCTCATTACATACGCTGAAAGTATTCTATTCTCCATGCTGTAAGTTATGACATTTAATTTCTTTGCACATGGAGGTAATACTTGACTTGGACAAGCCTTTTTAAAGCAATAACTGAAAGCTCTATTTGCACTCAAGTATGACATGCATCGTCTTATGCCTCTATCCACATTCTCCTCGTTTTAGTGTGTGAGACGTGCCACAACATCATTGATAATGATTTGCACTTGTTTCCCATATATGATCTAGCTATGCTTTACTACCAAGAGATTTGCTTTTCATTTCTTCTATTCTAAGTGCACTTGGCTGCCTTGGTCCCACATAATACCTCATCAAAAGAAAAGACAACACTAAGAGAAGAAGTAGCCATGAGTTAGTGGAAGTCATGGAAATTAAACGAACATAGCCCAAAAAATTGCATTGCGCGAGATGTGTTGCCAAACAGTTTGTGTCTTGTTCTCCACATTTTGCGTACATGCCTACCAAATCATTTCAGACTATACTATGCGCAAATCACATTTGTTTGAATGTTTCTAGAGTATATATCATGGAGAATAGTGCTCGCTCCTTTCTGAGATATAAGCTTGGACTTCTTAAAATCTTTCTCCTAACAAAGAGACTTTAGCGAGTAGTTTCCATGCATCGATTTACATGTAGTCCATTTGCATACATTTCTTCCAGGACAATTATAAATACTACATCAGACAAAAATTCATTTTTGAATATGCTTGGATGGACGTCCATAACTTGCTCAAAGCTCCTTTCGGTGCGAGCTAGGAGGGTGCTGGCAAAGGTCGTGGAGCTTGGTTTTTACACCTACCAACTGCATTTGTTTAAAAACTTATTTGGCCTTTTCACTAGAGTCATTTTGTGCACATCCTGTGATCATGGAATTACATGAGACTACATTTTCTTGAAGCATTTTGTCAAACTGTTCATGTGCTTAGTCTATGTTGCGCTACATTTACTTATCAATTTACTTGGTGGAGATCTCCCTCCTAGCGCGGGCAGGCATGTGGACTACATTTTCTTGAACCATTTTGTCAAACTGTTCATGTGCTTAGTCTATGTTGTGCCACATTTACTTATCAATTTACTTGGTGGAGATCTCCCTCCTAGCGCGGGCAGGCATGTGGCTTCACATTGGCCTTGTTTATTAATATTTTCATTCCATCTCCTCGTTCTTCTTTCCCACGCTTTCGTAGCGCTCCATTATATAATTGTCTTCACTATTCCCATTTTTCATAGCCCTAGCTATAGTGAATGGACTTTATAGATGGAAGTTCTTAACTATTTGGCTGTGTGTTTCCTAGCTTCTCCAATCACTGATCCATCCTTGAGGAAGAAATTTTTATCATGAAGCTCAATGAAAAGTGTCGGCTAAAATGAGAGTTCTGGAACCCTACATATCACCGACAATAGAGGCCTTGACTATCAGCACTTTTGAAACCTTCTTTTAACTTGAAGCTATTTATTACGAGGATGTTGGGAAGTCGGTAATTTTATGAGCTTTAGATAGGTGACAAACTAGGTTCGAGAACCCAGAGAAAACCCAACAAAGAGTCAGGGATAATTGGAGTTCACGAATTAATTAAATGCTCGACAACTCATAGGAATTCCCTCATAAAGATCTGAAAGTCACCTTAAAGACTTGACTTTAATAAATTCATTTGCTTTTTAGGTCGTAGAACTTTATCACTTCTTGCTGGGATGAGTAAATAAAGTTACCTCTGATAACCATGCTTTAATTCACTTTTTCTGACTTTGGAGAAATATATTATTCTTTGTAATGTCAGGGCAGAATTTTACTCCATGAATAACTTGAAGGGTTTTTTGAAAACATACTTTGAGTTGAAGATGAAGAACCCCATATCTTTCTCATAGTAACTCCGTTCTTCATGAAATTTGGCCAGGAAGATGATTGGGCTCTCTTGTACAAAACCCATAAATCTTTTAATCTCTAGCAGCACAGATGTTAGATTTTCAACTTATTTGTGAATTGTCATCAGGAAAATGTAAAGTTTAAAATCTCTCAAATGATAGGGTATTTTGGCATAAAAAATGGCCAGATTGGGTAAAATGGGGTTATGATCAAATGTACAAAAGGATTTTGCACCAGCTTGCATAGGTTGTGAGATTTATTCATTATCGTGATTTGGTAGTTTCAAGGGTTTATGGTGCTCCAGAAGTTTGAAATTTTCTAAGTTCAAGATTTCGGGCAACAGAAGGTACCCAGTGAAGAAGTTTGATGTGTGGTTGTTCAAGGAAATTGACACACATAGAAAGATTCTTCATTATTCTAACCTTGTTGTGGCATCAAACGTTCATTTTATCAAATATGGGGGTAGACCATTGAATAGGATCTTGTGGAAAGTTTGTAAGTCTGACCGCAATACTCAACACAATAAAGAGTAGACCAGACCTAGATGGTTCATTGGATTGAATTAATGGAATGATAGAGAGGTATGTTATTTTACTTTACTATGCTTATTTCACCTTCTATATTTTAGCTACTCATTTGAACTAAATAGTGCAATTGCATTTGGATGCAGGATTTTAGAATGATGGAGATAGGCATAATCTTTATGAAGTTTCCTTTGGAAGGAAAGTAAGGTAGGTTTTCATGATTATTTCATGATAATATGTCCTTTATTTACTATTTCATAATGAGTTTTAATGATGTTACTATAAGTTTTAATTGGTTTTAGTCAATTTACTATTTCATAATGAGTTTTAATGAGTTTTAATTGGTGCTAACAATTAATAGCAACAATAAGGGTAACCTCAACTGATGCCCTACAAGACATTGGATCAAGTGAGGGCACCTTTATAGTACTGAATTTTCATGTACAAGAAAAGTATTATGACTAATTTTTTACATTTGGCATCTCCTTGGCCCAAACATATGGTGCAAAAGCATCCGGGTGGATGGGTAAACACTAGGGGAGATGTCTTATTGATGGAAAACCCTCATGGTCATTCTCGCGTATATCAAACATAGACAATCTCTCTAAAGCCCTAAGACAAAAAAGGTGTCAAACTTTGGACCAACTTTTCCATCAAACTGTGACACCTAGAAACATTTTCTTTACATGTATAGGTGAATGTCAAGTCCACCTACAAACAACTACTTCATTTTTTTTTAAATCAATTTTATTTGCCTATGGTGGCAAGGAACTCATTGTTCTAAAATGCTTCAGTTTCATGCAGTGGAAAGGTGTTAGGAGTGATATTTTGCATTCCAAATCTCATGGGGCTGAATCGACTAGGCTAATGTGTCTGGGTGGGTAAATACTAGGGGAGGTCTCATTTCATGTGCCAAGTGTCTTAGTCGTTTGTGGGAACAAGCTACCAACAAAGTCTCTTAAGATCTCTAAGAGAGAAAAATTGTCAAACTATGATGGAGTAGTTCTCTGAATTTATGGCAACTAGAAACATTCTATTTGGACCTACAGGTGCATGTGGGGTCCGTCCACAGTAACCTCTCTCAGTTTTAGTCAACTCTAGTATGTTTGACTGTGCTGAAACTAAATGCATTCTTCCAAAATACTTTAGTTTTATGCAGTGGAAAGGTACTAGGAGTGAGATTTTGCATTCCACAACTCGTGGTGCTGAACTGACTACTCCAATGCATTGGGTGGGTAGGTAAATGCCATGAGAGGTCTTGTTTCATGTTCCAAGCATCCCAATTGTTCGGGGCAGCAGGCTATTAGAAAAGTCCCTTAAGATCCATAAGAGAAAAAAATTGTCAAAGTATGATGGAGCAATTCTTAGAATTTTGGGTAGTTAGGAACATTCAGTTTGGACCTACAAGTGCACATGGCATCCATACACAATAATCTTTCTTAGTTTTGGTCAACTCCAGTCCATTTGACCATGCAAAAGTCAAATGCATTCTTGCAAAATGCTTCAATTTCATGCAGTGGAAAGGTGCTAGGAGTGACATTTTGTATTCCATAGCTCGTGGGACCAAATTGACTACACCAACATGTTCGGGTGGGTGGGTAAATTCTAGGGGAGGTCTCATTTCATGTGCCAAGCATCCTAGTCATTTGGGACAGCAGGCTACCGATAAAGTCCCTTAAGATCTATAAGAGCAAAAAACTACCAAACTATGATGTATCAGTTCTTAAAATTCATGGTAGATGAGAACATTTTGTTTGGACCTACAGGTGCATGCGGGGTCCATCCACAATAATGTCTCTTAGTTTTGGTCAACTCCAGACCATTTAACCGTGTCGAAATCAAATGCATTTTTAGAAAATACTTCAGTTTCATGTAGCACAACCTTGCCAGGAGCCATATTTTTTATTCTGCTCATCATGGGGCTAAACTGACTATGCCAACACATTGGGGTGGGTAGGTAAATGCTACGGGAGGTCTTGTTTTGTGTGCCAAGTGTCCTAGTCGTTCTAGACTGTAAGCTATCGGTAAAGGCGAAAGGTGCTAGGATTGAAATTTTGCATTCCACAGGGCCAAAATTACTATGCCAACATATCAGGGTGAGTAGTTAAATAGTAGGGAGGTCTTGTTTCATGCACCAAGTGTCTCAGTCATTCTACGCTGCAAGCTACTGGTAAAGTGGAAAGGTGTTAGGAGTGAGATTTTGCATTCCACAGCTTGTGGGGATGAACCAACTACTCCAACATGTCAGGGTGGATGGGTAAATGCCAAGGTAGGTCTCATTTCATGTGTCAAGTATCCCAGTCATTCGGGGTTGCATGCTACCAGCAAAGTCCCTTAAGATCCCTAAGAGCAAAAAAGTTGCCAAACTATGATAGATTAGTTCTCAGAATTTGTGATAGTTGGGAAAGTTTTGTTTAGGCCTCCAAGTGCATGTGGAGTCCATCCATAATAACTTCTTTTAGTTTTGGTCAACTCTAGTTTGTTTGACTGTGCTAAAATCAAATGCATTCTTACAAATTGCTTAAGTTTCATGCAGTGGAAAGGTTCTAGGAGTGAAATTTTGCATTCCACTACTCGTGGGGTTGAACCAACTACGCCAACACATTGGGGTGGGTGGGTAAATGCTAGTGGAGGTCTCATTTCATATGCCATGCCTCCTAGTCATTCCAGCCAGCAGGCTACCAACAAAGTCACTTAAGATCCTAAGAGTAAAACTACCAAATTTTGACAGAGCAGTTCTCAGAATTCATCGCAGCTGGGAATGTTCTGTTTGAACCTATAGGTGCATGTGGGGTCCATCCACAATAAGCTCTCTTAGTATTTCTACCCTTTTCCATCCTTAGACTTTGTTTTCCTTGTTACCCTTGTTGCATCCTTACTAAATCCTTGTTGAATCCTTATTGCCATTAATGACAACACCACTCAAACATCATACTCAATCAATCTTAGTCATAGTAGCGGTGTCTTTATCAATGATGTATGCCAAGTTGCCAATAGAAATGTTGTCTCATGGAATTTAATGATTGCAAGATATGCACAAAATGAATTTTTCATAAGGCTTTAGAAACTTTCAAGTAAATATACAAAAGAAACTTTCAACCAAATTCAATTGGCACGTCTAAAACCAAATTGCACAACCTTATCAAACATCCTCCTTGCCTATGCCAAAATGGGATTTGGGGAACATGGTGTGGACAACCATCAAAGCATAAAGGATATAGGAATTTTGTCACATGTTGTATTTGTAGTTGCCCATGTAGACATGTATGGAATGTGTGGAAGCATAGACAAGGTTCGTGAACTGTGTGACATGATGCCTTAAAGAGATGCACAGTCTCATGGAATGCAATGATTGGAAGAAATACACAAAATGAATTATTTGAAAATGATTTATAAACTTTCAAGAAAATGCAATTGGCACATGTAAAACCAAATTCCTATAATGATAATTGATCATGATATTATATATTTAATATAAACTTTCATATGTACATAATGTCATGAACATAATGTCTAGTCTATATATAAAGCCATATAGGCATGTCCAAACAAAGCCATATACGCATATACAAAAATATACATTGGTAACATATAAAAGTATGTATACAAATCCATCTAAGCATACAAAAAATGTCCCAAAATCTAGTTTTCTATGAACTTCTATCAAATAATCGGCGACCCTTGCTTGGCCATAGAGATGGAGAGCCAATCAGTGACTCATCCTCTCTCTTCTGTCGAGTAGACCTCCTCAACAAAGATTTTTACAGCTCCACTTGTTAATACAATCAAACAATATACACATTAATATAGAAAACATGAAATATATAACATCACATATGTAATTGATCACTTACCGCTACCTGATGATCCCTCTCGATCATCTTATCTTCTTGTCCGTAGTTGGATGGGTTGGAGTTGTGACCTCCTATGAGAAGCATCAAGAAGCAAAATTGACTAAATATAAATATCATTTATGTACATCGAATGAAATAAAATAAAATAAGAAATATAAAATGATATTTACATGTTACTGACTCATACCTCAGTCAAAGGATTTGAAGACAACACAACTGTAGCAATGCCTGTCTATGCTGACTCACAAAGATGAGGAGGAGTCTCCATATTTAACATCTAAAAATGGATTTCAAGGTTATTTGACCAAAATATATACATAACATTATTTAAATGCATAATGATTACAAATGGTTAAATTTACATTCGTAAAAGTGGTTTTGCGAGTAGGGGACCAAAGAAACCATGGAGGTGCTAGTGAAGCTCCCTCTTGAAATCACCAAATTATCACTAGATAATATTACCATTGATATATGTACTATATTTACAATCATGTGATAAATTATGTACTTGCTAACTCGACCTCCTCTCATAACCTGCCAATGGACGGCTAACAGAAGTCTAGGATGAAGACTCTGACCCTAGAATTTCATTGCAAAGACAACTATAGACATTAATTTTGAATTATAATATAGATAGTCATATAAAATTAATTACAAATTTCAAATAAAAATATATTAAATCAAGATGAAACTTGTAAAAAATTACCTGGGAGTCAATACCAAATGTATGTTGTAAGACATCATCTGCGAGAACAAGATCATCCAATATGGATGTGTCCATCACTGGATGCTACCACTACGTCACAACATCACACCAAGAGTCCTTTTGTGAGTCCTACATCCCTTAATCTCATAGGTTCCCACATGAGCTACACAGATGTGGGGACAAATGATGCCTGTTGCTCTCACCCTCATCAGCCTGGGTGAGATCATCATTGTGTTGTGCTAGAGACTATGTGAGAGCACTCAATGAATGCAGTGTCTCCACCTCAATACTCTCCTTCAAAGTAGAAGGGAGTGACACATGTGATGGCCTCATCAAGGGTCTAGGTACACTATTTTGGTCTCGCTATGCCCCATTTCTATCTTGGGAAGAGCCACCACCTTATCCCTGGAACTCTAGAATATCAAAATAATTAGGAATCTTCTTGTGGACGAACTCACAATAGAGTTTCCTCAAGAAATATTGTGGTACCTCATTGTTGTTACATGGATGCTCGTCAAATAGCATGTACCATCTATCCCAAAAGTTTTGGGATATATCTTCATTCCTACACCAGTGAATTGGAAAGCGTTTGCAAGTCTCTTATAATGTTTGGACAGTTTTAGGATTGATGAATTGTGAACATAATGAAGATTTTATAATTTTTAGGGCCTTCACTTGTTCGTAAGATAATTTGTCGGCATAGTATTGTCAACACCTCTCCCTATAGTCATGAAATTTGGTGATTTGGTTTGTCACCAATTTAGTGTGATAAACAGTCTCCTCTAATGACTTGGCAAGTGCTCTCCTAGATCTGTGCTTTCACTTGGATTATTTAACATTTAAATTAGGGTTTGATGTTTTTTATTTTCTTCTATTTTCCCTAAATAGTTTTCATGTGTATCTCTTTCATGGTGAGCACATGATTGTGTGGGGTTTTGAGGGTTTTGAGGGCTTTCCGAGTTGTTTTGACCTTCATCTGCTAGATTTGTGTTTTGTACTGCCTCATTGGCTATAAATGCAATATAAAAAATCAATCAAACATTAAAAAGGTAAAAAAAAATTTTAAACTCACAAAAATTAAGCAAACGCTACTTTCTTCAGTTGCTGCACCCTCTACATTGCCTTCATGATGTCTTCGAGAGCGGGATTGGTGAGGTGGCATGGCAGAAACATTGATTACCCTTAGCACTTGGTTTATTGCTTCTTCTTGCAATGCACTCGTGGTTAAATGCACTAGTTTTTTTCTCCTCTGACTGCATAAATGGCTAGGAACCTTGTGTTTTATGTTTTTTTTTCTTTTAGCAAGTAATAACTCAAGAGTGTTATAACATGCTCACGTTATACCAAGCATGGGACCAAAAAGCCAAAGTGGCAAGTTTTTGGTTTTGATCTGTATAAATCAATTTTCTCATTTGCATGAAGATGTATTGAGAAAAAGGAGATAACTTGAGCTATGGAGAGAGTTTCAAGGAGGTACAACTTGCAATATACTCCTAGCTGCTTGTTCGTAGCAACGATGGGACTGAAAAGGACATGGTCAAAATAAAAATGGGAAATTTTAAATGTTTCCCCATATGTTTTCAAATAAATCATGTCTAAGTACGTGATTGAGTAGGTCAGGTGTAATGTTGAAAATGGATAATTGCTAAAGATGGACTCTAGCCTAAGAAACTATATAATGGAAAATAAAGGTAAAGTCAAACACTGGATACATTGCTCGTGCCAACAAATTTGACAGTATTTTAAACCACATTTGACCATTAAATGAATGTTTTAATAGATGGACAAAGAAGCATGTGATATGACAATGATCTAAAATATGATGAGATTTTTTTGTCTAGTTTAGAGTTGATAAGTTAATCAGGTGGTCTAACCACCAACAATTTTGGATTGCATGTTTCTTAGGATAAGGTTCATTTATGGAAATGTAAGTATATTGGTTTCTATGCTTTCAGTGGTGGTTCACACTATTTGGTTATAAAATGAAACAAAGTATCTTGTATCAGGGCATTTATCATTTTTAGTATGATGGCTATGAACATCTTCTGCATTCCTAAGATGCAATTTTTGTTCAGAAAAATGATATCTAAATATTCTTGGCTACAAATATGTGCCTTCAAGAACAATAAAATAGAATGCCTCCTTTTGGAATGGAGGGTTCAGAGAAAGTGAGAAAATTGTCTTTGTGTTAGTCATTCTGCTTCATTCATTTCACCTTTCAATGGCTAAAACCTAATGGGGAATTGTTACTTCTACTCAATCATTCCAACTACATGCGAATTCTCATTGGACGAAACAAGGAAGTCTTAATTTTCAGTATCCAATCTTTATTGGTAAAATCATATATGTGGGAAAGGTCACTCCATTCCAGTTCCATTTCTCCTCTCCCTTGGTGCATCACAAAGGAAGGGTATGGCATTCAGATTGTCTAGAAGTAGGTAACTATTTGGGATTTTATTCACAAGTACAAGGGAATGAGTGGCAGGCACCTGGACTCTTCTTCATCCCCATCTTCATAGTCAGCAGGTATTGCTAGCTCAGCTTGGGCGAGTGAAGAATAATTCATGGGCTTTCCCCATGACTACCTGACTACCCACAATCAATCATCATGCCATTTCAACAAGATATGGTTATTTCAATGACCTAAAGGAAATAATGTAACTGCATGCATGTTATGCACCTTGTAGGGTGATCATGGTTTTGTGTATGTGTCATTTATCTAAGAAATTTGTAGGAGGCTCTGTTATTCTATAAAAGGGATGTGCTCACATTTGCAAAGGGTTTATTAGTGAAAATACGAGAGATATATCTTTTATAGTTTGTGGTATGTGTTTACAAGATAGGTGATTTTTTTAAGTAGGTGTCTTTCATGATGTATCTCATTAGTTGATTTTAATGATAGAACACAAATTGTATGCACTTCATCTCCATTTGAGTTCTCTAAACAATAGTTGAGAATTAATATAATCAAGGATTTGTTGATTCTCTTGTAATACATTTGTTGTTATGAATTGTTATGTGTGTTAGTATTTGTTTCAAGTAAATAGTGTAATTCTTTCATACTAATAGTACTATTGTTCATAGTGAAAAAAGATTTTTAAGAATGATTTGTATAATGTTTGCCAACATTGATAATCACTATTAACATCGATACGTTGATATCTATAAAAGGTATGAATCTCTCATTCCAAATTCATACAAATCACATTGACTCTATTTTCCCACAATAGGCTCTAGTCTCAAAGTTAAGTAAACCTCCCAAACACCCATATACATTTAAAATCATAAATCATTCTCATCATGTAACTTATTATAATTATTTACTTCTTTCATAGCAATTGTTAAAGGTTAGAAGACAATATTATTCATAAGTCTAGACATCTTAATCTCTTCATTCTCCCTATGAAAGAAATATTCTATCCAACACTACGATTATCAATTAGGTCATATTTCTATAACCAGTGTTTAGAAATGGAAACCCACCTAGGTTTCATAGAGCCTCAAGTGTAGAGGATATCATCTTTTAGATAATATATATTTTGTTCATTGGCTATTTTCCATTGATTCCATCTAAACCAAAAATAATAGTTTAATATTGGTGGGGTACAATTTGGAACACCAACAACAAACATTTAGGATCTTCAAAAGGGAAAGTACAAACCTATGGGTACTGTACTTGCTTGGCTCTCTCCCCTATATTTTGATATTTACTAATTCATAGACAAGGTCAGTAGGATATATATTTCTCATGTACTCTTTTTTAGAGGAAGCCATAAAGCCATTACAAGAAGAAAAATGATGCTCTCAAAAAATTTAAATTCATTTCCTTGCCTTTCCATAGGTACCTAAAAAAGAATCTCATCCACATATCTTCATCTTCAAACTAGAACATCTACATAAATTTCTAAAAATACTTCAACATCTATGTATCCTTCATATGCATCAAATGCATAAGATCTAGGCATTTTCTTCAAGATCTTGGTTGTCATAGCTTCATTTTGTAATCAACCCAAGAGAGGTCCAATTATTTTTGGGTGGTATCATGATGAATGATTGGAGATTGGACATCATTTCATCTTGTAACAATAGTTTGGGCATAGGTATGCAAACTAGATTCAAGCAATTTAATTTGGTTTTTCATTTCTTTGTGTTGCATAATGAGCTCATTTTATTTTTTCTTGGATACTTGCAATCTTGCACATTGGTTTGCATAGGATGCTTGGATAGTTGAATAGCATAAAGAAGAATCACTAGAATAGTTTTTGTCACTTCTTTCATCATAGTATCTAGGCTTTGAATCACCATAAGGTAAATATAAAGGAGCATCCCTAGAGGGAAATTATCAAACCAAGAAGCTATGATTATAATATGCTAAGATGGAAAGGATAAAACTAATTGTCCACAAAAATATGTTTCTTTACTAGGAAATAAACCATATTCCAAGAGAGATAAAATATCATGCACCTTAGTTCCTAATTGTTGCACCACTTGAGATGTTTCTTGAGTCTAATGGCAGAGGCTATACCAAAACCAAAAAATGACTTTCTTTTGTTTTATTGTTGTCAATAAATTGTGTCAATGTATAAATATGGATTAGACAAACCAACACTATGCTGTGTAAACAACATGGATTTAAACAAATGAATTATAGTGAAGTCCTTATGAATAGAACTAATATTTTATCTTGTGCCAAGGAATTGGATCTTCCCAAGTTCTCAATGTCTCTTCAACAGTTATAGTACCTTATGCACAACTATGCAAGGGTCAACAAGTAACAAGACACGGGAAAGAACATAAACGAAACAAAGGAACATTTGTACCCATAATTGTGTATCAATGTGTGCCTTTCAAAGGAAAAGGAATATCAATTCAGACTACCCACATAGTGGGATACTTCATGTCTCAACGATATAGAATCTAACACTAGAAAACAAGATTTTACATTGATTGGAACTGATCAAGATTTCTGAATTGGAACACAATATAACACTGTAGCTTCTGTCACTGCCTACCCGCACTCTCTGTTGAGCTTCTATTACTCTATTTCTGATGTTTGATGAAAAACATTGTACTACCTGAAGTCATTCGCTTCTTCCTTGATTTGTTGAGTCTGAACATGAGGTCGCTTGATACCACAAGGTTATGTACTAAAAGGACGCAAGATGTTAGTATGTGGCAGTTTTACTCTTCAAACACATAGATAGAGACTATTTCATCCCTTCCAACATACAAAACAAAAGTTATACTCTCACTTCCCTACCAAAATACTATGTTCGAGCCTATAGAGGTGACCAACAATGAAGGAGGACTGTTCTTTGTCTATAAACGAGTCTTCAAGAAGTCTTCCTGCAGTCCCTTTACTGCAATAATT
This sequence comes from Cunninghamia lanceolata, assembly GCA_027924645.1. NCBI lineage: Eukaryota > Viridiplantae > Streptophyta > Pinopsida > Cupressales > Cupressaceae > Cunninghamia > Cunninghamia lanceolata. The sequence continues at coordinate 24,338,105 of BSBN01000606.1, read as the reverse complement.
TGATTTTCCTCTATAACCGAGGTTTTTATCTGTTTTCTATTTTATTTATGCGAAGTTTCCTAAGGAATTTTTCTCAGGTTGGTTGTTCTACGTCTGCTAGACACCATGGACTATGTTCCCCATTCTCCCTTCTCTCTCCTATCGTGAAATTTTACCATTTTCTCACATTGCCTATAAACAAAGCATGCCTAGGAAAACTGATCTTCGGACAATGTAATTGTTCATGTGTGAAAAACCTAACTCCCTAGTGACAAAGGACAACAATTCATAACTGAATCTTGTCTATCTTTTTATTCTTGAAATCAGTGGAACTATATGTAAGGTATCATGAGGAAAATAGTCAAATGTATAGGTTCACTTTGGTCAGATACAAAAAAACTAACAACCACACCCATCAGGGAAAAATTGGATACATCAACCTAAAAACAAACTAAAAAGAGATAACACAAACAAAAAACCTTAGAAAACGAATGCTTCTGCATTAGGCTTATGGGAGAGAAGATTGTGAGCGTAGTTCACAAATGGAGTCAGTTAGCAGTACTACTCTTTAAAGTTGTATACAACTTGTAGCATACTCCGATGCTGTGATCAAGTAACCTACAACAATTTATTTCTTTCTATTCTTCCAACATCTGGTAGGAATAGAGCTTGCAGTCAGTGGCAAAAATAATTATGCACTTTGTTTTGTGGACCCTTGTGTCCACCATGTATCATGGGGTTTCACCCACCAAAAACTGACCACCTCCACCAAACTTCCTTTGAACCATCCTCTACAACCTCTACACTCAAACATTCTACATCCACATATACATCTGCAACTACATCCTCTACATTCATTCTTGCGAATAAAGGGAAACTAAAATCCAAATGTTCATAATCTACCTCATTTTCCTTCATTGTTCTAATATCATCTTCTTCTCTATTCTCTGCATCATTCACCTTTTTACCTCCACCTACAAGCTTCTCCAACCACTCTAATTCTACTGCCAAAAGTTGCAACATTAAATTATCCTTGTTTTCATCATTTGCTGCAACATTCTCAAGCTCTTTTGTTGCCCTCTCAATTGCAATTCCAGTTACCTCTTCTACACTCTTTTCTTCTTCATATTTATTGTCCACTTCTTTCACTTCCTTGAACACTTTGGTAATCAATGCCTTTACGTCCTCCAAAGGACACTCATCCATTCCTGCAAATTCACTCTCCTCTTTGTCATCCTCTGCTACAACTTTTCCCTTCTCAGCTACTGGTGCAACTTCATTCTTTCCCTCTTCTTCCTTCTTCATATCATGTAGAAATTATTTGCCACACATTAACAATACCTTGTTGTTGCTGCTGCTCTTACTATCCATTTCTCCTTTCAAAGGTAGTAGTGTGTGTTTCTGGTCATCCTTCTATAGAGTGTACGTATTATTTATTCCATTGTGTATGGCTTTGCTATCAATTTTCCAAAGTCTACCAAGAAGCACATGGAAAACATCCATAGGCATAATATCACACATAATAGTGTCCTTATAACTACTTATTTGAAACTCTACTAAGGTCTGCTCATCTACCAACAAACTTGATAGGGGTTAGGATGTTTAATCCTATTAAGACCTAGTTTGTCTACCATTTCAATAGCCACAAGATTATTTGTACTACCGTTGTCTATAATGACTTTGCAACACTTACCTTTTTCCTTGGAATTGGTTTTGAATAATGATCTCCTTTGCACAGGTTCTTGACTCTCCTTTGGTGGCTTGAACAGTACTCTCTTGAACAGAAAAGAGTCTCATGTTGAAGGTTCTTCTAAGTGATGAGGAGGTGATCCCACACTCTCTTGGTCTGCTTACACAATCTGATTACTTCTCTCAAGCCTTGTGTAACCTTCTTGTGGGAACTCAAGACACTCCCAACCTTTGTGGCATACAAACTTGTTACACCTAAAATATTTACCAAAGAAACCTCTTCCTCTTCCTTGGTAACCACCTCTTTCAAATAGTCTCCCTCCTCTTTCTAGATTGGTTTGCCCACTGAAAGTGCTTGCTTCTCCAACTTGATGTTGTTGTTGTTCTCTACCACTATTATGTCCTCTTCCTCTAGATCCTCTTCCTTACTAGTTTTGCCTTCTCATAAACTTCTCCTCTGCCTTAATGGCAAACTGATAGGCTTCTTCAAGAATCCTAGGGGACAAAAGCCTCAACTCATCTTGCAAATTGTATCTTAATCTATTCAAGTACCTAGCAACCTTCTCCAAATTGTCTTCACTATGCCTTGACTGGATTACCAATTTGTACAACTCCTCTTTATATTCCTTCACACTCATCTCCTTTTGCTTGAGATTTTGTAACCTTTTGAACATGTTAATTTGATAGTCTCTTGGAAGAAATTTGGCTTTCAGTTTCGCAACCATTATGTCCTAAGAATTTATCTTTTCCTTGTTCTTCTTTCTGACTGAACATAATCCCACCACATAGCAGTGTGGACTTTGAGTCTTGTACAAACAAATTTGACTCTCTTCTCCTCTGCCACTTCTTCATACTCAAAATACTTGTCAAGCTCATTGATCCAATAAATGCCTCTCCATTGAGGCTTCCTGAGTAAATAGGAACCTTTATCTTGGATTTGGCTCCAACCCCCATGACTGCTCTCAGCAATCTCATATCAACTCCATCAGGTTTTTCTTCTTGAACCACTTCTTCTCTAGCTTGTTGATCATCTTCTTCATTATCGCTTACTTCTCTGCTAGGTATTTCTCTCCTCTATTCCTATTCCATGGCATCCATCCTTGCTATGATGTTCTGTAGTAACTCCATAACCCCTTCATCTATACCTCTTCTAGAACCTCCTCTTGGCATTCTTCAGGGTGGCATTCTACCCAATCTTCTTTGGTTGTCTCTTGCTCTGGCCAGTCACTTCTGGGCTCTGATACACAATTTGACAACATAGATTATACCAAAACCAAAAACTGACTTTCTTTTGTTTTATTGCTGTCAATAAACTGTGTCAATGTATAAATATGGATTAGACAAGCCAACACTATGGTGTGTAAATGACATGGATTTAAACAAATGAATCACAATGAAGTCCTTATGAATAGAACTAATACTTTGTCATCTTGCGCCAAGGAATTGGAGCTTCCCAAGTTCTGAATGTCTCTTCAACAATTATACTACATTATGCACAACTATGCAAGGGTCAACAAGTAACAAGGCACATAAAAGAACATAAACGAAATAGAGGAGCAATTGTACCCGTAATTGTGTATCAATGTGTGCCTTTCAAAGAAAATGAATATCAATTCAGACTACCCACACAGTGGGATACTTTATGTCTCAACCACATAGAATCTAACACTAGAAAACAAGCCTTAACATTGATTAGAACTTATTGAGATTTCTGAATTGGAACATAATATAATGTTGTAGCTTCTTTCATGACCTACCCACACTCCCTATTGAGCCTCTATTACTCTAATTCTAATGTTTGATGAAACTAAACATTATACTGCCTAAAATCATTTGCTCCCCTTGATTTGCTGAGTCTGAACATGAGGTTGCTTGATACCACAAGGTTATGTGCTAAACAGACACAAAATGTTAGTATGTGGCAGTTTTACTCTTCAAACACAGAGATAGAGACTATTTCATCCCTTCTACACTCGTGGAGGGTTTTCCAACATATAGAACAAAAAAAATACTCTTTCTTTCCTGCTAGAATACTACATTCAAGCCTATAGAGGCGACCAACAATGAAGGCGGACTTTTCTTTATCTAGAAAATAGTCTTCAAGAAGTCTTCTCGCTGTCCCCTTATTGCAATAAAGCCAATTTTCTCTGCAACCGGTGTTTTTATCTATTCTCTATTTTATTTCTTAGAAGTTTCCTGATGAATTCTTCTCTAGTTGGTTGTTCTATGTCTACTAGACATTGTGGACTATGTTCCCCGTTCTCCCTCCTCTCTCCTATCGTGAAATTTTACCACTTTCAATTTGGCGGTCATGCGTACCTCGTCCCTGCAACAAGCCATCTATAGGGCTCTGCAAACAAGTATCATCTCCCTAAGCAATGGGCAGATCAACGAGGCACTGTGGGCATGCTATTTTCAGTTCACTAAAATGGAGGTGGCAAGAATTAAAGATGTATTCACTACCATTCATTTCCTCAGGGTTCATGCTTCCAACTTGGCTCCAGGTATGCCGAGATTTGGGTTGGAGTCAACAGATGAGGGGACTCAGTCCTCTGTGTCAATGGAGCTGGAGGAGCACAACTTGCCGGTAGCGCCCCCGGCAGTTTGAGCCAAGGGTGTTGTGACCGGTGGTGTTTGGTGGGGTGCTATGTACGGGGGTGATCGGTGGCAGTTGTCGGTCTGTTTCTCTTCTTTGGGTTCTCTCCGTTTAGTTTTTTCTTCATGGGTCATGTTTTGGTTAGCATGGTTGCTGGTGGTTTCGATGTGGGGCTTCATGTGGTGGCTGGTGGTGCGGTTGTTTCATGTCTCCCATTTTTTGTGGCCGTCGTGCAGTTTAAGCCCGGGTGACGATGTTTTTTGCTGCTTTCCTTTCTTGTTACATGGTCTTTGTTTCAAGACTGTAAAGGTCTGTCCTTCCTGGACTTGGCTTCGGCTATCCCATATGTAACATTTTTATCTTAATTCTATGGGCTCTCTCCCGCCCTTTTCTGGTTAAAAAATAAAAATAAAAATAAAAAAATTTACCACTTTCTCACATTGCCTATGAATAGAGCATGCCTAGGAAAAGTGATCCACGGGCAATGCAACCGTCCGTGTGTGAAAAAACTAACTCCCCAGTGACAAAGGACAATGATTCATAACTGAATCTTCTCTATCTTTTTATTCTTCAAATCAGTGGAACTAGATGCAATGTATCACGAGGAAAATATTCAAATGTATAGCTTGAATTTGGTCATAGCTGAGCTACAAACCTCAAATGAAAAGGAGTTATAATGAAAGAAAATTAACAACCACACTCAGCAAGCAAAAATTAGGTACATCAACCCGAAAACAAACCAAAAATAGACAACACAAACAAAAACTCCTGAGAAAATGGATGCTCTTGCATCAGTGTCGCCCAATAATAAGGGTAGTAATAGCATCGACAATTTGAAAATATAATAACTTAGAGTCACCACATCTTTAAAATAGAAATTTATTGCAGTAGAAAAAATAACCTAAGGAAATATATTTACATTGTCTCACTAGTATATTCTTCAATGAACTCATCCCCTTTAAAGTGTCTTGGAAATGGTGCCATTTTATTGGTGTAAGTTCAAGGGATACCAACTTACTAGAACAACAAAAAAGAATAGCTACAAATATTTTCTTTGATGACTATGTTGCAAAGGTTTTGAAGGTAAGGACTAGATTAACACGTCATTAGTAAAGAAGCCATTTTGCTAGCTCCCAAAATCACACCTGAACAATCCTAGAGTATTTTTCTTTCTCCAAGGCTAGGGAAATGTTTTCAAGGTGATAGGACATGAGATCATCAATAGATTATTGGTGATTAAGGCCAACTATTGTGAGTGGGTAGAATCACCTTCATCTATAGGCTTTGCAAGGCCAAGAGGGGTGTTCCCTAAGGTCTCAATAATAGGATAATTGAAGATGAATAAAGCATTAGACTCAAGGCCTTTAAGTAGCCATATCCATGAACCCCAAGATTTGTCATTAGGTTCATATCAAAATTAACTACATATGGACTTACACGACTTCTAACAAGAAGATTGTAGCTCACTCTTTCCATGAAACAAAAGACAATAGTAATGTTGTATCCCTAATAGTGAATCTAGTTAGCTTTGCATATATATGGGTAGGAGGAAGAACATGATAGTGTGATCCTCCAACTATATTTTAGTTTTAAATTGCTCAAGATGAAATAGAAGTTGTAATATTGAATCATGCAAGGAGGGTAATACCTAATCTAATCCTACAACTAGGAATAGAGAGATGTTTAAAATGAGATTGTTTGGCCTCACACAAATCAAACTAGTGTCTACTCCATTTGGCAACAACGTCACAATTGAGAAAGAGGTTGAAGATAAAATCAAATCATTGGAACAAAGGTTAGACATTCATACAAACTTATTAATAAGGAATTCTACAAATTAAAATTCTTAGTTATCCCTACCAAAATTAGCTATATATGCCATATGCAATAAAATAAGACCATCACAAAAGAAGTTTCCAATGCTTTAGAATTATTGTCACACATTAATCAAGTTTTGTTACAATAATGCTAATAAATGTCACAAGTGACATAAAAACTATGTTCAAAGCCCTTATTGAGATACTCCAACCTATTATGGAGACATAAATTTGTAAGGAAAACCCTATTATAATGCCCCTTCCCCTAATTTATAAACATGGTTATCATTTTTAGAGCTAGAAACATTCATCATTTGTTACCTTAGACTATCCTAAAGTACATGTAGTCCAAAATTTAGTTCAATAACAAACCACTACTACCAAAATAAAACATGTATAAATCCAATCTCTTCTATCTTCCTACTTAGGTTAGATTTCAAGAATTGATAGCAAGTTTGTACATCATCCATGCCATTGCATTATCACATGGCCTCACACTTGAAGAAATGATCCTTCATGCCAAAAACCATGTCCAATGTATGAGAGTTGTGCCCTATAAGGGCCCAAATGTTTAGAAACATGTTAGAGACCCATCCTCTATTCCATTGCACCTAATTAGGCCTTTGATGGCTTCTTCATTTTTTTATGGGAGTAGGAAGAGAATTGTAGGGAGAAGGAAATTGAGTTGTGGAAGGTAATTGAGTCATGGAAGGTTGGGAGTAGAGAGACACATGAATGAATAAAAAAAAAAGAAATGAATCATGTGAAAATGTGTCACAACACACCCTATTTTCCAAAGTGTTGTACTTCATGGTGGACTTCAATCGAGTTTGTAATGCAAGGTTGCACCATGGACTCAAACCATCAATAGGAGACTTCATGGCACTAAACCTAAAAATATATTACCTCATCCCTGACTAGCCCACAAAGATCAACTTCTATTTTAGGAGGGAAAGGATGCCATTGTCAATGGGATATCTCTATGAATACTAGCATGTGTGTTCATTTCTAGTTGTGATGAAATTTTATATAGCTAATGTATAGAGCATGATATAAAATCTAATTCTCAAGTTAGTGACTAGGAGCTAAGCTTTTGAGCGTAATTCTTGATCTTGATCTTGACCTCCTTATATCTATACAGGGGAGCCTCTATGCATGTCTCCGAAGGAGATTGTACACATGTAATGGTTCAATGGTTGATGAACTCGATATAAGAATCAAGCTATTGTCCAAGTAACTATAAGTCTTACCTTTGTTCATTTATTTACTATTATGTGTGTGCTCATTTGTTAATTATTATATCATGAGCTATTAATATCTACTCTACTCATAGGGATGTATCTATTCAATGTGAGCATTTTCTTACATTATTTTATTTGTACAATCTCTTCCATTTTCCTTTGCATATACTTTAGGCTTAGCTTCAGATAGATAAGGAGTTGGCCTTCAAATTTAGAGATTGACATATTGATCTCATCCCATACAATTTGTTATTTCCAAGTGTTGATAGATGTGTAGAGCATTGATCTAGACCAAGACCAATGACCAAATCGACACTAATAATAGGTGATAGAAAGTCAATAGAAAATTATAAATAAAGTGTAAGGGTTCTAGAAAGACATAGAAAAATATGTAAACAATGTTTTAGAGGCTACCATGACTACAACAAGTGAATCTTAGCAAGAGTGTACAACATGAAAAGTATCATAGAGCCAAAGCAAAAACATATAGGACAAAATTTATTATAAAAGTGCACCATTTTATCCTCAATAAAGGGATTTATGGGTACTGCTAAATTTCTTGGGTTAGTAACCATAAAGCCATAGAATGAGACAAAAAGCCAAGAAAATGTCAATTGAAAGATTCTGTGTTACCAACCTACTCTTTTAGATATAATTGTTGAGACATCATGTTTTATAAGATGTAAAATAGGAAAAAGGGATTGAATGAATTATGCATGTAAGTACACTAGATAAAATCCCTTTTTCACTATAAAATTCAAGGACAAAACTGAGCTAAGTCACTACAAGATGAAAGAGGACTTGGGTGTTGATTTTGTGCTCCTATTTTCTATGGAAAGATGTGAGTTAACCAAGCCTTTTATAAAATCCTTGGTTAAATATGAGAAAACCTGTAGTTATGAGATAATCAACTTGTAATTGACAAACAACAATAGAAACTCAAGATCTCAAAGTACTAAGATGATTAGTGAGATGCCATTTAACATATGTCATGGAAAATGAAATATCAGAGGAATACGGTGCTAGCACTCGCATCCTAAAACTCCAAATCTCCCAAAACTTATAATTAGAGAAATGTCATAAAGAGTGCTCAGATACTAGTTCTAGTGCCTATTTTAGCAGAAGGATGATGGCGCGGGTTCCCAACTCTTCTATAGAGGAAATTTTGTAATCTATTTTCAGATCATGAAACCCTTTCCCTTAAACAACCTCCTTCTACCTTAAATTCTTTAGTTCTCACACCTGTAACCTGCACACAAGAAGAAAAGCAGTTTGGGGTTTATGGTGTTTAGGGATTTGCCTCAGTTGAATCTTGGGATAACATTCAAGCTTCTCAACACCGATGTTAGAGAGAGAGCCTATCCTTATAGGACGTGGGGTAAGGATAAATGAAATGATGATGAAATGATTCAAACAATGATGATGTCACCTCAGAGGTGAAGTCCTTAGCAGAACTAAGATCCTTAAACTTGTTTAGGTTAAAATTTGGATAGTTGGTTTTTGATAGTTTTATGTGTATCCTCCTTTCACCCTAAAGCATTCAAGGACCTTAGGTTGAGTAAGACTCTAATATCAAGCCCTTGGTCACTTAGAATGTTGGGAAAATTGGATTTGAGTGGTTTGATTGCTTGATTATGCCCAATTATGCTTAAAACCCTAATTATGTAAATATGGAAGCAAACAGATGAATACCAAAAAATGTTTCTATAAAAAGATGTAAAATCACAAACAAATGTGTAGTTGTTTCTGAAGTTTAGCAAGTGGAATAGTTAGGGACTAATGAGTGGGCACCCTAGTCTAGTGCCATGCTATTTGTCAAGATATGAGAACTTTATTTGCATCTTGTTCCTATTGTCTCAGAGATTCATCTGTTGCAGTATCCGAAGGACTAATGAGTGGGCACCTGAGTCTACATCCCTATTTTCAGCTTTGATTTGCAATTTCAACACTCTGTAACCCTTCTTTCTAACTCCACTTTTCCTTCTTCAACTTTTAACCTGCAATCACAAGAAAATAGGGAGGGGGTTGTGGTATTTAGAGGCTTGCCTCAATCAAGCCCTGGAGAGACATTCAAGTCTTTTGAACACTTTTGTTAGATAGATAGTGCATGCCCTTGGAGGATAGAGGCAAAAACCAAATGATAAATGCTTGAAAACACAAATGATATCACCTTGTAGTGAAGATCTCATGGAAGGAAGGAGCTCTTCATGCCATGAGGAGATGGATACTGAAATCTACAAATACAAACACATAAACAATACAATATCTACTCTTGCAACACAATGAATGCCTTGAATCACCTTTTGAATGCCAATGCTCATCTAGTAATCCTCTAGTTTACAAGTGAATGCCTAAACATGATTAAATATATGCAACTACAAACATTCCTGCCAAAAATTTTGTAATTGAAACTTATCGTGTCAGCATAGGACCTAAATAATGGTCATAATCCAACAATTAAAAATTGGGCCTAACCTAAAATAGGGTGGGAATAGGGTGCAGGCATCTAAGTCCTACCCCCTATTTTAGGTAGGGTCTATCGAACAAGTGGTCCCCCTAGGTCCTATTTTCCATGACACTTAGGGATTTTCTCATCGAGATGCCAAAATATGATGCAAGATGTCCTAAATAGAGATTAAAGACCCAGGAGCTAAACCTTAAGAGGGAAAATCCCCCAAGGGTATATTTTTGACATTACATTTAGGCCCCACATTAATGTATATATAAACACAAGGCCAATACATGCATTAAAGTACTGTCAACAAACACAACAAACATACCAAGCATGAAGAAGACACATCAATCATAGAGAAGACAATAATAGGCACATAAAATACGAAGAAGACAATTACAGTCATGTAAAACACAGAGAATACAACATTGAAGACACACAAAACACAGTGAATGCAGTGAAGATAGTGATGATTTTCTTTTTCTTTTTCTTTTCTCATATATATATGAAATGCAGATGTAAGTGCAAGAAAGTAAAGACACCACCCATAACGTAGGAGGGACTCATTGCCACTGGTCTTTAAGACTGCATATGGGGTAAAACACATGCAATACATACCAAACAAATCAAACATGCCATACAAATCCCAAAGCATAGGAGGGACTCATCGCCACTAGTCTTTAAACTATGCTTGGGAATAAACACGCAACACACACACACACACACACACTTTGAAGACATGGAGAAAACATGGTAGACAAGCAATGGAGTGTTCCTATTTCTAGGTTCATCACCATCATAGGCACATTATAGGCACACACCAATGATTGGGCTTTGCCATAACAATTGCCAAAGACACAATTAAGGGTTGAGTTAGTCACAAAACCGCTCCCTGCCTCCATAGAGGATTTTTAGAAAATGATAGGATGTGCACTCTCTTTGAGAAATACACCATCCTTGCCTCCGTAGAGGGCTTAAGATGATTGATGATTGATTGATTGCAAACAAAACTCAAAGTGTAGGAGGGACTCATCGCGACCAGTCTTTAAGACTACACCTGAGGAAAAGCACATTGTTAACATATACAATATACATCCCATATTAGGTATGAGCTATCTATATCAAGCACGTTAAGGTAGGAAAAACACACAAGGGAACACAGACTCTCACAAAGCCCATGCCCTCTAGAGGTGACATGTACTGTACGATCACCAAATGTTCCCACAAACACATCCCTGCAAGAAATGTGTTAGTGTCCATAATCATGATAAACAACAACAACAACAATGCATATGATCAATCACACAAAGAGCCAAGGTTATACTATGAATTTGAAGATAAAGGATACCCATGGGGCTATATCACAAAAATCTTAGAATTGTGTGTTACCAAGGTGAGATTCAAAGACAAACAAAGTGCATGGAGAAGTAGTATTGTTAAGGTTTGTAAGTGAGATAAAACACAATTAAAATCACTATGCAGAAAGCATGAAGTGTTTCTACTAGCCAAGTGTCTAATAATATATTACAAGCCCATCATCATATTAGGAACTAAGTCCAATTTTTGGTTTCTCTCTAAAGGGTGCTAGGTCCACATCAGTATAATATGTTTTTTCATCATCCGTCCACTAGATAGAAACACTAGATGAAGGGAAATAATAAATAAGAGAGGAGAAACAAGTGTCTTAGGGACAGTCACGTAGGAGGGTGCCCCCAATTCACCAACTGCAATGCTATGTGTGTAAGACACAACACACACTAATAAAAACAGAGAGATTCAATATAGAATAATAATGATACAAATAGAAGGTCACAACAAAGGCAGTCTCCTAGTATCCTAGACCTTACAAGAGAATCAAGGGTCATCCCAGAAGGCCTAAACAATACATAACAAATCTTGGGGGAAACACATCATGAGAGATAAAGGGTTAGAAATACTTACCTAGTAGAGTCTTCGAACTAAGTGGTGTCATCAAGAAAATTATCGTCATCTTCCCACTCCTGAATTGTAGAGGAAAGTGGGACATAAGAAAAATAGCCCAACTTTTGTTCTTGTTTTCAAGTTTCTCATTTTTAGGATCATCTATGTTTGGTTCAATGTTTTCTTGTTGAGATGCAAGTCATTGGGCATATTCTTTTCATCTCCTGCTTTCTCTTGCTTTTCTATTTCTTTTTATCTTACCACTTATCTCTTGTGAGATAGTGTTTTTGTCTTTCATAGGTTTTTGTGTTTTAGAGGAGGAAGCATTAGGATCAAATTTTATTTTCCTAGGTGGAATGTTTTGTTGTCGAAAATTACCTCTTGATCCTTGTAAGGATAATAGGGGAGGAATCTCAACATAGGGTCCTTTTGCCTTCAGTCTAAGATTCTCTTCAAATACGGCTTTTTTGTCTCTTGTTATTTCTTGTCTAGAAGGACCGGCCACTTGATGTAACAATTTTGTTTTGTAGTTTCTATAGCTCAAAAAGTTAAAGTCTGTTCATGGCTCTGGTTCTTTTTTAGATCTCTTCCAAAAGTAATCCAATGTACAATGTTGTCTTGTAACCAAAGGTTTATACTTATTGTGAGGGATAGTAATCTCTTGTCCATTCAAAGGAAATTTTACACAGTTATGAATTGTTGAAGGAACATCTTTCATAGCCTTTAACCATGGATGTCCCATTTTTATGTGAAAGAGATCAAAAATAGAGACAACATGAAACCATTGTTCTACATGTTTCTCAAATACAGTGACCAATAAAGATATCTTCCCAGAAGTGTTTACAATGGTTCCCTTATGTGTCTTAATCATCATATCCGAAGGGTCATAAGATCCTTGCATTAATTGATGTGAAAAGATAAACTCTTTGGTAGCTACATTGGTAATGCAATTAGGATCAATAAGGGTTCCATCCATAGGATTTCCCATTATTTTCATAGTGATATGGAGAAGTCCTTCAATGTCTCCAATTGTTCTATTATGAGGTGTAAACACAATTTCAGGTTCAGGGACCTTTCTTTTCAAGTAAAGCCTAGGAGGGAACCTATTTTTGTTATTGAGATTAGAAGACATGTGTATATGTATTAAGTAAATACAAGATCAGATTTTAAAATCTTTTCCAAATTTCTATAAAAGACAAGTGCAAAACTCTATGCAAAAATGACCTAAAATGCTATATTTTTTGTACTTTTCCAATGCAAATATATGAAAGAAAAAGGTGTTGTAAGAATTTTGATTAGGGGAATAAAATAATATGTCTAATATCAGTCCAATACATCAATAATATCCTTCACAACACACTTTTGATGCAAATCTAGAATGATGACCAGTCAAAACCTATTAGAAATACACCAAAATATGCGGTTTATTCACCAAATCTCAATGTAAAAGATTATGACAAAGGGTGTTGTGAGGAAAATTATGATGAAAAAAAAATTATATTAGTAATAAAAGCCACTTAATGCCAAAAAATCTATCACAACACACTTATAGTGCAACTCAAGATTAGACCTTAGTGAAAATAGAGCAAAAATATGCAATTTTTCTCAAATTTTTAACTCCAAGACCTAGAAAAAGGAGTGTTATAGAGAATTTTAAGAGGTACACAAGATTATAGAAATGATATCAGTCATCTAAATCCATAAAACTTGTCACAACATGCTTGGAGTGTAAATCTAGGTCAAACCCTAGGTCAAATATAGCAAAAATATGTAAATTTTCACCAAATTTTCAACACAAGAGCCTAATAAATAGGTGTTGTGAAGATTTTTAGGAGATGCAGAAGATAATGACCCTAATAAAAGCTAATCAGTGCAAAAATATTCTTCACAAAACACCTATGGTGCAATTTTAGAGCATTGATAAGGCCAAATCTAGTGAAAATCAAGGTTTTCCAAGCCCTAGGTATGAGATTTTAATGCAAAATGTTTTATGAAGGTTTTGTAATCTTATTTATTATTAAAATTAACCCCACTTAGATCAGAAAATGATTTTCAGATCTTACAATGCAAAATGCAAGTGCAAATCTTGTGAAAAATCAATGAAGGATGCTATTTTTTGTTGAATTTTCTATGTAAAAATGTAAAATTTTGAGATCTAAATGCAAATTTACACTAAAATGCAACACTAAAGCCAAATGAAAGTATGAATGAGTGTCTAAGATCAGTAGCAAAATCTGAAACAAGATTTTACCTACAAACTGTAGTTTTTGAAATTACTAGATTATATGGAAAATTTAAAATTTCTAACAAAGCCCTAGCAATTTTATAATGAAAATGCAATGCAAGTGATTGATTTTTTGTAATTTTCTTCAATTTATCTCATATCTAATGCAAAAATTATAAATTTAATGAAATTGAAATTAATTGATGCAAATTATAGGAAAATGCAAACCCTAGAATGCATTTTTTTTCAAAATTTTCCAATGCAATAAGATGAAGGATGATATGAATAAAGAAATCAATGTGAATTTGAAGAAAAATACTCAAAAATGTGCCAAATTCATTAGAAATGTGGGTTCACCAAAATGTTCAGGGTAAAATTTGGATAGTTGGTTTTTGATAGTTTGATGTGTATCCTCCTTTCATCCTAAAGCATTCAAGGACCTTAGGTCGAGTAAGACTCTACTATCAGGCCCTTGGTCACTTATAATGTTGAGAAAATTGGATTTGTGTGGTTTGATTGCTTGATTATGACAAATTATGCTTAAATCCCTAATTATGTAAATACAGAAGGAAACAGATGAATACTGGAAAATGCTGCTACAGAAAGATGTAAAATCACAGACAAATGTATACCCATTTCTAAAGTTCAAGAAGAAGAACAGTCGGGGACTAATCAATAGTCACCCTAGTCTAGTGCCATGGTTTTCGTCAGGATATGGGAACTTTATCTGCAACCTATTCTTGTTGTCTCAGAGATTCTTCTATTGTGGGTTCTGAAGGACTAATGAGCAGGTGCTTGAGTCCAAGTCCCTATTTTTAGCTTTGATTTGGAATTCTAACACTCTACAACCCTTCTCTGCAACTCCACTTTTCCTACTTCTTCAACCTGTAACTTGCAATCACAGAAAAATGGGGAGGGGCTTGTGGTATTTAGAGGCTTGCCTCAGTCAAACCCCGGAGAGACATTCAAGTCTTCCAAATAGCATTTTCAGATAGAGAGTGTGTGCCCTTGGAGGATAGAGGCAAAAAGAAAATGATAAATTCTTGGAAACACAAATGATATCACCTTGTAGTGAAGATCTCATGGAAAGAAGAAGCTCTTCATGCCATGAGGAGATGGATGCTCAAATCTGCAAATATAAACACATAAACAACACAATATCTACTCTTGCCACACAGTAAATTCCTTGAATCACCTTTTGAATGCCAATCCTCATCTAGTAATCCTCTAGTTTACAAATGAATGCTTAAACATGCTTATATATGCAACTACAAATATTCCCGTGAAGAATTTCATGATTGAAACTTACCGTGTTGGCATAGGACCTAAATAATGGTCACAAGCTGACACTTAAAAATTGGGCCTGACCTAAAATAGGGTAGGAGTGGGGCGTAGGTGCCCAATTCATTCCCCCTATTTTAGGTAGGGTCCATCTCAAGTGGTAACCCTAGGTCCTATTTGCCATGACACTTAGGGGTTTTCTCATTGGGATGCCAAAATATGATGCAAGATGTCCTAAATGCATATTAAAGACCCAGGAGCTAAACCTTAAGAGGGAAAAGCCCCAAGGGGACATTTTTTGACATTACAAAACTCATAAGGATGTTGATGATGATTCCAAATTTGTAAGAAATACACACAATACAAACATAAATCTGCAACAATAACACAATGAATGCTTTGAATTCTCTTTTCTCCAATATCATAAGTTCGCTATCATCAACCTATACTAAAATAAATTCAAAATATCACTTATATATTCTTTCTTATTAAACATTCACAAATTAATTGAAAGAGATGGCAAGGAGAGACCCATTTAAAGGTCATATGCTAACATGAATTAAATTTTACTCTGACCAATCAGGGAGGACTTGGGCATGGGTTTAAGTCCCAAGTATCCTATTTGGTCTAGGGTTATTCATAAAATGGTCCCCTAGTTCCCATTTGACATGGGTTTTGGGAGATTTCTTATCGGGATGAATATTTTGCATGTAGAGTGTTAACACGGGGACCTAAGAGCTAAACTAGGAAGTAAAAAGTCATGTGTCCAATTTTTGCTCCATAACATTTAGCCCCCACTTTAATGTGTGTGCGATCTTACAATTAAATACATGCATTAAATTATGGTCAAAGCATATCAAAACACATCAAACACTAGAATGAAGACACATCCTAAGTTTGAAGGACTATTTCTAGCCCCAAGCTTAGGCAAACATAAGACACAATGAATACAACAAGGAAGCACACAATACACATAGAAGATAGTGGAAGTATGCAATATATAGAGAAAACATGAATATAGTCACGCAAGACATAGAGAAGACATGAAGAGAAGACATGATTTAAACAAGTATGCATATATATAATCCTAATTAAGCAAAACACACAGTGTAGGTGGAGGTCATCACTACATGCCTTTAGACCACAAAAAAACATGCAAGACACACACATGGGGGAGCTCATTTCTACACATCTTTAGACCACACCACAAGCACACAAGACACACAAGGAAGACACAAAACAAATGGAACAAACATGGAATATAGGAGCATTGTATAGTATGTTGTCGACACACTATACGTCTTATGCATGACAAACACGGGTGATAGGAAGGAGCTCATCGCTACACTCCACTATCTAAAACATGCCAAACACACCTGATGGTTGAGCTACGCTACCACAACTACCAAAGACATGCTTAAGGGTGAATGACTCAAGATCTAACCCCACCTCATGATGAGGACATTGTTTAAAAGGATGTGCACTAGCTCAAGATATATAGCATCCCTCTTTCCGTAGAAGGGATTTTAAAATGCCACCCCACCCACATCCATAGATGCCTTACAATGAAAAAGTAGAATGTGCTCAAAGTATACAAACACACCCACATCATGGAGATGCCTTACAGTGAAAATGAGGTATATACAATAGATCAAAGTACACAACCCCACCTGCATCACATAGAGAATTTATGGTGAAAATGAAATTCACACAAACATGCTTTATCAATGTCAAAAATAATCAAGGAGTTACCATAATATATGCCCCCACCTTAAAGTGGTTCACCTTGCTTGCCGATATCAAGCACATTTAAGTTAAAATGAAAACACACAAGAGAACAAGAGCTTTCACAAATCCCATGTCCCCAAAGTGTCATGTGCTCTAATCATTGAATGTTCCCACAAACACACTATTACCATTTGCTAACATAATCAACAAAATATAAACTTTGGTTAGAAAATCTATTCTAAAATAACAACCAAATCAATTCATGAAAGTTATATAGAAATCATATCACACCATAGAACAAGGCTACAATTGCAGGTTCGAGACCGAGTATAGCTGTGAGGTTATACTATAGGTATCTCAAAACCGAATGTAACGAGAAGGTTAGATACAAAATAATCCAAAGTGCATCAAAGTAGATTTAGAGTATTGCAAAGGTCTATTACAAAAAATATCACAATACAAATCACAACACAGAGTGATTCTACTAGTCAAGCATCAATAATATATATCAACCCAATCTTCATATATGGACTAGGTCCATTTTTGCTTTGTTGCTGTAGGGCCACATGGTCCTTATCAGTATTTATTTATTTTCATCATTTGCTGACTAGTAGCCATTGAAGAATGGAAATAATAAAATTGAGAGAGGAGGCAAAAGTGAATTGGGGTTACAACATGGGAATATTCCCCCAAGATATTCTCCACAACATTATGCCCCCAAGGCACAACACAACAATAAAAATAAGGTAGAGGAGAATAGAAAAATAGAGAAACAAATATAAGAATTGTCACAACAGAGGCAGTCTCTTTGTATCCTTGACCTTACAAGAGTATTAAGGATCATCCAAAGAGACCTAAACAATATTTAGAACAACATGGGGGAACATAACACAACACATAAGAGAAGGCCACCTATGAGAGCAACTCAAAGAGGTGCTACATCAAAGGTGGCTAAAAAGGGTTCAAAATACTTACCTATTATCTTTGATCTTGATCTTTATATTTACCATTATGGCTTTGTCCTTTGTTCTTCCTTCTCTTTGAATCATGCAGTTCACATTTTCTTGTATTTGTGAAGAGGAAACCATAGGAGTTGATAATAGAAAGCTGTTGTCTTGAATTTTTTCTCCTACTATATGCAAGGATGGGGTAGGAGGAGCCTTAAAAATTCCCATTTCTATTGATTGAGATGGAGTACCTTGAAATTTAGGAACAATATGTTCATTTTGAGTATGTTAAAGATCCCTCGTCAAAGCATTTATATTAGAAGAACTATCCATGTTCTCTGCATCATCGGAGATATCCAAGGTACTTAAATGTTCAAGCAATTGTAAGAAATCTATATATCCATTTAAGATGTTGTTGAGAAGAGTTTTAAGATTAGTACATGAATCTTCATTATCAATGGATTGAGGATGTTGTTCAAGAGAATACTCTTCGTCGTCCAATGCTTCTTCTTAGACAGGGAGATCATTGGAATGAAGAGATGGTGAGGCATTATTGAGAGAATTCGTAGATGCAATAAAAGGAGGACCATTCTTGATCTCCACATCCTTGGAGATATCCAAGGTATGTAAAATTTCAATAAACGGTAAGCAATCCATAGTATGAGTCTCATTTAGGAGACTATTGAGAACCAATTTAAGAGTAGTACATGAATATTCATTATCAACTGATTGAGTAATAAGTTAAAGAGGAGACTCTTCATCCTCTAATGCTTCATCATGGCTAGAGAGAGCATTGGAATGAAGAGATGGAAGGGTGATGTTAAGGAATGTACCAAGGATTTCTTCTTCTTTCTCTAAAATCTCCTCACAAGTTGGGACCATTTTGGGAGAGGAATCCAAATCATTGGATGAGGCACATAAGACTATGTCAGCCTCATATGTCTTGGAAATGATGTCCATGATATCATCATGAAATGTAATAGAATTCATAGGAGGATCATTTTCTTCGTTATTATCTATGAACCTAGTGGGATCTTCTAATATCAAAGGATATATTCCCATGCGTGTTACAAAGCTATCAAAATCAAATATATAAAAAATAATTTCATATGTAGAACACATAGAAATGTCAATGTCATATATGTGTGCTATTTGACTTAAAACATGAGGATGCCTATTGGTAAATTTAGAGAATTTTTCAAAGTCTACAATGTATGCAAACAAAGCTTCCAAAGATGAATAATGAAAAGCATCCACAAAGAGAGTTTTGCACACCAAGTCTCTAGTTTGAGGAACTTTGGTTTTTGAAAATTAAAAACACACTAAATTCACTATAACCAATGTGTATATGATGTAAATAGTGCTGCACAACAATGCAATGTGAATGATTTTATGATTTTGCACCATGAAGTGTGAGGAGAGTGTTAGAGCCTTAATGTTGAGATAGACATTGTGTAATTGCAAACATTGAAATTTTGAAAGAAAGGATGTCAAATAATGCAACACTACAATGCAAAATCAGATTTGTATGAATGTTTATGATAGAAAAAAAAATTGAAATAAGATTTTGACTACAAATCCTAGCTTTGCAAATGGCTAGGCTATATGAGAAGATGCAAATTTTCAACAAAACCCTAGCAAATGAGATCTTTAGATGGAAGATGTGATATAATGAAATGATTAATTTCTTTAATATGACTCAGATCTGATGTAAACATTAGAAAATCAAATGTTTCTAATGACGTACAACGAAAATAATGCAAAACTATGCCTTTATGAAAGCCTAGAATGCTTATTTTTTTCACTTTTTTTAAAATTATGCAAGATTTTTCAATGAAAAATTATAAGTATGATATGAATTAATGCAAGATCTGATTTCAACACTTAGCAAGATACAAATGCTCGATGCGTTGGGTTCACCAAAATGTTAAATAGAAACAAGGGATTGAATGAATGATGCATGTAAGTACACTAGATCAAATCCCTCTTTCACTATAACATTCAAGGACAAAACCAAGCTAAGTCACTACAAGATGAAAGAGGACTTGGTTATTGATTTTGTGCTCCGATTTTCTATGGAAAGATGTGATTTAACCAAGCCTTTTATCAAACTCCAAGTTAAATATGAGAAAAACACTAGTTATGAGATAATCAACTTGTAACAGACAAACAACAATAGAAACTCAAGATCTGAAAGTACCAAGATGATCAGTGAGATGTCATAACCTATGTCACGGAAGCTAAAATGTCAAAGGACTACGGTGCTAGCACCTGCATCCCAAAAGTCTAAATCTCCTAAAACTCAAAACTAGAGAAATGTCATAAATAGTGCCCAAATGCTAATTCTAGTACTTGTTTCAACTGGAGGAAACCAATGCAGGCACCCAAGTCTTCCACAGAGGAATTTTTATAATCTATTTTGGATCTTGAAACCCTTTCCCTTGAACAACCTCCCTGTACCAAGTCACTTCTTCATTCCTCACACCTATAACTTGCACACAAGAAGAAAAGGGGTTTGGGGGTTGTGGTGTTTAGGGATTTGCCTCAATAAAATCCCAGGATAACATTCAAGCTTCCCAACACCATTGTTAGAGAGCGAGTGTGTCCTTGTAGGTTAGAGGCTAAAGATAAACTTAATTATGATGAAATGATT
The DNA here is from genome assembly GCA_027924645.1 of Cunninghamia lanceolata. NCBI lineage: Eukaryota > Viridiplantae > Streptophyta > Pinopsida > Cupressales > Cupressaceae > Cunninghamia > Cunninghamia lanceolata. The sequence continues at coordinate 24,317,578 of BSBN01000606.1, read as the reverse complement.
CAAACTTAATTATGTCACCTCAGAGGTGAAGTCCTTAGGAGAATGAAGATCCTTAAACTCATAAGGATGTTGATGATGATTCCAAATATACAACAAACACACAAAATACAAACACAATGAATGCTTTGAATGCTCTTTGCTACAATATCATAAGTTTGCTATCATCAACTTGTACTAAAATGAATTCAAACACTTACTTATATATGCTTTCCCATTAAACATTCACAAATTAATTGAAAGAGATGACAAGGAGAGAACCATTTAAAGGTGATATGCTAACATGAATTAAATTCAACCCCTAATTAGGGAGGACTTGATCGCATGTGTCCAAGTCCCATAGAGCCTTTTTTGTTTGGGTTTAATCCTAGTTCCCATTTGACATGGGTTTCAGGGGATTTCTCATCGGGATGAATATTTTGCATGTAGAATGTTAACATGGGAACCTAAGAGCTAAACTAGGAGGTAAAAAGGCATGTGTCCACTTTTTACTCCATAACATAAGATAATTCAAGAGATCGTATTCTAAATAAATAATTCCTTGAAAATTTGGAATATAATATCACTTGCTTGATACATTCTAGCATAATATTCATTAATCATTAATTAGCTATCCAATATCAAAAAATTAAAATCAACCAATCATAGAATTTAGATTAATATATTATATGTCCTAACCATATAATCCATTGAGTGCTTGCCCTAATACTAGGCATTTATCCAAAATCATAATCTACATGGTATTGTAACTATAGATTTGTTTGAATGATGGCTTAGAAGGAGGTGGTGATTTAGTAGATGTATCACATTCAAGATTGATTTGAAATATGCATGCCTCATTTTACTTATACACCACTAGTGTTTTATTATAAATGGATGGAACCTTTTACAAAGATGGGATACCATAAGCTCAAGGATTTGCACAATATTCACTAACACTACATGGTGAAAAACTTAGTGAATCCCAATCATGGATGTGTAAAATGCTATATTCAAGTACTAAGGGTTTTTTTGTGTAATGTAATTATTAAATGTATCCATTGGTTTACACATATTGTATAGTTAAGGATCTATATGTATGCAACAAATCCCCCATTAAAACTAAAACTTTACATATTGATACAAAGTGGACAGAACTACTTTCATGGAAAGTGACCATGGTTGCCTAAGAAAGATGTTATATGTTAATTTTTCAGGCATAACATGGAGCAATTTGTGTAAATTGTGTGGTCCAACTTGAGTAAAAAAAATAATACTACACAAATAAGATCTAGGCATATTATCAAATCTTATAATAGTAAAATTCAATGCTTATATTTTTGACATGTCTACTTTTAATTCTTGTGAACAATCCTTAGTACATATGTTAGGGCTGTATACATTGTCATCTAAATATTTTTTAACAAACAAGATGCCACATTTGACCATAATGTGTAGAGGCTATGCTTCTTTATGAACTTTCTTAGATGGGATTTCCTTACTATCAAATAATATGTTGTGATTTTCTTAGTGAACAATAAACTCAATCAAAGACGTAATTAATTATGGTCTAGCATCAAATCCAATTTATATCTTCTCTAAATTTTTTTGCATTATATCTCTAGATAAAATGATGACCTACATAGTAGGTCCCATAAAAATATTTTAGCTTGAATAGTTTAGAATTATTTAGATGTAACTTGAGGTGCAAGAAGTAAATCAAAGGAACAAACTAAATTGTTCCTTCCTTCAATGTGCATCTTTATTTCAGCAAGTACTATTGCAATGAGTTGACACTTATCTAGTTATTAATCTATTGATTGCAAATCAATCAAAAATAGGATTATTTTTTTTGTGGACAAATTTAATTTAAATTTGTACTTTTCCTATGTCAACATGATAAATTTTTAAACAAAAAATTATTGAAAAATGATTTATCTATATTGTGATTGGCTGAAAAAAATGATCTCTTCTTGTGGATTGTTAGAGAGTGCAACAAAAAGCTTTCAATGCGGAGAGAATTTTGGTTTGAGGGGAGGATGTGGCAAGTAAACAAATTATGAACACAAATTTTGTCTCCCACTAGTTAAGTCATGCCTAAATAGATGCGATAATTATGAGAGGAAGAATCATCAATTTTTATGAATTTAATTTTTTTGTGAAAGGGACAAAGTTATAATATTAATAATATTATTAAAATATAATGTTCTACACATTTTATTTTATGAAATTAGATTATTTTTAGGATTTCAATTTTATTTACTCAAGAGTTAAAAATCTAATATTTCAATTGTATTTACTAAAAAATTAAAAATCTACAATATCATGAAAAATATTTGGCCATGTTATTACATTTTTTATTTTATTTTTAATATATTAGGTAGACATTTCAAATCTCTCCACACTCAACTAAGGATAGGGTTCTACAATTTTATTTATTCAAGAGTTAAAAATTTGAAGTATCATATATTTTTCCCATGTTATTACATTTTTATTTTATTCAACAAACTTTTTTAAATTATAAAAATATTAGTATTATTAGATTTTAAGGAAATATTTGTGTTATTTAATAGCCTTTGTAAAGTTTAGTTTTAGAGTTAAGGAAATATTTTAGTCCTATTTAATTTTTACCAAATTAAATTATTTTTGAGATTTCAATTTTATTTACCCAAGACATTTCAACACTCTCCAAAAATTAATTTTTCAATTATTGGAATGCAATTTATCTATATAATCAATATCGAATCAACAAAAAAATTACAACTAAACAAATACTATAATAACAACACTACAAGAAGGCACTGGCTATGACACTTGTTAAAAAATGTGACCCCACTGTAAAGCACTCCGTTGGTTTTTCAAATTCCATTTTGTCGCATTGCGGACTTTCTCGCGCCGTACCCTGCGGGCGGATGTCTATATTTCTTTTATGTCTACTGTAACAATGTATCTAGCAATGTACTCCAAAACAAGAGAACACAAATACTGCGGGCGAATGTCTATATTTCTTTTATGTCGGCTGTAACAATGTATCTAGCAATGCACTCCAAAACAAGACAACACAAATATTTAGTTAAAAACACTTCGTTTAATTTTTTGCACTCCAAAACAATGTATCTGACGTACATTTATGTTCGATTCAAATAAATTGGAACATTTGCTTCCATTTATCACACGACGCGTTTCCGAAAAAACCTCAAGTAGTCTTCTGTACTAAATTATCTAGAAGATAGGTATTCCATCTCTCATCTTATGTTCATATTAATAATTGAGGGTGTTTTTAATATAATTCATAGAAGCGATTGTAAGAATTAGGTTTTTTTCATCTTAATAATAAATTATTTATTCTATTTAAACAGTTTATTGAGTGCGATTGTTAAATTGTGCTCTCTTTCATAGAAATGAGGAGCAACTAATTGTAGCCCACGGACATTTCTCTATAAAATATCAGAGCTGCATTATAAAATATTTATATTTTCTATCACCACAGAAATGGCGAAAAGTAAGATTGTATCCTGTGCGGCCTGTAGACTGCACAGGAAAAAATGTTCAGAAGAATGTATTATGGCTCCTCATTTTCCTGCAGATGATCCAGCCAAGTTCACAGTTGTGAAGAAAGTGTATGGAACCAGCAATATCATCAAACTGCTTCAAGTAATTTTAAACCATGACCTCATTTTTATTTTTATTTTCTTGAAATGGCTTTTAATTTTGCAACCATGTGGACTTGCTTTGAAGGCCATTATCTTTTGTCTACAACTAGTTTCCTTGCCTATGACTTAAGAGTCATGGAATGATATCTAAGATTAAAATACTATGGTATCCAAGATTTGCATCTGCTTAACAGCAGGTCCCATGCAGCCACTTAATTGATTTCTTTAAAAGAGCTGCTCAATTTTTTAAAGCTCGGTTCGTTTCTTACTGTGCGTATTCATCTGCTGGGTTTCATTGCGATTCATCTGCATTGATTTTTGTGATATAAACTGTATGTTCTAAAGGTTGTGAGTAATCAGAGCAGGCTCCTGTTTTTCTCTTTCTTACAGTACTGGACTTTAATCTTAAATTAAAAGCTTAAACGGTCTGTATACACGCGTGCATATCAGAAAAAATATAATGTTGAAAATTGTATTCCTTGCAGTTTTGCCATTCATTTTGTACTTGCTTTGACTAGGTTGTCCATAGAGCAATGTCTTATATATATATGGAATTTGGCAAATAACTTGAACCATATCTAATTCTATCTAAACACAACTTTAGGGATTGATCTTGACTACTCATTCACCTATTCATTATCCTAGGTGAAATTCTTGTGTTTTGAACTAATCCAGGTCAATTTGGTGGAATTTACCTTTGAATTTCTAAGATTTAAACTTGGGCCTAATATGACTCCTTCCAACTAGCCATTATGAGTTGAACAAACGTGAAAATTGTCAACTTGTCTACAAGGGTGTTGTATTTAAGAACAAACCCTAATTCATTTTTATCCATTTGATTATTATCAATAAGATTTCATTCCACTTCACATTATCATTCAACAAACATTCCTACAGCATCAACATTGCATTTATTATCGTACATCAATATTTTTAGGCATCAGTAAATGGTTGCTTGTTATTTTCAATCTTACATGTTTGATTCTAATGTTAATCAATATTACATCTTACATCTTGTTTATTTTCTTCATTGGTGGAAGCATTGTGTTGTACCTAGTCTAGCACTAGATTTCCTTATGACTTCATGCCATTGTATCTTATCACTTGTTATTTACCTTCGTTATGGGCAAAATTGGGGGTACCTTGCTTTGTCTTTTATACATGGTTTCATGATCACATCTTATTATGTTTGTACATAATGATATCCTTTGATACTTCCAACATACTTTTACATGATTATATCTATCTTCTCCTCTCCTCCAATTCATTGAATGTGTTGTATGCAATCAATTAGAGAGCAACATATATTGTCACTAACATTCGTTTGATAAGTATGGTTGTAGTGACTATCTCATGATCATGTTTCTATTTTCAAGTTGAATCACATTACTTCTTCTACTTTATATAGAATCATATTTTAGTACCAAACATAATAACTTTTCCTTTTTACTTAAATTTTTTTTATCATTGACATTTCAAGAAATTGGTATTTCTGTCTATTTTAAATGATTTCATAGATAGTAGACACTAAAAATGTTTTATATTCTTGATTTGAATATGAAGTGAGAGTATATATAATCAACATCCATTTCCTTATCCTATTTATGACTTTGCAATTATTTATTTTCATGTTGACTACTTATTTTACTTTAACATTTTTCATAGTACTTTATATCCAACTTAAAGTGGGACAAATTTTGATAGTGAAAATTATAATACCTACACTCTTATAATTCATTTTGGGCTTACTTTGACTAGGTAATCCTTAGAGAAATGACTAGTATGCAAGTGGCATATTCTAACTTGGAATATGGAAAATAACTAGAACCTTGGATGATCCCATTTGTATTCATCCCTTAGAAATAATCTAGATTCTCCATTAACCCATTCATCATTAGAGGTAAAATTTGTGTGCACAAACTAAACTGACCTCAGAATGTTTTAAGTTCAAATTTAATATTGGGTTCAAGCTCACTCCCTCTAACTACACATTATGAGATGAATAAAATGAAGAAATTATTAACTTGTGAGCTAAGGTGACCTATTTAAGGAAAAACCCTAACTCATTTTATCCATCTGATCATTATCCATAAGCTTTCATTCAATTTCACACTATCATTCAAAGAGTGTTCCTAGAGCATTAAGCTTGTGCAATGTCCCCTTTTGGGATTGCCCTAAATCTTGCCCTAGAATCACAAGTCAGGGTTACAACTTACCAATTAAAAGATGTAAGCAAGATAAACCTGGTTTAGGTCCTATAGTCATGTTAGATAACATTGGAAATCTAATTCATATGATCAAAAGATGTATAATAAATTATCTATTCAATCCATGTAAATATAACTATTTTCATATCTGCATAAACTATACAATATCTATAGTGCATGATAGAAGATCAACTATAATGCATAGAGGAAAGTTAATCATGATAGGACTTGGATGAGGAACATGATAAGTCTACTAAAAACCATCCATACCAAGACCAAGAGCACCAGTGTCTCAGACAACCCACCCCTTGGCCCAAGTGGTATGAATATCCAATTCCACCCTTGGGTTGATGTACTTGGCAGATAAACTCATATTGGATTTCCTATCCATGTTACCCTTTCCATCCTTTTTATGATTGAAGCTCCTTGAATCCATGCTAATAACTAGTCATAGTTCAGCTTGAAGGGAAATCCTTGAAAGGGGGTGCTTGTAAACTACACCCACCTAAGCCCAAGAGCACGAGTGTCTTTAAACAACCCACGTCTTGGCCTCGAGTGGAAAGAATATCTAATTCCACCATCAGAGTGGTGTGCTTAGCATGAGGGCCCATAAAGAAAATTACCTTATCTTGCCTCCTTCAACCTCTGATTGGTTATAGGATAAAGACATATATGTATATCATTTATTTATATTAAATGATCTAAGTATCAAATTATAATAGCAGTACTATGATATATATATGAGAGAATTCAGACTTATAAAATAATCACTTTATATTATTCATCAAATTTGTACCAGATATATTTTTGTTGTTTAGTGTATACTTACACATGAATCTAATTAGTATTACTAATTTGCAGAATGCATGAGTATGGTATTTATTAATGATCTCTTTGTTGATTGCTTGATGCCTCCTTTCCTTTGGCGATTTCCCTTTTATACTTTTTATGGCTTGCAACGATGTGTCCCAATGAATAGTCATGTCTTTTGAATAATACAACTCCTCTAACAATTCATGTTCTTAAATTGCCACTCCTTATCATACGATGGTAGACTATATTAAGGCGGTAGGCTTTGTGCACAATAAGGAAGTTGACCTCATCACTTTTTCTTACTATTTGATGGGGTCATCACAGTCTACCCTTCCCAAGATTGCTTATCCTCAAAGAATTGGAAGTTGGGATGATCAAAGATTTTAGGTCCTTCCCAAGTGGCATCCTCTTCAGGTAGTCCCTTCCATTTAACCAAATATTCAGGAATAACTTCTTGTTCCTTAATTTCTTCTCACGCATGTTGATAATCATTTCTAGCTCCAAAATCAATTTGCCATCATCATCCAATGGTGGCAATTCTAGGCATGGGGAAATGTGTTGCCCTAATACCTTCTTGAGGCGAGATACTTGGAACACATTGTGAATTCTGCTATTTGTGGGCAGCTCCAACTCATAAGTAACTTCTCCTAATTTCTTCAAAATTTTGTATGGCCCATAAAATTTGGGCTTAAGTTTCTCATCCCCACTTATCTTGATTGATAATTATTTATATGGATGCAACCTTAAGAAGACTAAGTCCCCAATATTGAATGTCCATTCGGTCCTCTTTTTATCCGTGTACACTTTCTGCTGGTTTTGCACTTGATGTAGGCTATCTTTAAGTGTACTCATGATATCCACACTTTGTTGTTTAAAATCTTTAGCTCCCAGTATGTGACTTTCTGTATGGATCAAATCTCCAAAAGATGTTGTTGAATACCCATATAGTGCTTGAAAAGGGCTCGTCCCTATAGACATATGGTGGGTGGTGTTGTAGCAATATTCCCCCAAATGTAGCCATTTGATCCATGCATTTTGTTACTAGGTGACATAATCCTTAAATACCCTTCTAACCATTTATTTACAACCTCTATTTTCCTATATGTTGTAGATGATAACTAGTATTAGGATTTAATTATGTTCTTGCTAATTTGAATAGTTTTTACCAAAATAGGATAAGGAAGTGACTATCTCGATTTCTCACAATGTTCCTGGGGAGATCATGTAATCTGAAGACTTCTTTAAAGAAAAATTTTGCCACTTGTGAAGCTCTAAAATCTGTTGATATGGCCATGAAGTGAGCATATTTGGTTAGGCGGTCTACCACCACATAGATGCAATCTTTGCCTTGTAACTTAGGTAATCTTGTTATGAAATCCATAGATATGCTTCCCCACTTCTGATTTGGTATGGGCAGGGGTTGGAGAAGTCATACTGGATATGTATGTTCCTCTTTATTCCTTTGGCACACCATGCATTCCCTAATATGCTTTAGTAAATCTACTTTGGGGCCCTTCCAAGAGAATCTTTCCCTAGTTTGCTTGTAAGTCTTGTAGTATCCTTGATGTCCAGATGATGGATTGTCATGGTATATCTTCAAGATTTATTTCTTTAACTTTGACCCTAGAGTAATACATATATCCTACTTTTGTAAACGATGAAGTCATCAATAACTTGGTATCTTTCATCTTGTACCTTTCCTTCTATTATGTCATTTGAAAATGTGTCCTTAACATATTCAGTAAGTATGGAAGTCTTTCATTCCATGGATACTGTTGTCAGGGTCCCGAGGTGAGGCCTACATGATAAGGCACTGGCTACAACATTTTTTCCCCTCCATGTACTCGATATCAAAATCATATGCTTGTAATTTTATTACCCATTTTTGTTGTCTATCATTTAAGTCTTTTTGGTTTAGAAATAACCTCAAGCTATTATGGTTAGTATTTACTACAAATCTTCCACATATTAGGTATTGTCTAAATTTGCATGCATGATTGCTAACATTTCTTTATTGTAGACAGAATATGTCCTTTCTATTTCTTTAAGTTTTCTACTCTTGAAGGCTATGGGGTGTTTGTTTTGCATCAATACTGCCCAAATGCCTTGCCCTAAAGCATCACAATATAACTCAAAAGGTGAAGAAAAATCTGGTATTGCTAAAATGAGACATGAACTCATTACCTCTTTGAGGCTTTCAAAGGTTGTTTGTGCTTCTTCATTCTAGGTAAAGGTCCCTTTCTTAGTCAAGTCGGTTAGGGGAGTGGTCAACTTTGAGAAGTTCTTGACAAATCTCTGATAATAGCTGCAAAGTCCCAAGAAACCTCTAAGGTGTGTTAAGGTCTTTGGTATTGGCCAACTCCTTATGGCCTCAATCTTTTCCTCATCTAACCTAATTCCTTGAGCACTAATTTTGTGCCCTAGGTACAAAATTTCTTCCTCCCTGAATTCACACTTGGATAATTTGGCAAATAATGTTTGTTGCTCAAGTATTCCTAATAATTCCTCTATATGTCTTAGGTGGTCCTCCCAAGTTATACTATAAATCAGGATATCGTCAAAGAAGGCCAATAGGAATTTCCTTAGTTGCCCACTAAATATATGGTTCATACTATTGATAACTGAGAGGGGGGGTGAATCAATTATCCTAATTATTTCTACTTTTTGAACTTTCTTAATAGTCAATGCAACATTAATTCAAATAAGCAGACATAACCATGAAATGGAAATACACATGACACAATATTTTTGACGTGGAAACCCTGTTAAGGGAAAAAACCACGGGGTGATTAACCCAAGATTGTATTCTCTGTTAGAAGAATAGAAATACAAAATGGCACTTGCCAATTAGGGCTCACTACCCAAGCACACTGCTCACAAGAGGCACACTGCCTACAAGAGACTCACCATCTACAAAAAGAGTGTAAAACAAAACTTGAACTGATTGGGAGCATCTACATATGCTAGAATTCAGTTCTGGTTAGGCTCAGTACACTGATCTGCTGCACTTCATCTTTCTTCTTCTTTTATGCTGCTTTCCTTTCACATACCGGACCTTCCTTACTACTTTCGCTCTGCTCTTCTGCTTTTATTTGTACATCAACAACAACCACAACACTTCTCATAACTAAATCCATCTTGTATATATATTCGCAAAAGTGATTTCATCACCTTTTTAGTCGACACCCGGAATAGTCAATATTTTCCACAAACTCTGATCTGTCGGCTGAATCCTTACTTACCAAGTAATGTGGATCAAGGATATACTTGTGGAAGTTATCAATCATGTTAGCCAATCATAATTTATGCCTTCATAACCTTTACCAACATCAGTGACACATCCGGAATAATGTCTGATGTTCTGCCAGTCAGTTCTTCCTCTGTCCACACTGTCAATCAGGAACCCGATACTCAAGTATTCATATCTTTGTCCTCATCTATCACCAGAGGCTAAATCCTTGGAATCTATCACTCAAGGTAGTCCTCTTGACTTCCCCAAATCTGCACTTCACAAAGATACTTTCTCTAAGAGATCCAGACCTGACTGTCGGCCCTCACCACATGCTCTGTTCTTGTTTACCGGACCACAACATTCTTCACTCTGACTTCTGGTAAAGACACACCATGTCCTGCAGATGTGTGGGATGAACTTTGTTGCCATCAATGACAACAATCATGAATCCATATAGTGTCTTTTGCCAACAATCTCCCCCTTTGGCATTGATGGCAACACTTAGTGAAAAATGACTAAGTGTTTGCATTATGCTTCTCCTTAGTTGGATTCCTCATTTTCACTACTCTTCACTCCCCCTTTGACATCAATGGCAAAGGGTCGGGCCCGCATACCAATTTTTTTCAAAATTTTGTCTGCATAAGTAAATACATATGGAATACTTACATATACTGAAGTATGTTTGCAAAAGTTGTTTTTAATTGAATGAATTCTGTAGCCCAACTTTGCTTCATTTTGTCCAAAATTGATATATGACTGCTTAACAGGAATGCAAATGCATCTACCCTTTTTAGATCTATTGGATCATTAGTTTGGGTTGTGATTTGAGCTTCTTTTATGGCCTCATGCATGGCCTCTAACTTAGGGACAATTATCCCTCTAAGCTCACTCAACGTAATGATTCAATTTTTCTTCTCTTTTTCAAGCTTCTTAATTTCATTCAAAACTGCAACCGTTCGACATTTTTGATTTATTATGGATGTAGGAAGTGGATCAAAATTTTGAGAAAGTTTTGACATTTTATCCTCCTATTCTTTCATTTTCTTCTCAATCTCCACTATTGTTTTAGACCAGGATATACAAAATTTGTATACATCACCTCCATATTTAAGGGCATTTTCCAAACTTTTTATCCCAATACCCAATAACTCTTCTATCATTTGATATTAGCCCTTGCAGCTCTGAGAATCTCTTATCCAAAAATTCTTTCCTGACCTTCTCCTCAGCTGATTTCTCTAGAGAATTAAAATGTTGGATAACACTATTGACTAGAGTTTTGAGATTCCCAGAGGAAGAGGCTATGGGATCCTTTTGAAAAGATGGCATGATCTTTTCCAACACTTCGGATGCTACCTCTATAAGCTCACAGTCTCCCATGTGAGACTTTAGGAGTTTTTCTTTAGCCTTTGCATTAGTAAATGAAGCTATCTTCATTTTCTGTACCGGAGAAAGAGAATCAAAATTAAATGGTCCTTGTAGAAGCTCTGGTTCATCAATCTCCATTGTTTCTTTGTTCAAGAATTCTTGGACAGTTTTTGTAGTGTCTCTTGCTAGAGACAGATTTTTCTTTTCTTCTGCATTCTTAGAGCTATCTCTTGGAGCTTTCTCTTCTTCTACATTCTTATCACTAGCAGTTTTGGTCTTCTCTATTGAAGTCTTCTCTCCTTCTGCAACCTTGGTATTGTCACCTTCCGTTTCCTTCACCTCTGGTTCTTTCTCCTATATTCTTTCTTCTCCTTTAGATCCGGAGACTGTAGGGGAATCCGGAGGAGAAATGTTAGTCTATTCAAGGGCCACCTCTTCTGTCATTTTCTCAGTAGATTCTTCTGCAACACTTGTAGTCGAGGGATCAGTACCCAAGTCCTCTATAATTAGAATGTTGAATCTTTTGAAAGCATTCTGGAGGATCTCTTCAATCTCTTTTGCAACTTTGTCAGTCTCTCCAAGCATAAGTTCATTCATCCTTGCTTTGCTCCTGAACTCATCCTTACAATCTTTGAATACCATATTCATTGTCTTGGGATCGATTGAAGGATATAGCTGAATTGCTATCTGTTCCCGGATTTCTATGTCTTTTGCTTGGGCATTGTTCTTTCTTATTTCTAGTTCCTTCTCCAAGCTTTTGGGGATCAGAGATATAATTTCAATAAATGCTTTGTTGTAGATATTTAGGTATCTGACTGTGGCATCTTGCAATATCTTCTAATCTGCTTCACCGTAATCATCATAGAACTCAATCATTGGCTGAAGATTTCCATCCACTGTAACTGATTTGATTATGTCATCAATGTGAAGAGTGGGTTTTTCAACATATTCCTTTGTCTTTTCTTCTTCCTCTTGTCTGGTAGAGGGTTCACCAGATGTTTTCTTTTGTTTCTTCACTTTCCTAATTTCTTCATCAGATTTAGTCTCCTCTTCATCCCTTTGACTGGCATAAGCCCTTGTAGCTTTTGTCTTTGTTCTTTTCTCTCCTTTGCTAGATAATTTTGCTTATGGTTTTGATGGCCTTGAGCTTTTGGTAGTGGTAGGAGCAGATCTCTTTGATGATCTAGTCTGAGTGGAGGATTTTACCAGAACACTTTCCTCACTTTTCTTTTCTGCCTTTTTCTTCTCTTCCTCAGCCCTTTCCTTCTTTTCCCTGTTGGCATCAAGTGCCTCCTTTGATATGCCAAAGACTTTTGCAACATCTTCAACTTCTTTTCTTACCTTCCTTTTGATCTCTGGTTGTCTGAGTTCCACATGAATCTTTACACTCAGCTCCTCAAAGGTTCCAAACCTTTTTGCCTTTGGATCCTTTGGATGACTTAGCATGTGTTGAACATGCAGCTCCACAATTTGTTCATCAACTTCATACCCCATAGGCATGATCCATACAGTTCTAGATTCTACTGCCTCCATTAGGCACTAATCAATCTCTACCATGAAACATATTGTGTCTTTGTATTTCTCAACAAGAGACTGGGGAATTCTCTCTCTTGCTTGCATCATGTTCTGAAAATTCTTCAAATATCCCCACAGGGCTGTATTTCTTGCTTTAGCATCCCCAAGCCCATGCAAATAGTCTCTGATTTGGATGGCAACCGGTCTATCATTCTGTCATACCCAGCCATTGGATCCGAGAAGCTCATTCATGTAATAAAAGAATAGGCAGAGTATCAAGCCACCATACTTGAAGGAGTTCTTATCCTTCTTAATCTTTTGCAGATTTTCCAAAAGTTGACTTAGAAGAAGTTCACACAGATCATAGTCAGCATTTTCTTTTAGCATTTGATAGGCTGTGTAAACTGCAGTTCCTGGTATTGAATTTTCCCTACTGGAGTGATAAATCTTGTAACCAATTATCATGGATGCAAATTTGACATCCGGTTTAGTGATGTCTTCAATTGTCATAGCTCTCTTGTCAAATTTTGATCCGGTTGCATCACTTACTATCTGATTCTTGACAGATTTGAGAACAGGTATTCCACCAGATGAGTGCAGACCGGTTACTACCCTAATTGCATCTTTGGTGATCTTAAATGGTTTATTCAACCATAAGAAATTGTCATGCACTCTACTCAACACATACCGAACTCATTCATCTTCTTCAAAACAAGGAAAATGAATGCACTGTGCAAAATGCTTATCCCAGATGGCTTTATACTGAGGTTTAATCTCAAAAGAATCATCTATTAACTATTTGTGATAGATATCCACTAACTTTGATTCCCCAAATTCTTCAATATTTGCATGTATGTAAACCCTAATGTCTTCTGTATGCAACACACCATGCGAAACACTGGAAAATGCTCCTAGGGGATCTACTTCCAAAGATTTGTATGGATGTTTCTTGAATTTGGGGCAAGGCCTATCAGAGATTTTTACAATATTTGGAGTACCCATCATTCAACGATTTAGAGAGAGATATTTGATAACGAAGAATACCTTTTGTGCCTTTCTATTTCACGGAGTTGCTTAGATCGATTTCTGGATGAATTGACTTCTACAAATGATCTTTGATGAACTTGAGGAATTTTGTTGCAGAGCTTCACTTTTCTTTCTTCTTGAATACAGAATGAACAAATGCTAAATGAGAAAATCCTTATATTGCTCTGCAAACCCTAATGTCAGGTTGCAATAAATGCTCAACCTAAGTTATTCTGGTTTGCCTTATTTGGATGACTTGAAGAACTGGATCAATCCTGATCTTTAAACATCTTGCAGATCTTCCAAATCTTAACCATAGTTTATTTGGATGTTTCTATTATGAACCCTTCAATCCACAACTCTTCTTGTGCCAGTTCTGGCACCAATTGACTGGCTAGGGGAACAAGGTTTTCTTTGTGTCTCCCCCTGAGCCAGAGCTCACTTTTTAGTTTCTGGAAGGAATATCAGCACCAGAGTCTGGTGCGGACCCATCCCCTACATTCTCTGTATTTTTCTTCACCCAAATCTTGTTCATCTCACTTTGAACTTCAACAGCATTCACTTTTCATTTTCCCTTATCCTGATTTTGATTATGATGTACCAGACCTCTTTTGTCCTGATTCTTGTTTCTACATAATTTTGCAATGTGACTGGATCTATTGCAAATTTGGGAAACAAAATTTCTTTGCATATTTGATTGATATCCTCTTGATCTGCATTGATTAGCCATATGACCTATTCTATTGCACGCAAAGCATCTACCATTGAATGATTTGTTCATTTGCATATTTTTGCATTCATGAGACTTGTGACCATACCTTTTGCAGTTGAAGCATTGTCCGGAGAATGATGAATTAGTCTGATTCATTCTCTTTCTGCACTGATTAGCTTTATGACCAAAGTTATTGCAGTTGTGGCAGTATCCATTGAAGGATGGATATCTTTGAGCATTAGACTGCCTTACCAGAGGTCTTCTAGGCCTGTTCCTTGGATTTTCTGATCCAAAATTCTTCTGACTAGATCCGGAGCTTTCTCCTTTCTCATATCCCAAACCACATTTGTCATCTATCCTCTTTTGACTTCCAAGAAGAACTTCAAGTTGAGCAGAACTTATCTTGAATTTCTCTTTATATTCATTTGCTGTTTGAAGATCCCTTTTGAGAGAGACAATTTGATCCTCAAGTTTTTCTTCATTATCTTTAGCATCTTCAAGACCAGATTCAAGATGTCTGATAATTCTATCCATCTTATGGCAATCTTTTGATTTCTCCTTGAGAGATTGTCTTAGATTATCTTCAGTTTTTCTTTTCTCTTCAATGTCTTGGGTAAATTTTATAACTCCTGATTCCATTTGATGTCTTACCATAATTATTTCTTTTGATAACTTTTCACATAACTTAGTTTTCTCCTTTAGATCTTCATTTGTGTCATTGGCTTCACTTTGATTTGCTAATTGCTAAAGTAGCTCCTTTCTCTTTTTCATAGAGAGACTTAATTTGTCTTTTAGTTCTCTCATGTAATCATCAGCCTGTTTGAGTCTTTTCTTTAACTCATTGACTTCAGAGTTTGACTATTCAAGATCATCAAGGGCAGTCTTGAGTTGCTCCCTTAAACCATATGCATCCATTTGAATTCCTAGATCTTCCTCAAGCTGTTAGACTCTGTTAGGAGGAACTTGGCTCTAATACCAATTGTTGATAACTGAGAGGGGGGTGAATTAGTTATCCTAATTATTTCTGCTTTCTGAACTTTCTTAATAGTCAATGCAACATTAATTCAAATAAGCAAACATAACCATGAAATGAAAATACACATGACACAATATTTTTGATGTGGAAACCTTGTTAAGGGAAAAAACCACAGGGTGATTAACCCAAGATTGTATTCTCTATTAGAAGAATGGAAACACAAAATGGCACTTGCCAATTAGGGCTCACTGCCTGAGCACACTGCTCACAAGAGGCACACTGCCTACAAGAGACTCACTGTCTACAAAAAGAGTGTAAAACAATACTTGAATTGATTGGGAGCATCTACATATGCTAGAGTTCATTTCAGGTTAGGCTCAGTACACTGATCTGCTGCACTTCATCTTTCTTCTTCTTTTATGTTGCTTTCCTTTCACATACCGGACCTTCCTTACTACTTTTGCTTTGCTCTTCTACTTTTATTCGCACATCACCAACAACCACAATACTTCTCATAACTAAATCCATCTTGTATATATATCCGCAAAAGTGATTTCATCACCTTTTTAGTCGGCACCTAGAATAGTCAATATTTTCCACAAACTTTGATATGTCGGCTGAATCCTTGCTTACCAAGTAATGTGGATCAAGGATATACTTGTGGAAGTTATCAATCATGTTAGCCAATCATAATTTATGCCTTCATAACCTTTACCAACATCAGTAACACATTCGGAATAATGTCTGATGTTCTGCCAGTCAGTTCTTCCTTTGTCCACACTGTCAATTAGGAACCTGATACTCAAGTATTCATATCTTTTTCCTCATCTATCACTAGAAGCTAAATCCCTGGAATATATCACTCAAGGTAGTCCTCTTGACTTCCCCAAATCTACACTTCACCAAGATACTTTCTCTAAGAGGTCCAGACCTGACTGTCGGCCCTCACCACATGCTCTGTTCTTGTTTACCAGACCACAACATTCTTCACTCTGATTTCCGACAAAGACACACCATGTCCTATGGATGTGTGGGATGAACTTTTTTGCCATCAATGACAACAATCATGAATCCATATAGTGTCTTTTGCCAACACATACATGATTGAAAACTGGTAGGGGTATTTGTCAACCCAAAGGGTAGGACAAGAAATTCAAAATGACCATAATGGCATGTACATGCTGTTTTGGGTATATCTTCTTGCCTTAGTTTAATTTTGTGGTACCCTAATCGTAAGTCAAATTTTGAGAAGTATGTTTCCCCATGAAGCTTGTCGATTAATTCATCGACCCTTGGAATGGGGTATCAATGTTTTATTGTCTATTTATTTAGTGCCCTATAATCAATGCACATTGTCATGGTCCCATCTTTTGTCTTTGCAAGTACAACTGAAGAGGCAAAAGGGCTAGAACTAGGCTGGTTATACCCCATTTCTAATAATTCTTTGATCACTTTTCAATTTCTTCTTTGTATTTTTGAGGATGGTGGTGGGGAGTGGTAACAATAGGTTTCACCCCTTCTTTTAGCTCTATGGAGTGTTCAAAACCCCTCTTAGGTGGAATTCCCAAAGGGATGTTACTAAAGACCTTTTTATGTTTGTTCAATAGTGGTTGTATGTCAACATGAATTGATTTTCCTTGAATGGAGGACTTGTCTAGGATTAAACATTGGGTGACCCAGTCCACTTGTCCATGCCTAAAAGCTCTCTCCATCCTTTTGGATGATATTACCCTTGGGAACCCTTTTGATGATCCTCATAGGAGGGCTTCTTGTCTATTATGCTAAAAACTTAATTCCAATTTTGGAAAATTCATGGAGAATTGTCCCAATGAGTGCAGCCATGGGATAGCCAAGATTACATCAGTGTCCCACATGTTTACAATATAGAAATCTTCCTTAATTGAATGTTCTCCTAATGTGAGGCTTAATTGTGAAACTTTTTTTGTGCAAGGGGTGGTAGATCCATCAGCCAAGGTGACATTGAATCCCTTAAAGTCTTCTATTTCAAGTTTCATTTTTTTTTGATAAATTTTCATCAACAAAGTTGTGGGTTACCCCACTATCCACAAGGGTTGTTACCTTTTGCCACTTAATAAAACCTCTAACTCTAAAAGGCTGATGTCTTGATGCTTTGGAGATGGAAGCGAAGGTTTCATATTCCACTTCCTCTTTATTGTACCTTATTTTCTTCCTTGTGTGTTTGTTCCTTTCCTCCCTTGTTTCTTCATTGAATATTATTTCTATATTATGAGCTTGGGTTCTTTTTCCACATTTGTGCCCTGGTTTCCAATTTTCTTTGCATTTGAAACACAAGTTCCTCTTTTGATCCTCATAAATTTTACAAATATGACCCCACTCCCACTTTTCTTTACAATTGAAGCATAATCCTTCCCTTCAGAGCCTCTCTTGTTCATTTTTAGAAAGAAAGGTATTTGCATGCTAGTTTTTCTTATAGGGTGGTTTTGTGTGTGTATCTCTTGTTTTGTCTTTTGAGGTTGTATCTTGTAATTTTAGGGCTTTATCAATTGTATCCTCAAGGGAGGTAGGGTTTAAAGAACTTACCAATCCTTGGATTGAATCTTGTAATCCTTCTACAAAAAGGTAGGTAAGTCGATCCTTGTCAACCGCTAAAACCCAAGCTGAGATCATTTACAATTCTGCTATATAGTCCTCAACTAACCCATGTTGCCTAATTCAGGTTAATTATCTAAAGTCTTTTTGTGGATCCTCTATGTCAAACCATTTTATAAGTTTGTGTGTGAATTCACCATAGGATGTTACATTTTGGTACCCTTGAGTGTGGATAACATGAAGCCACCACTCATGGGCTGAACCCTCTAGGTGTAGGGTAGAAAATTGTATGGCATCTTGTTCTATCACAGGGCTAAGGTTCAAGTAGTTGTTTAATTTTTGATTCCAAGAATGTGTTGTGATTTTTCTGGACCCATCAAATTTGGGTATGGTTATTTTATTTACCTTTTGTTGCAAGTTCTTACTAGGATGCATCCTACTATTTTTTGTCACTTCTTTTTTCTTGGCTTCACAGAAGTCCTTAAATGAGACATGTCTCGTAACCTCAGGGTCCATTTTTATGTAAGCTATAGCAATTTCCTCAGTGTTAGAGGGGGGTGAATTATTTTCTTCTTCCTCCACCGGTGTTTCCTCCCTAGGTAGGAATGAGGGTTTTGGTAACTTAAAAGTGTGGGACATGTCAATATTGTTTGAATGATTAGAGTTTACATCTTTTCCATTTATATGGTCAAATCTACAAGTATTACCCATGTTTCCTATGGCTTGGAGAAGGGCTTGGGTTGTTCTTTCATTCTTTTCCATTAAGGATTTAATTGTCATTTCCATGAATGATCTCAATTAATTTCCCATTGGCTCACCCATTTTATTGTTTTGAGTAGGGTTGGGTTTTGTTACAAGTTTCCTCTTTTCTCTTTCCAAATCCCTTAGAGTTATTTGGCTATTTTTCATCAACTATCATTCACAGGATGGCAGGAAGGATGCTCTGATACTAATTGTAATGTCCCCTTTTGGGGTTGCCCTAAATCTTGCCCTAGAATCACAAGTTAGGGTTGCAACTTACCAATTAAAACTTGTAAGAAAGATAAATCTTGGTTGAGGTCCTACAATAATGTTAGATAACATTGGAAATATAATTCATATGATCAAAACATGTATAGTAAGTTATCTATTCAAATCATGTAAATATAACTATTTTCATATCTACATAAAGTACACAATATCTATATTGCACGATAGAAGATCAGCTATAATGCATAGAGGTAAGTTAATCATGATAGGACTTGGATGCAGAACAGGATAAGTATGCTCAAAGCCATCCATACCAAGCCCAAGAGCATGAGTGCGTCAGACAACCCATGCCTTGGCCCAAGTAGCATGAATATCCAATTCCTTCCTTGGGTTGGTGTACTTGGCAGATAAACTCATATTGGATTTCCTATCCATGTTACCCTTTCCATCCTTCTTATGATTGAAGCTCCTTGAATCCATCCTAATAACCAGTCGTAGTTTAGCTTGAAGGGAAAACCTTGAAAGGGGGTTCTTGTAAACTACACGCACCTAAGCCCAAGAGCATGAGTGTCGTAAAACAACCCAACTCTTGCCCCTAAGTGACAGGAATATCCAATTCCACCCTCAGAGTAGCGTGCTTAGCATGAGGGCCCACAAACAACATTATCCAATCTTGCCTCCTTCAACCTTTGATTGGTTATAGGATAAAGACATATATGTCTATCATTTATTTATATTAAATGATCTAAGTATCAAATTATAATAGCAGTATTATCATGATATATATGAGAGAATTAAGACTTATAAAATAATCATTTTATAGTATTCATCAAATTCGTACCAGATCTATTTTTTGTTTAGTGTATACTTGTACCTAAATCTGATTAGTATTTATAATTTACAGAATGTCTGAGTATGGTATTTGCTGATGATCTCTTCACTGATTGCTTGATGCCTCCTTTCCATTAGTGATTTTCCTTTTATACTTTTTATGGCTTGCAAAGACATGTCGTAATGAATAGTCATGTCTTTTGATTAATAAAACTCTTCTAACAATTCACATTCTTAAATAGCTAATCCATATCATATGATGCTCGGCTTTATTAAGGTGGTACTCTTTGTTCACAATAAGGAAGTCGGCCTCAGTACTTTTGCTTACTATTTCATGGGGTCATCATAGTTTGCTATTCCCAAGATTGCTTGTCCTCAAGCAATTTCAAGTTGGGATGATCAAAGATCTTAGGTCCTTCCCAAGTGGCATCCTCTTTGGGTAGTCCCTTCCATTTAACCAAATATTCAATAATAGTCTTATTCCTTAATTTCTTCTCACGCATGTTAAGAATGATTTCTGACTCCAGAATCAATTTTCCCTCATCGTCCAATGGTGGTAATTTCAAGCATGGGGAAATGTGTTTCCCTAATACCTTGTTGCGATGAGATATGTGGAACACATTGTGAATTCTGATATTTGTGGGCAGCTCCAACTCATAAACTTCTCCTAATTTCCTCAAAATTTTGTATGGCCCATAAAATTTGGGCTTAAGTTTCTCAGTCCCACTTATCTTGATTGATAATTGTTTATATGGTTGCAACCTTGAGAAGACCAAGTCCCCAATCTTGAATGACTGTTCAGTCCTCTTTTTATCTGTGTACACTTTCTATTGGTTTTGTGCTTGACGTAGGTTATCTTTAATTGTATTCATGATATCCACACTTTGTTGTATAAAATCTTTAGCTCCCGGTATGCGAATTTCTATATGGATCAAATATCCAAAAGTTAATGTTGAATACCTATATAGTGCTTGAAAAGGGCTCATCCCTACAGACATATGGTGGGTGGTGTTGTAGCAATATTCCCCAAAATGTAGCTATTTGATTCATGCATTTTATTGTCCAATGATGTACTTCCTTAAATACCCCTCTAACCATTTATTTACAATCTTTGTATGCCCATCTATTTGTGGATGATAACTGGTACTAGCGGTTAATTTGGTTCCTACTAATTTGAATAGTTCTTGCCAAAATAGGATAAGGAAGTGACTGTCTCGATCGCTCTTAATGTTCTGTGGGAGACCATGTAATCTGAAGACTTCTTTAAAGAAAATTTCTACCACTTGTGGGTCTCTAAAATTTGTTGATATGGCCATGAAGTGGGCATATTTGGTTAGGTGGTCTACCACCACATAGATGCAGTCTTTGTCTTGTACCTTTGGTAATCCTGTTATGAAATCCATAGATATGCTTTCCCACTTCTGATTTGGTATGGGAAGGGTATGGAGGAGTCCTGCCGGATATGTATGTTCCTCTTTATTCCTTTGGCACACCATGCATTCCCTAATATGCTTTATTACATCTCCTTTGAGGCCCTTCTAGGAGAATCTTTCCCTGATTTATTTATAAGTCTTGTAGTATCCTTGATGTCAATGATGGATTGTCATGGTATACCTTCAGGATTTCTTTATTTAACTTTGACCCTGGAGTAATGTATATCCTTCTTTTGTAAAGGATGAGTTCATCAATAACTTGGTATCTTTCATCTTGTACCTTTCCTTCTATTATGTCATTTGAAAATGTGTCCTTAGCATATTATGTAAGTATGGAAGTCTTACATTCTGTGGATACTATTGTCATGGTCCCAAGGTGAGGCCTACATGATAAGGCATCGGCTACAACATTGGTTTGTCCCTTCATGTACTTGATATCGAAATCATATGCTTGTAATTTGCTTACCCATTTTTGTACTTTAATCATTTAAGTCTTTTTGGTTTAGAAAGAACCTCAAACTATAATGGTCAGTTTTTACTACAAATCTCCCACATATTAGGTATTGTCTAAATTTTCCTAGGGCATGCATGATTGCTAGCATTTCTTTATCATAGACAGAATATGTCACTTCTATTTCTTTAAGTTTTCTACTCTTGAAAGCTATGAGGAGTTTGTTTTGCATCAATAGTGCCCCAATGCCTTCCCCTGAAGCATCAAAATTTTACTCAAAAGGTGAAGAAAAATCTAGTAAATTGCCAAAATAGGATAGGTTCACTCATTACCTTGTTGAGCCTTTCAAAGGTTACTTGTGCTTCTTTATTCTAGGTAAATACCCCTTTCTTGGTCAAGTCAGTAAGGGGAGTGGTCAACTTTGAGAAGTTCTTGACAAATCTTTGATAATAGGTGCAGAGTCCCAGGAAACCCCTGAGTTGTGTTAAGGTCTTAGGTTTTGACTAACTCCTTATGGCCTTAATATTTTCCTCATCCACCCTAACTCCTTGAGCACTGATTTTGTGCCCTAGGTATAAAATGTCTGCCTGCCCGAATTCACACTTGGATAATTTGGTAAATAATGAATGTTGCTCAAGTATTCCCAATACTTTGTCTATATGTCTTAGGTGCTCCTCCCAAGTTTTACTATGAATTGGGATATTGTCAAAGAAGACCAATAGGAATTTCCTTAGTTGCCCCCTGAAGATATGGTTCATACATGATTGAAAAGTGGAAGGGGCATTTATGAGCCCAAAGGGTAGGACAAGAAATGCAAAATGACCATAATGGCAACTAAAAGTTGTTTTGGGTATATCTTCTTACCTTAGTCTAATTTGGTGGCACCCTGATCATAAGTCAATTTTTGAGATTTATTTTTACCCACGAAGTTCATTGATTAATTCATCGACCATTGGAATGGGGTATCAATTTTTTATTGTATTTTTATTAAGTGCCCTATAATTAATGCACATTCTCATAGTCCCATCTTTTTTCTTTGTAAGTACAACCAAAGAGGCAAAATGGCTAGCACTAGGCTAGATATGCCCCATTTCTAATAATTCTTTGATGTCTTTTACAATTTCCTCTTTGTATTTTCAAGGATGGCCGTAGGGAGTGGTAACAACAAGCTTTACCCCTTCTTCTAGCTCTATGGAGTGCTCAAAACCCCTCTTGGGTGGAAACCCCAAAGGGATGTTAGTAAAGATCTTTTTATGTTTGTTCAATAGTGGTTGTATGTCAATATGAATTGATTTTCCTTTAATTGAGGACTTGTCTAGGATTAAACATTGGGCGACCTAGTCCACTTGTTCATGCCTAAAATCTCTCTATCCTTTTGGATGATATTACCCTTGGGGACCCATCTAATAATCCTTGTAGGAGGACTTCTTGTCCATTGTGTTGAAAAATTAATTCCAATTTTGGAAAATTCATTGAGAATTGTTCCAATGAGTGCATCCACGTGACACCCAAGTTTACATTAGTGTCCCCCATGTTTACAATATAGAAATCACCCTTAATTGAATGTTCTCCTAATGTGAGGCTTAATTGTGAAACCTTTTTTGTGCAAGGGGTGATAGATCCATCAGCTAAGGTGACATTGAATCCCTTAAAGTCTTCTATTTCAAGTTTCATTTTTTTTTTTTGCTAAATTTTCATCAACAAAGTTGTGGGTTGCCCCACTATCCACAAGGGTTGTTACCTTTTTCCCCTTAATAAGGCCTCAAACTATAAAAGGGTGATGTCTTGATGCTTTGGAGATGGAAGCCAAGGTTCCATATTCCTCTTCCTCTTTATTGTACCTTATTTTCTTTTTTGGGTGTTTGTTCATTTCCTCCCTTGTTTCTTCATCGGATATTATTTCTATATTACAAGCCTTGCTTCTTTTCCAACATTTGTGCCCTAGTTTCCAATTTTATTTACATTTAAAACACAAGTTCCTCTTTCGATCCTCATCATTTTTAGAAATATGCCCCACTCCCACTTTTATTCATAGTTGAAGTATAATCCTTCCCTTCAGAGCCTCTCTTTTTCATTTTTAGAAAGGAAGGTATCTTTATGTTGTTTTTCCTTATAGTGTGGTTTTGTGTGTATATCTCTTGTTTTGTCTTTTGAGGTTGTATCTTCTAGTTTTAGGGCTTTATCAATTGCATACTCAAGGGAGGTAGGGTTTAAATCACTTACCAATGCTTGGATTGAATCTTTTAATCCTTCGACAAAAAGGTATGTAAGCCGATCCTCGTCAACCCCTAAAACCCTAAATGGGATCCTTTGGAATTCTGTTATGTAGTCCCCAATTGACCCATGTTTCCTAAGAGTCAGGTAATTCTATAAAATCTTTTCGTTGATTCTTTCTGTCAAACCATTTTATAAGTTTATGTGTGAATTCATCATAGGATGTTACATTTTTTTCCCCTTGATTGTGGATACCATGATGCCACCACTCATGGGCCAAACCCTCTAGGTGTAGGATAACAAATTTTACAGCATCTTGTTCCTTCATGGGGCTAAGGTTCAAGTAGGTGTTTAATTTTTGAATCCAAGAATGTGCTGTGATTTTTCCAAACCTATCAAAATTAGGTATGGTTATTTTATTTACCTTCTCTTAAGTTCTTACTAGGCTGCCTCCTATAATTTTTTGTCACTTCTTTTTTCTTGGCTTCACAGAAGTCCTTATATGGGACATGTCTCCTAACCTCAGGGTCAACTTTTATGTAAGCTATAGCAATTTCCTTAGTGTTAGAGGTGGTGGATTATTTTCTTCTTCCTCCCTAAGTAGGAACGAGGGTTTTCGTAACTAAAAGTGTGACACATGTCAGCATTTTCTGAATGATTAGAGTTTACATCTTTTCCATTTGTATGATCGGATCTACAAGTATTACCCATGTCTCCTATGGCTTAGAGAACGTCTTGGGTTGTTCTTTCATTTTGTTCTATTAAAACGTTAGTTGTCATTTCTACGATTGATCTCAACTCATTTCCCATTGGCTCACAGATTTTATTGTTTTGAGTAGGGTTGGGTTTTGTTACAAGTTTCCTCTTTTCTCTTTCCAAAGCCCTTTGAGTTCTTTGGCTATGTTGCATCAACTATGATTCACAGGATGGCTAGAAGGATGCTCTAATATGACTTGTAATGTGCCCCTTTGGGGTTGCCCTAAATCTTGCCCTAGAATCACAAGTTAGGGTTACAACTTACCAATTAAAAGATGTAAGCAAAATAAATCCTGGTTTAGGTCCTGCAATCATGTTAGATAACATTGGAAATATAATTCATATGATAAAAATGTGTATAATAAATTGTCTATTCAA